>CM039090.1:32219333-32819333 GCA_022113865.1 Chimonanthus praecox | reverse complement strand
AGAGTAGCACCCAAAACCAAAAGGGGTGAGGTTCGGCCATGGGGTATGGCCGAACCCCACCAAGTGATATGAATGGTGTTTGACTTTAAAAAGGCCTAAAGATGTTCCAATGGATGAGGTTACAAGATCCATTCTTGGTGAAATAAAAAGGAACTATAGGGTTCGGCCATGTGTATGGCCGAACCCCATAGAGTGACAATGATGAAAGGTTAAAGGCTAGGTAAATGGATGATTTGAATGGCATTTGAATGTAATTAGAATGGATTAAAGGACCAAGTTGGAGATAGTGAGGTTCGGCCAAGTTGTATGGCCGAACCCCACTAAGGTGGATTTTATGGATCTTGGTTATTAAGCAAGATTAAATATGGGTTAAGTCTAGTGGCAAAACTGTAAATACAAGTAATAATGTAAATATGGATGATGAAGGATTAAAGGACTCGAAAGAAGGGTCAAACCAAAGTGGTATGGTTCGGCCATGCTGTATGGACGAACCCTACCAAGTTATATTATTTAACATAAGGTGTCTAAGTAAGTTATATGGAGGGTATTGATCAAATGAAATGGAAGATCAAATCCAAAGTGGGTGAGGTTCGGCCATGGGTATGGCCTGTAACGCCCCGCCCTTTTCGAGAATTTCAGAGTCTAATTTTTTTTTTAAAGTAATAATAAAACATCGAAAGAGAGTGTGCGGTGCCACGACGCGAGTTAAGTTCAGACTACCCAAGTCTGAACCTTAACTGGCCACCCATGTGTACATGGAATAGACCATGATAGTGAATCACACATGGATCTAACATCAACATGCGGAATAATCGAGATTAATTGTGGAATAGAAAGACGAGATAGTAAGTAACAGTCCTAAACATTATTTATCATAGATCAACCATCCAAATGTTATCAACCTAATCAAACCATAGCAAGTAGTGAATTATTACATGTCCCACAAAAGTATTCAAAAGACAGTAATATAAAGTAGTTCAGTCCTTCATTCAAGCGCTTAGGCTTGGCTCCCCTCTCGGTCAATGACCTTTCCTTTCCCTTTGCTTGTACCTGCAATCTCCTCTGATGATAGAATTAGGGCGTTAGATCAACGCGCCCAGTAGGTTCCCGAATCAGGGCTACCACATGTTATCATATAAAATATGCATATACATATCATAATACATGATCATCAAAACAGGTAAAACAATGCTATGATGTATGCACATGCAATGAGCATCCCCCATCATGTACATTCATAGCCATCACTTGACGTGCCTTGCACCGTCAAGGTAAAATACAATACAACTTTCATCTCTTCATCATTGACTGATTCATATCACGTATTAGTCCTCCTAGCGGGACTCTCATCGCCTAAGGAGACCAATGTGACTATGATCATCATGTTACTCCTCCTGGCGTGACTTGCACCACCGAGGCAGGAAGTAACTTATAACTTGAAACACTGTATAACCTCACTCATATTCCCATGTCTATGCATGAGATGCCAATGCATGTATGCCATTTGTTAATGCATAATATATCATTTGAAACACATATATTAAAACAAGAGTATCATAAGAAAAACTGGGTAAAAACCGTGGTTACAAGTAGGTAGGAAACTACTGAAGGATCACTTCAGTGTCTGTTCTTTCTTGGGCTTTATCTGTTCACCGCTCGCAGTCGTGCACCGTCACAGATATCCGTCACGTTATTCACATAAATCATGGACCAACTTTTAATCCCTTACTTTATTTGATTCCCATTTTTGAGTCTAAGTCCCCAAATACCAACTCATGGTTGTGACGTTTATTTACAAACATGCCATTGCTACCAATACCTTCATTAAACTTTACAACTTACCCACAACCTTAACATGGTTCAGCCATGTTTTGGCCGACCAAATCAGCAAACATAATTCCATTTTTAATCACACACGCATCCATAATGACCCATGAAAACGGTCCATGGGGTTTGGCCATACTCATGGCCGAACCCTTATGGTTCTTTACTCAATAATTTCCTTTATTTAAATACTAATTGGTTTTACCCCCTTAGCCATGTTAAACCCATGGTTTAGCCAACCCATGGCCAACCCAAAATCAGTAACCTTATTACATAAAAACCTCCCAAAAACAGTCCACAAAGGTCTATGGTTTCCATGTTTTCCAACATGAAAACCAACCCTTTTTTACATGGGGTTCGACCCTCTGTGTTGGCCGAACCCGATGGTCATTCTTACTATATTTAAACCTCCAATAATCATTATAAACAGTATATTAATATCAGGTTTTAACTCTCAAAGAAACCATCCAAAACAGTCCATAAAAAGTCTATGGTTTACATGTTTTTCCAACATGAAACCAACATTCTTTTACATGGGGTTCGGCCCTCCATGGTGGCCGAACCCAATGGCTATGTTTATTGTTTCTAAATGTTAGATAATCATGTAATAACACTATATTAAAATCATATTTTAACTCTTAAAGAAATCATCCAAAACAGTCCATAAAAAGTCTATGGTTTACATGTTTTTCCAACATGAAACCAGCATTCTTTTACATGGGGTTCGGCCCTCCATGGTGGCCGAACCCAATGGCTATGTTTATTGTTTTTAAACCTCAGATAAACATGTATAAACAGTATATTAACATCAGGTTTTAACTCTCAAAGAAATCATCCAAAAACCAACACCATATCATGGGATTCGGCCATCCAAGATGGCCGATCCCCATGGTGCATCTTTTCCAATTTTACTCCACTGATTAGACCACATATCTTCAGCCTTTTCTGATATCCAAACCCATGTTTTAACCCTCTTTAAAATATGTATTTTAAATCTTAATAAAATATGTAAAAATAGTCCAAACTTGGATGGTTTTAAATTTCAAAAACCATACACATTAATCAACCCTTTCCATGGGGTTCGGCCACCCAAAGTGGCCGAACCCAATGGTTCATTTCCACTCCTTTTTGACACTATCTTCCATGGTTTAGACCCATGTCAAATTCGGCCATAGCATGGCCAAATTATGACATTCAAATCCATGTTTTCAATCTTTCCAAAGTATGTATCTTAAACCTCCAAAACCAGTCCTATACTTGCATGATTTAAATCTTGCAAAACCATCGAGATTAACCATTGTATTTCATGGGGTTCGGCCATCCAAAGTGGCCGAACCCTATGTCCATGTTTTCCATCTAATTGGGCATAAAAAAATCATAATTTACCCTTTGATAGATTTGACCATCACATGGCCGAATCATGCCTTATTTTACCCACTTTATTAAACATAAATCAATGGGAAAAACTTACCACTTTCCTTTGCCTTTTGCTCTTGACTTTTAATCCTTGTTTCCTTAACTCCTTGCTGGTTGTATGCTTGAATATTTGGTACCAAAAGCCTCTGCTGTTCCAGCCAAGAACACCGATTGAAGAGAGGGAGAAAGAGATGGGAGCACTTGGGTTTCCTTTGACAAAAATGGCCAACCATGGGTGTTTATTGTTTTTTGTAATTCAGTCCCCAAAACCTCTCAATTCCCTCATAACTTCTTGCTCAAAGAGGTGGGCATTGGGTGCCATCCAAGACACCCCTTGGCAACTACCTATGCAGCCATTTAAATCCCCAAGCAACCCACCACAAACCCATGCACTTATATTTAATATTTACCATGGAACTCACCAAAACAAGTCCCCAACGTGTGGGACTTATTTTGGTTGGTTTGAGACCAGCTAAACTCTTCCAATTCCCATTGGACTCACTGAATTTACAGCCCCTTGAGTTTCGATTTTGACTCACCCAACTCAAGGTATTTTTATTCCAACCCAACTCATCACATTTAATGCATTTCATTTAATGCACATGAGTTAACTCACCTTTTGATTTAATTCCAACTCACCTCAGTCCCACTCAACTGATTTGACTCGTGTTTGAGCTCCCTTGAGGGTTCACACGGTCAACAATAGTCAACTCGACCCGTTGGGTCCACTTTTAGCTCCTTGACCCGTTTTTGACTCCATGACCCAATTATGGTATTTTGGTCATTTGTAAATGGTTTTTACATATGGATCAAACCTACCCATTTCTTCTCCACTTGATTTCCATTCAACTAGGCTTAACCGCCTTTAATTTAAATTCACAAAATGGTCAAATCATCCATTTTGACCCGATGGGTCCCATTTGGGCCTTTTGACCCATTTAGCCATTTTTGACCCAAATGATGAAAATTACCCAACCAATCAAACTTAACATTCATAATGTGCTCATAAGATTTTAATTTGAGCAATGGGCCCCACTATTTCCTTACTTAACATCACAAAATAATTAATTTAATAACTCACGGGCATTTTGGTAATTTTCCACTTCATTAAGAAATTGGGGTGTTACAATATAACCCTCTTTTTAAAATTTTCGTCCCGAAAATCGAGTGAAGTAGGGTTCTCAAATTAAATTACATAAATAACTCGGGGTGAGCTGTTCTCATCTCCGAGTCAAGTTCCCATGTGGCCTCTTCATCACCATGACGATCCCATACCACTTTCACGAACTGAATCGCTCTATTTCGCAACACCCTCTGTTCGGTCTCCACTATCCTGACCGGCTTCTCGACGTACGTCACGTCGCTTTGTACTTCAATATCCTGAACATTCAAGACATGGGACGGATCCGGATTATACTTCCTTAGCATTGACACATGAAACACATCATTTAGAGCTGCTAACTGCGAGGAAGTGCTAACTGGTAAGCAACATCCCCCATCCTTCTTATGATGGAAAACGGTCCCACATATCTTGGTGACAGTTTTCCTTTCTTGCCAAACCTCATATGTCCCTTCCGTGGTGAGACTTTTAGAAACACCAAGTCTCCCACTTCAAATTCCAAAAACCGTCTCCTTTTATCAGCATAGCTCTTCTGCCGACTCTGTGCAGTCAACAAGTGTTGACGTATCAACTTAATTTGTGCAGTAGTTTCTGTGACTAGTTCCGGTCCGATCAATGCAGGCTCTCCAGCCTCTGTCCAACATATCGGTGACCTACACGGTCTACCATATAAGGCCTCGTATGGAGCCATTTGAAGGCTTGCCTGATAGCTGTTATTATACGAGAACTCCACCAGTGGTAAGTGGTCCTCCCATCCACCCTTGAAATCTAACATACATGCTCTCAGCATGTCTTCCAAGGTCTGTATTGTCCTTTCAGACTGTCCATCAGTCTGAGGATGGAATGCGGTGCTCGTCAGTAGATCTGTCCCCATGGCTGACTGCATGCTTTGCCATACTTTGCCGGTAAAACTGCCATCTCTGTCCAATACTATCGTTAGGGGAATTCCATGTAGTCGAATGATCTCTTTAATATACCGCTGACCCAACGTTTCAGATGAATCTGTCATCTTGATAGGAATGAAATGTGCGGACTTGGTCAGTCGGTCGACTACGACCCATATAGCGTCATTGCCCTTTGAAGACCTCGGCAGCCCTCTTACAAAGTCCATGGAAATGTGTTCCCATTTCCATTCTGGCACTGCTAAGGGTTTGAGTAACCCTGGTGGCTTTTGGTGTTCAGTCTTAACTTGCTGACATGTTAAACAATGTGCCACGAACTCTGCCACATCCCTTTTTAGTCCATGCCACCAATAATGCCTTTTCAGATCGTGATACATTTTGGTGCAACCCGGATGAATAGAGAGCTTGGATTGATGTGCCTCAATCAGTAGCTCTTTCCGGCAACTCTTTGGCACATATGTTCTTCCCCGGAATAAAAGACCTTGCCCGGGTCGTAATTCCCATTCCGGTATCTCCACACCAGTGGACATCTTGGCCCATATGTCCTTCACTTCCGGATCTGCTCTTTGTTCTTGTTCAATCCTGGTGACTATATTGGACCGTATGATTAAATTGTGCAAAACTCCACGGTTTGTAATGTATAGATTGAACTCTCGAATGGTATTCAACATCTCCCACTTGGTTCTGATCAGACATGCCACGGATGCATGTGATATGCGGCTAAGAGCATCAGCCACCTTGTTCACCTTGCCTGGATGGTATCGAAGCTCGAACTCATAATCCGACAGATACTCCATCCATCTACGCTGCCTTAGATTGAGCTCCTTCTGATCAAATAAATATTTCAAACTCTTATGATCAGAATACACTTCAAACTTCTCGCCATAAAGATAATGTCTCCAACTTTTGAGAGCGAAAACCACTGCGGCTAGTTCAAGATCATGCGTAGGATAGAGGCGTTCATGTATTTTTAGTTGTCTTGAACCATAAGCCACCACACGATGATCTTGACTGAGGACACACCCCAGTCCTTCTCCCGAAGCGTCGCATTCTACTTCATAACCCTTGCCCTTTTCCGGCAAAATCAAAATAGGAGTGGTTGTAAGTCTGTCTTTTAGCTCTTCAAACCTTTGGTTGCACAGATCTGACCACTCATACTTGACTCCTTTCTGAGTGAGTCGAGTTAATGGAGACGCTAATTTGGAAAAATCCATAATAAATTTCCGATAATAACCCGCCAATCCTAAAAAACCGCAGATCTCGGTTACGTTCTTTGGCGCTTTCCAGTCTTTCACTGCCATCACCTTAGCCGGATCCACGGCTATTCCTTCCTCGGATATAACATGTCCTAAGAAATTCACTTGAGATAGCCAGAATTCACACTTACTGGCCTTGGCATACAGTTTATTCTGCCTCAAAGTATTCAAAACTATCCGTAGATGCTCTGCATGTTCCTCCTGACTCTTAGAATAGATCAGGGTATCATCAATGAGTACAATTACAAACTGATCCAGATAGGGACGGAAGATTCTGTTCATTAAATCCATGAACACAGCCGGCGCATTTGTGAGTCCAAATGGCATGACTACGAACTCAAACAGTCCATATCGCGTCCGAAAAGCTGTCTTTTCTATATCTTCCTCTCTAACTCGGATTTGATGATAACCAGACATCAAATCGATCTTTGAAAAATGACTAGAACCCCTCAATTGATCAAATAAATCGTCGATCCTGGGTAGAGGGTACTTGTTCCGGACTGTTAACTGATTCAGCTTCCGGTAGTCCACGCACATCCGTAGTGAATCGTCCTTCTTTTTCACGAACAACACTGGTGCTCCCGATGATGACGTACTGTTCCGGATGCAACCCAGCCTAAGCAGTTCATCAATCTGCTTCTTTAGCTCTGACATCTCTTCTGGTGCCATCCGATAGTGTGGTAACGACACTGGTGTTGTGCCAGGGTATAACTTGATCTCGAAGTTAATCTCCCTCCTAGGCGGTAAACCAGGGAGTTCTTTTGGAAATACATCAGCAAATTCTTGAACAATTGCCTGAAGTTCAGTAATTGGAGCTTTGTTTATGGTGATATTATTCAATACCACGTGGTTTAACCCTTCCTGTAATCCACTTTGTTTATCTGAACGGACTACATACTGTTTGCCCTCGGGTGACATAAATGTCACTCTTCGGCGATAACAATCGATGTTGGCATGAAACTTAGCCAACCAATCCATGGCGAATATTATATCATACTCAGACATGTCAAGCACTAGATAATTGAACTCAAATCTGAGTCCAGCTAATTCTGTGTTAACCGCTGTACATATAAGTCCCAATGCCGAATCTCCGACAGGGGATACAATAGTATGTGCTGTGGCTAGTCTTTGAACTAGTGTACCGATAGCAGAAATAAATGATGCAGCTATGAAGGAGTGTGATGCTCCAGAATCAAATAGTGCATATGCATAAGAACTACTCACTACCGCCATACCTTGTATCACAGCATATTTTTCTTCTTCCTGGGAAGTTAGAGTAAATAATCGTCCAGCTCCAGCAGGGTTAGATCCTCGACCTCCCCGACCCTGCATTCTGCCTCCTCTGGAGTATGTTGGTCTAGCAGGCGGACGAAATGCTCCTCTGGAGTTTGACAGCCTGTTGAGCTTTGGGCAGTCCTTTTTGTAGTGACCAGGTTGATCACAGTGAAAGCAGGTGTTCACTCCTCGAGATGCTTGAGTGACTGCTATAGATTGAGTGGGTTGGTTGGGGCGAAAGCCCCCACTTGATCCAACAGACGACGAAGGTCTGCCGAAGTTCGATCTGAACCTCTTGTTGGGTTGGTACGCACCCCTCCCACTCGGAGCTCGGCGGTTGTCCACTTTTGCAAATTCCGCCATTTCTTGTTCCACAATGGTTGCCCTGCTGACCACTTCTGCCAGTGTGGCTGCTTTGAACACGGTTACCCTGGCCCTTATGTTTGGCCGTAACTCACGCTCGAACTTGCGATCCTTTCGATATTCCGTGTCCACAATATAGTATGCATAGATTGACAGGCTGAGGAATTCTTGGTGATACTCAGCCACCGTCATTGAACCTTGTACTAACGTCATAAAGGCCTGAATTTGACGTTCTCTTTCTTCCTCTGGAAAGTAGCGCTCTAGGAATGTCGTTGAGAATTGCTCCCAGGTCATAACAACTCTTTCTCTTCTTGGCATAAGTGCCTGCTGTTTCTCCACCACCTTCCACCATTTGGCAGCGTCATCTACCAGCTGTGACGTGGCCAATAATATTTTATGAGCATGACTCTTGATGTTCAAAAGTGTCAATATGTGGGAAATCTTCTCCAACCAATTCTCGGTTCCGACTGGCCCTTCTCTGCCCTTAAAGTAAGGTGGGCGCTGTTGCTGAAAATCTCTGACCATGTTACGGTCATTATTTTCGCTCGTACTTCCCCCTCCGTTCAAATGTTGTTGGAGGACGGATGTAACCACAGCTTGCACCAAGCTGTGCAGTTCAGGAGGTACAAAGGGTACAGTCATGTTACTGCTCTCCTCCTCCTCGCGTCGATATGACGAGTCATATTCCTCTTCGTCGTCCTGTTGATACGTAGGGTCACTCCCTTCTTCTTCCCGCCGAGAATGGTTAGACTCTTCTTTATTGTGAGATTGTTCATGTACAGACCTCTCTTCGTCATGAACGGACTGCTCTCTATCAGGTTCCGATGACGCCTTCTTGCGTCGAGGTACCACCCTCCCTTGTGGTGTGACAATGAGCACGTCATCTTTCTTTTTATCGTCCTGACGGGTCCTTCTCTTTGACACCCCCTCACCTAGTCCGATCTGTAAAACTTTTTCTTTACCCTTCGGATCCTTTACCACCTTTTTCTGTGGCGCCATTTATTCCTAATTCATGGAAACATCATAGACTTAGTTTCCATTATCAATATGCATCAAATGCCATAAATCCTCATAAAATCATAAAATCACATATTATATATAATTTCAAACTTCATCTTTGTACAGAGGTGGGTAGGGTGAAACAAAACCCTATGTATAACAAAATATGCACCCTTACAAAATAACCCTCTTTTTAATACTCGTCATACACTTCCTATCCTAGTCTTCCGTAGAAGACTCCTCATCAAAAGCGAACTTGAACCGGTTATCAGGACACGTCATCGCCGTGTGCCCCAATACTTCACATGTTGTGCAGGGTATTAAACCGGGTCCTCCTATACGAGGACAATTAGTCCTCGCCTCTCTATGCCCGTGCAGTCCACAAACCGGACAGACAACTCCCAATGGATGAGGACAATACAAACTGTTGTGATCGTCCTGATTACACAACTCACAGGTATCGTAGGGATCTACCTCCCCTGCCGATTCCAATACTATAGCAAAGTCTTCCATAGGATCCTCATAAAAGAAAAATCCCAGATCCTCCTCCTCTTCTTCCTCAGGAGGTTCCACCATCCCAGGAATATCATCCATCAAATCCTCTTCAACAGGTGCTAAGTCTATCTCATCTTCTTCAGGAGATCCCTCCTGAAGGTCCACTTGAGCTTCTGCGTTGGTGTTGTTAGAAGCAGACACCAAGTCTATGGGATGGCTAGGAGTTCCGCTGTGCCATTCCGAGTACTCCACATTACTCGACATATCTGTATCATATCAATAGAACACAAGCATATTTAACAACAATTCTAATAAACCAACCTTGGTTTTCAGGGGAATTTGATCATGCATAAAGTCATGTACTTTGTTTGGGAAGATCACCAAATCATCACTCTTTGTGTTCTTTTGTTTTCTGGGGAAATCTCTAATTTCCTATTGTTTGTTTCTCATTGTGGGGATTTTAGGGGAGTTCATTCTACCTTGCTACGTTTGATTTGTCCAATTATGATGACTATACTTTACTTTACTATCTTTCATTGTCGTTCTCAGATTGATTGTTCAGTCCGAGTCACTCGAAGTAAATTAATCTGGCCCCGAGGCAGTGGACTCCGAAGAGTCGGTCAGTTGGGATTCTTATCCGTCAGTGAGACATGAAACCGTCTTAATCTTACTTCGATGATTCAACTTCCCGTTTCGCTCTGATACTAACTGTAACGCCCCGCCCTTTTCGAGAATTTCAGAGTCTAATTTTTTTTTTAAAAGTAATAATAAAACATCGAAAGAGAGCGGGCGGCGTCACGACGCGAGTTAAGTTCAGACTACCCAAGTCTGAACCTTAACTGGCCACCCATGTGTACATGGAATAGACCATGATAGTGAATCACACATGGATCTAACATCAACATGCGGAATAATCTAGATTAAGTGCGGAATAGAAAGACGAGATAACAAGTAACAGTCCTAAACATTATTTATCATAGATCAACCATCCAAATGTTATCAACCTAATCAAACCATAGCAAGTAGTGAATTATTACGTGTCCCACAAAAGTATTCAAAAGACAGTAATATAAAGTAGTTCAGTCCTTCATTCAAGTGCTTAGGCTTGGCTCCCCTCCCGGTCAACGACCTATCCTTTCCCTTTGCTTGTACCTGCAATCTCCTCTGATGATAGAATTAGGGCGTTAGATCAATGCGCCCAGTAGGTTCCCGAATCAGGGCTACCACATGTTAGCATATAAAACATGCATATACATATCATAATACATGATCATCAAAACAGGTAAAACAATGCTATGATGTATGCACATGCAATGAGCATCCCTCATCATATACATTCATAGCCATCACTTGACGTGCCTTGCACCGTAAAGGTAAAATACAATACAACTTCCATCTCTTCATCATTGACTGATTCATATCACGTATTAGTCCTCCTGGCGGGACTCTCATCGCCTAAGGAGACCAATGTGACTATGATCATCATGTTACTCCCCTGGCGTGACTTGCACCACCGAGGCAGGACGTAACTTATAACTTGAAACACTGTATAACCTCACTCATATTCCCATGTCTATGCATGAGATGCCAATGCATGTATGCCATTTGTTAATGCACAATATATCATTTGAAACACATATATTAAAACAAGAGTATCATGAGAAAAACTGGGTAAAAACCGCGGTTACAAGTAGGTAGGAAACCTACTGAAGGATCACTTCAGTGTCTGTTCTTTCTTGGGCTTTATCTAGTCACCGCTCACAGTCGTGCACCGTCACAGATATCCGTCACCTTATTCACATAAGTCATGGACCAACTTTTATACCCTTACTTTATTTGATTCCCATTTTTGAGTCTAAGTCCACAAATACCAACTCATGGTTGTGACGTTTATTTACAAACATGCCATTGCTACCAATACCATGATTAAACTTTACAACTTACCCACAACCTTAACGTGGTTCAGCCATGTTTTGGCCGACCAAATCAGCAAACATAATTCCATTTTTAATCACACACGCATCCATAAGATGACCCATGAAAACGGTCCATGGGGTTCGGCCATACTCATGGCCGAACCCTTATGGTTCTTTGCTCAATAATTTCCTTTATTTAAATAATAATTGGTTTTACCCCCTTAGCCATGTTAAACCCATGGTTTAGCCAACCCATGGCCAACCCAAAATCAGTAACCTTATTACATAAAAACCTCCCAAAAACAGTCCACAAAGGTCTATGGTTTTCATGTTGGAAACATGGAAACCAACCCTCATTTACATGGGGTTCGGGCCTCCATGTTGGCCGAACCCAATGGTCACTCTTACTATATTTAAACCTCCAATAATCATGTATAAACAGTATATTAATATCAGGTTTTAACACTCAAAGAAACCATCCAAAACAGTCCATAAAAAGTCTATGGTTTACATGTTTTTCCAACATGAAACCAACATTCTTTTACATGGGGTTCGGCCCTCCATGGTGGCCGAACCCAATGGCTATGTTTACTGTTTTTAAACGTTAGATAATCATGTAATAACAGTATATTAAAATCATACTTTAACTCTTAAAGAAATCATCCAAAACAGTCCATAAAAAGTCTATGGTTTACTTGTTTTTCCAACATGAAACCAACATTCTTTTACATGGGGTTCGGCCCTCCATGGTGGCCGAACCCAATGGCTATGTTTACTGTTTTTAAACCTCAGATAAACATGTATAAACAGTATATTAACATCAGGTTTTAACTCTCAAAGAAATCATCCAAAAACCAACACCATATCATGGGATTCGGCAGCCGATCCCCATGGTCCATCTTTTCCAATTTTACTCCACTGATTAGACCACATATCTTCAGCCTTTTCTGATATCCAAACCCATGTTTTAACCCTCTTTAAAACATGTATTTTAAATCTTAATAAAATATGTAAAAACAGTCCAAACTTGGATGGTTTTAAATTTCAAAAACCATACACATTAATCAACCCTTTCCATGGGGTTCGGCCACCCAAAGTGGCCGAACCCAATGGTTCATTTCCACTCCTTTTTGACACTATCTTCCATGGTTTAGACCCATGTCAAATTCGGCCATAGCATGGCCAAATTATGACATTCAAATCCATGTTTTCAATCTTTCTAAAGTATGTATCTTAAACCTCCAAAACCAGTCCTATACTTGCATGATTTAAATCTTACAAAACCATCGAGATTAACCATTGTATTTCATGGGGTTCGGCCATCCAAAGTGGCCGAACCCTATGTCCATGTTTTCCATCTAATTGGGCATAAAAAAATCATACTTTACCCTTTGATAGATTTGACCATCACATGGCCGAATCATGCCTTATTTTACCCACTTTATTAAACATAAATCAATGAGAAAAACTTACCACTTTCCTTTGCCTTTTGCTCTTGACTTTTAATTCTTGTTTCCTTAACTCCTTGTTGGTTGTATGCTTGAATATTTGGTACCAAAAGCCTCTGCTATTCCAGCCAAGAACACCGATTGAAGAGAGGGAGAAAGAGATGGGAACACTTGGGTTTCCTTTGACAAAAATGGCCAACCATGGGTGTTTATTATTTTTTGTAATTCAGCCCCCAAAACCTCTCAATTCCCTCATAACTTCTTGCTCAAAACGGTGGGCATTGGGTGCCATCCAAGGCACCCCTTGGCAGCTACCTATGCAGCCATTCAAATCCCCAAGCAACCCACCACAAACCCATGCACTTATATTTAATATTTACCATGGAACTCACCAAAACAAGTCCCCAACGTGTGGGACTTGTTTTGGTTGGTTTGAGACCAGCTAAACTCTTCCAATTCCCATTGGACTCACTGAATTTAGATCCCCCTGAATTTCCATTTTGACTCACCCAACTCAAGGTATTTTTATTCCAACCCAACTCAGCACATTTAATGCATTTCATTTAATGCACATGAGTTAACTCACCTTTTGATTTAATTCCAACTCACCTCAGTCCCACTCAACTGATTTGACTCGTGTTTGAGCTCCCTTGAGGGTTAACACGGTCAACAATAGTCAACTCGACCCGTTGGGTCCACTTTTAGCTCCTTGACCCGTTTTTGACTCCATGACCCAATTATGGTATTTTGGTCATTTGTAAATGGTTTTTACATATGGATCAAGCCTACCCATTTCTTCTCCACTTGATTTCCATTCAACTAGGCTTAACCCCCTTTAATTTAAATTCACAAAATGGTCAAATCATCCATTTTGACCCAATGGGTCCCATTTGGGCCCTTTGACCCATTTAGCTATTTTTGACCCAAATGATGAAAATTACCCAGCCAATCAAACTTAACATTCATAATGTGCTCATAAGATTTTAATTTGAGCAATGGGCCCCACTATTTCCTTACTTAACATCACAAAATAATTAATTTAATAACTCACGGGCATTTTGGTAATTTTCCACTTCATTGAGAAATTGGGGTGTTACATGGCCGAACCCCACAAGGTGGTTTTTGGGAATTAAACCTAATAAGAAATCAAAAGATTATGTTATTAACTTTTTGTTATACAAATAAGGTAACGGGACTTGAACGGCGCACGAGTCGTGAACGAGTGACGGTCTAAGAAGAGCGGACTGTTAAGAGAACTTTCAATAGATTTCCTACCTACTTGTAACCACTTTTATAATTGGTTTTATCATGGTTTTTATGAGATATATTGTTATTGCTTTATGTTTCAAATTGGTTTTGAATGATGAGATATATATTTACAATTGACATATATTCATTGACATCTCATGCATGGCATGGGGTGATGATATAACTTAATGATAAGGTTTCTATCAATAGGAAATGAGGAGTACTGTGGATTACCTTGACATGAGAGTCCTATCTATAGGAAATGAGGAGTACTGTGAATTACCTTGACGTGAGAGTCCCGTCAAGTGATAGCTATGTATACTTGTGATGGGTGGGACTCATGAAATTTGCATTTACATACATAGCATTGATTTCAGATGTTTTTGATGATCATATACTATGATATATGCATGTTATATACTAACCATGTGGTAGCCCTGATCGGAAAACCTACTGGGCTCGTTGATCTAACGCCCTAATTCTATCCTTAGAGGATGATGCAGGAAAAGGAAAGGGAAAGGCAAAGGCAAAGGCCGAGGATCGCGAGGGAAGCCAAGCATAAGCGCTTGGTGTTGGATTGAATTTCTTAATTATTGTTATTTGGATAAGCTTCATGGACATGTAATAATGGAGATAACTGCTATGGTTTGATTGAAGTTTGAATGAATGCTTACTTTTAAGTAATTATGACTTGTACTTTGCTATATGAGAATGGAGCGGTTTGAGGATTGATTATAATTCCGCATATTTGACTTATTCCGCAGTCAGTTTATATTATTCCGCAAGATTTACTTAGTTCCATGTGTGGATCAGTTTTCATGGTCTTAGCCATGCACACATGGGTGGCTAGTTAAGGGTTGGACTTGGGTAGTCCGGACTTAACTCTCGTCGTGACGCTCCCCGCTCTCTTCCACTTGTTTATTTATAAAAAAAAATAATTAGACTCTGATATTTCGGAAGGGTGGAAAAGGGTGGGGCGGGGCGTTACAAGATGAAACCCCCACATGAAACGTTAATGAGGGAAGGTTGTACCAAGGAAGCCCAAGAGCCAAAACCGATGGGAGGGTTTCATCTAAAGGATGAAACCCCCAAATGGAATAAGTGAAGGAGATGAATGGGGAGGGGAGTTACAAAAGGGTGCCATCAAGGGACACCACCTTTGGTCAACCCTCATACTTGTTTTCCATTCATTTTTTCCCTCTCTCTCTCTCCCTTGGCTGTCCCACCTCTCTAGACAAGAACCTTAGCTGGTTGTCTCTCACACAAATCTTTCTCTTGGCCGATCACTTCTCAAGGATAGACTTAGAAAAGATTGGTGATCTCAAACCATCATATAAAGACAACGACTCTCAAGACAGGGATTTGGAGCATTGTTCTAAGCTTCTCTCTCAATCCATATCACTTGGCCGAATTATTCCAAGGGGTTTGCAGCAAGGTCAGTCTCGGCCAAAAGAACAAGAAGGAAGAAGGAGAGGCTAAGTAAAGGACCAAGAAGGAATGAAAGAACCGGAGGAGTCGCGGTATTGGTAAGTGCTCAATAAACACTTGTTAAATAAAATGGTTAACGAAGCATGATTCGGCCATTGTATGGCCGAACCTATCAAGGGTTAAAATCATGGCTAATGATGTTTAAAAAGGGAAGAACATGGATCAAAGTGGCCGAACCCCATGAAAAGATATTGGTTTAATTTTTATTGGATTTGAAGAAAGGAAATCATAAGGGTATGTGTTTGGTTTTGTTAAAGTTTTAAAAGGATGGAAGTATGAGAATCAATCATAGATGTATAATAAGTTTTAATGGAATTAAAGAACCATAGGGTTCGGCTATGCATATGGCCGAACCCCATGGAGAGACAATGATGGATAGTATGTTTTATGTTTAATTGATGGAAGATGGTTAGTACTTTTGAAAGGTCTTAATTGTTTGGATCAAAAGAAGAGATGAGGTTTGGCCATGGTGCATGGCCGAATCCCACCAAATAACATGTATGGATTTATGATGGCTTGGTTATTGAATTTTATGGACATATGAATGAAATGGAAACTAAGAATTGGATCAATGACAAGATGGTAAATAAATGAAAATAATGAACCAAGGGTTCGGCCATGTTGTATGTCCAACCCCATGGGAAATGTTTTATATATTTGAAGTATTGATAAGGTTGGATGGCTAATTTAAAAGTGTTAGGTTTTATGAATCAAGAATGGCAAGGATAGGATTTGAAAGATCAAAAGGTTGAAAGGAAAGGACCAAAACCAAGATGATGAAGTTCGGCCAAGTTATATGGCCGAACCTCATCAAGGTGTGTTTTGTGGATTGAGGGTTTTAAATGGGTCATTTGGATGAGATTGGTTAAATAAAAGGGACCAAATTAAAAAGGGTGAGGTTTGGCCATGGTGTATGGCCGAACCCCACAAGGTGGTGTGTTTGGTCTTAGACTTAATTAGAAACCAAATGAGATATGTGTTTGACTTATTGACATGTAATAAGGTAACGGGACTTCTTAAACGGTGAGCAGTAGTGAACGGTTTTCGGACAAGAACGTGAGGTTAAAGTAGTTGTCATTGGTAGGATTCTACCTTATTGAAACATGGATATGTATATGGTTTTATCTTTATTTGATGGTTTATGTTGCAATTTATATTATGTTTCAAAAGTGAAGTTTTTTATGCTATGGTATTTACATGACATAGCATATGGACATGTACATCTCATGCATGGCATGGGAGGGAAATTTGTAACCGGAAGCCATGCTCCGTCGGGGCGTCCATAAGGCAATCATGGGAAGACCTTGATGTGTATAATGCCATCAAATCCGGAGGCCACACTCCGTCGGGGCGTCCGAAAGACCACTGTGGGGATACCATGATGAGGAGAATACCATCAAGAGATTATATGTATGTGATGGGTGGGACTCACTGCATAAGGCATATGCATGGCATGATTTTGCATGAATTTTGATGATATGATATTTTATATGATATTTGATACTAACCCATGTGATAGCCCTACCTAGAATTCCTACTGGGCGCGTTGTTCTAACGCTCTACTTCTACCCTAATGAATGACACAGGAAAGGAAGGAGTCAAGGATCGTGAAAGAAGCCAAGCATAGGGACTTGGTTATTTGAATGGATTTTATTATTGATTTTTGATAAGTTTACATGGACATGTAATTTGAGTAGTTAGATGTTGGCATGTAATAACTTAGTTAATATTTGCTATGGTTTGGAATGGTCTAATTGAATGATTAAGTTAAGGTAATTTTGGATAAATGACTATGTACTTTGCTATCTAAAATGCAATAGACTTAGGTTCTATTATAATCCGCAGTTAGATTAAGTAATATTCTGCAAGAATTATAAAGTACTATGTATGAACCGTTTTCATGGACTTAGTCCATGCACACATAGGTTTGGTCAGTTAAAGGTCGGGCTTTAGAAGTCCGGACTTAACTCGCGTCGTGACACTCCGCTCTTATCACTTGTTTATTTATTTTAAAAAAAAAATATAGACTCTTATTTCGAGTGAAAAGGGTGGGGTGTTACAGATGGTTGGAATGGCTGATTTTGATATTGAGGAGGATTTTGATTCATTGGAGATTGATTTTGTCGCCAAGAGAAATTGTGATGATTTCGCCAATTAAGAATGTATATGGCAGAGAATGGGGTTGCTTGCTGTCTTCCAAAATTATTGATGAAAGTCCCTTCTCATGGTTCTAGAACACGATTTGACCCGAGGAGGAGGGTGAGTCGGTCAATCCCAGTTTCCATGGTGTTTACAAATTTCTTGATTGTTTTAAGTAAAGTGGAATACCAATTTAATCAAGAGATTTGTTTAGTTTAATGGTTTATTGGTCACACTAAGTTTAATGGTCACACTAAGTTTATAACCTTTTGCATATTGCTTGATTATCAATGCTTGTGCACAATGTGAAAAGAAAATATTCAACATGTAAAGTGATGTATTTTGAAAATAGTACTTAAGTAACAAATACAAACACACAAAGATCAAAACACCGTAAAACCAAATTTATAATGGTTCGGTTAGCCAACCTACATCTACTGTAAGGACTCACTCAACCTTAAGTTATCCCCAAATCCACTAAGTGGGGACTTACACCCTCACAATTAGAGTAGGAATTCCACTCACTCAATCGGTTAGGAATTCCATCCACTACTGTGCCAGAGATGACACTCTAGAGTTTTTTTATAGTGGTTCCGGAGCCAATCCTCCTTAATCAACTTTCAGGAAAAAGGTTTTAAATAAAAATTAAAACCAAGAAGCACTTGCCTTTGAAACCCTTTTCGTTGATGTTTGCTTCTTCGAGATCCACCCAATGTGTGATGGCGCTCCACCTTGTAGCCGTCGTAAAACAATCACAATTCCAGGGTAATTAAGAAACTGGTTGTACCAAATGTTTCCTAGTTTATTATCCTTTCTCCTCTCTCTCTCTCACAAACTCAATCTATATGATTAGTTGTATTAAATTCCCCAAATGTATACACAAGAGAGAGAGTGATCCTGTTGTTCGTCCTTATTTAAACTCACTGATAATGATAAGGATCCAACCATTTTACCAAAAGGATGCCAACTGTTTGCACAAAGATTGGTTTTTATAGACACGGCAACCAGTTTTAGCAACGGTCATGTACCGACACATTGGGCTGACCGAGGGGTCGGTGACTAAAAATATTATCGTTCAACAACCCGATCGTTGCGCATTAAATGCACTCCCATCAGAATAATTCTTTCCCGATCAACATGTCTGTGTTGCCAATGGGTCGACAGTCATGGCACCCATAGGTCGGTCCTTTCGAGAGGATCGGTCTGGGTCAACACCATGCTGACAGAGTTTCAAGACAGAAACTAGTCTTACCCAGAACGACCTGTCTCCCTTTACAGAGGGGTCGGTCCTGGTACTCTCAATCGGTCATGCACTACCGATATGTTTGTTTTCTCGAGAGTTCACCTGAGTTCTAAGTTCCAGAACTCAAGTTTTCATTGAAAAACCATTAACCACTATGGGTCGTTTTAGCTTTTCACCAAGGGGTCGGTGCATACCAAACTTTCTACCAGAGGCACAACCAAAATGAGAGTTTTATGATCCAGAACCTTTGTCAATCTGGTCGACCAATCTTTGCCCATGATGGGTCGATTCCATCTCAACCGAGGGGTCGGTGAGAATGACTAGTCTGACACTGAAACTAAATAATATTTCCATGTTGGGTTCCAATTCACTGTCAAGCTTCCTCTCTAGGCTTTTAATGATTTTACCTGTAACACCCTGCCCTTTTTCACTCGCCACTAATCAGAGTATAATTTATTTTTAAAAGAGTGAGAGAGAGTGGGAACGTCACGATGCGAGTTAACCCCAAGTTTCCAAAACCCGACCCTTAATTGTCCACCTTTACGTGTCTGTGAATTAAGTCTACTAAAACATTTCACACGCTCTAAGAATACTTGCGGAATCACCATATGAATAAAATACCATTCATATACATGACATCAATAAGCAAGGAAGCCATTCACCATATAATTAACTGAAACTTAATTAACATCAAACCATAGCAAAATAATTCTAAGTTTTTGCAATCCAACATATCAGTTCTCCCAATACATCATCCCAAAATCATTATAAATAACATAAGCATAAATCTGCCCAAGCTCCTACGCTTGGCTCCCTTCATGTCCCATGTCCTTATCATTCCCTGTTCCATCATCTATAGGGTAGAAGTAGGACGTTAGTCGACACGCCCAGTAGGAATTTCAAGTAAGGTTATGTGCACATATGATCAATATAAAATCAAGATAGAAACCATCATATCATGTTTGTAAACCATCTCATAAGTAATAAAATCCAATGCATGATATCCAAAACATCATCATGTTTACTTATGCATCATGCCATGGGTGTCAATGCCAAATGATCACTCACCCACTTCCATATCCAATCAATCACATATAGATAGTTTCCTTGATAAATTACCATATCAAGATGTTCACTTGGCCAATTACGTCCGCAGTGTTTTGTGACGGCACCACCAGGTCACTGTTATACCTCCCCACATATGTTAATCAGAATTACCGATGGAGTGTGAACTCTACTCCTCCCTCTGCGCAGGATTTCGGGATTGGTTACCCAGGAGCTCTTTGGCCTAGACTATGTCGTACCCATTCCTAGCAATCCCGGACAAGGCAAACATATCAATAGTTCACATAGATTCATACAAGCTAGTCTTAAGCCCCAAGTCATATCCGGATAGCTCATAACTTCGCTTGCTGTCCCATATATTCCCTCTCATGCCATGCATGAGATAATGTATGCAAATATGCCATTTCATTTCGAATCACATGTTATGATTGAAAATTAGTTCATTAAACTTATACTATTTGATTAACAAAAATAAACATCATATTGGATTAAAAACCAGTATCATATATAATCCATAGTGTCTCAATAAGGTAGGAATCCTACCAACGTCCAATTTACTGTCCTTTTCTTGCTTCCCACAACCAACTCTAACGATCGCGTGAAACGAATCGAATCTCGGTACCTTAACAAGTTCAACCATATATATATATCAAATGATTATCCATTTAATTTTGCCTTGCCGCAAATTATGTAAAATTAAAACTTTTCAATTCAGTCGAATGAATCAGGAATTTAGTCGACTGAATCACGCCCAGTTACTGTTCTCTGCCTTACCCGTGGATGTTCAGTCAACTGAATATAATATTTAGTCGGCTGAAACCCAACTCAGTACTGTTTATACTTGACCTATAACCTTTCAGTCGGCTGAATCATGGATTCAATCGGCTGACTTTAGGTCAAACCCTCGGTCAACGTCCTCTCAATCGACTGAATCACAGATTCAGGCGGCTGGCTTTGGATTAGATTATTTGTGTCTTCGGCCAGATCACATTTAGTCAACTGAATCAAAGATTCAGTCTGCTGAATTATCAACCAACCCTTTTACTTGTTCGATAAGCATACCTTCAGTCGACTGAATCATGGATTCAGTCGGCTGAAACTCACTAGATCCCTTTCTTATTTGATACGTCTATGCTCAGTTGACTGAATCCTAGATTTAGTGGGCTGAACCACCAATAAATCCCATATATTTTAATCCAGTCCATGTTCAGTCGACTGAATCACAAGATTCAGTCGGTTGAAACTCCCAGAAACTCTTTTCTGTTTCAGCCAACAACAGTTCAGTCGACTGACTATTTGTTAGTCTTCTTTGTTTGCATTCTTTGCGTATCCCTTCTTCATGAAATCCATTCCTTATCATTTGTAAACATATACATCATTATTCATATAAGTCTTGGTGCACTTACTACACCCACTAGCCAAGGCTAAGATCTTTTCATAATCGTTCCAACATTTGTACCATTACAACATGGTTTTGGATCCACTCCTTTGATTGTTAGTTTCAATCCCATTACCAATCCTTGAATGGATTTCTAGCTCTATGGCCTTATAACAGTTTGGCCAGCCCTTTTAACCAAATATGGAACCATAGGTTCGGCCACACCATGGCCAAATCTTTAGTTTCCCTTAGCCTTAATTCCTTATTGTTAAACTTATACATACCTTCTTTCCCCGTCTCCTTCTTTCTTTTGCTCTGTCTTTCCTCCCTTAATCCTTCTTCTTCCTTGGCTCTTCTCAAATTTTCTAAGTCCAGAGGTGTAGGTGGAGAGATAGAGAAGAATCCTTGTGAAATGAAGAGGAGTCGGCCAAAAGTTTGATGTGTCCCTTGGGTAATGTCCCTTTGTATACCAGCCTAAGTCCTTTCAATCTCCATCATTTAAGTATTGTTTAACCAAGGTGCCTTTGACTTTACCAAGGAGACCCTTGGCTTAAGTCAAGACAACTCTTTGTCTTCCAACATGTATATTGATTTCTTAGCCATTGAGATGGAAACCTTCCATCTTCCCACTTCAACTCACCTTGAGATGGAAGTCTCCTCAACATCTCATCTTAACTCAATTCATAACTTAACTCAATTGGACTCTCTCATGGTTGACCAAGTCGACCATGACTTAGCCGGTCATGCATGTGGTGACTTGATCACCACATGGCACGTGGGTCCTATCTTAGCCATAATATTTGATGATGTGGCACCTTGTCTAGTTGCCTTCTATGCATGTCACATGGCAATGCCGCATCACCCACATGCCACCTCACCTGATGAGGTGGATTTAATGTATTGGATCTTAATTGGGTAGCTGACCCAATTAATTTATCCTTACCCATTTACTTTAAAATCAGCTCATCTATGACCCATTGGGTCCCAATTGGGCAATTGACACATTTCTTTACACTTACCCAGTTACTTTAAAATCAAACCTATCCATGATCCATTGGGTCTTAATTGGGTAATTGACCCAACTCGTTACCCACCTAAGGTCCATTCCAACTATTTAAATCTCAAATTCCATTAAATCACAATTTAAATGAACCATTCCAATATATATATATATATATATATATATATATGTGATGAAAATCTGGGGTGTTACAATATTACCCTCTTTTGAAATTTTCGTCCCAAAAATCGAGCGAAGTAGGGTTTCAAACAATTTACACAAATAGCTCAGGATGAGCTGCTCTCATTTATGATTCAAGTTCCCAAGTGGCTTCCTCAGTACGATGTCAGTCCCATACCACCTTGATGAACGAAATTGCTCGATTCCGCAACACCCTTTGTTCCATCTCAATCACTCTGACAGGCTTTTCGATGTAGGACATGTCGCTCTATACTTCTATGTCTTGTATGTTCAGCACATGCGATGGATTAAGATTGTACTTCCCCAACATAGAAACATGAAACACATCGTGTAGTGATGACAACTGTGGAGGGAGTATCAAACGATAAGCCACCTCCCCCACCCTCTCATGGATTGGAAAGGGTCCCACAAATCTGGGTGACAACTTCCCTTTCTTTCCAAATCTCATGTGTCCCTTTCGTGGCGAGAACTTCAAGAACACTAAGTCTCCCACTTCAAACTCAAGAAATCTTCTCCTTTTGTCAACATAGCTCTTCTGACGACTCTGCGCTGTGAGTAGTTGTTGTCGTATCACCATAATCTGTTTCGTGGTCTCTGCAACTAGCTCAAGTCAAATAAGTGCAGGCTCTCCGACCTCTGTCCAACACACTGGTGATCTACAGGGTCTACCATACAATGCCTCAAATGTAGCCATCTTGAGGCTTGCCTGGTAACTGTTATTGTACGAGAACTCAACCAGTGGTAGATGATCTTCCCAACCACCCTTGAAGTCTAACATGCAAGCTCTCAGTATATCCTCCAATGTTTGTATTGTTCTTTCTGACTGACCGTCGGTCTGTGGATGAAAAGCTGTACTGATTACGAAGTTTGTTCCCATAGCCGACTGCATGCTCTGCCACACCCTGCTAGTAAATCTACCATCCCTATCGGACACAATAGTCCTAGGGATACCATGTAACCAGATGATATCCTTGATATACCTTGGCAATCCTGTTACAAAGTCCATGGAGATATGTTCCCATTTCCATTCCGGCACTAATAAGGGTTTGAGCAATCCTGGCGGCTTCTGATGTTCTGTCTTGACTTGTTGACAAGTAAGACAATGAGAAGCAAAATCAGCCACGTCTCTTTTGAGTCGATGCCACGAATAATGTCTTTTCAAATCATGGTATATTTTGGTGCTACCAGGATGAATAGAGAGTATTGTCTAATGAGCTTCGATCAATAGCTCTCTTCTGCAGCTTTGAAGCACATATGCCTTGCCTCGGAATGAGAGAACTTGTCCAGGTCGTAATTCCCATTTTGGTACGAGCTCACCAGTAGACATCTTGGCCCATATTTCTTCCACTTCTGGATCTGTCCGCTATACTCGCTCAATCTTGGAAACCATGCTGGACCGTACCATCACATTATACATACTCCCACGGTCCTTGATGTACAAATTAAACTCTCTGATGGTCGCCAGCATTTCCCATTCCTTCATTATCAAACTGGCCACCGTTGCATGTGACATGCAACTGAGGGCATCCGCCACTTTGTTCGCCTTGCCAGGATGATATCGCCTGGAAACTCATAATCTTGCAGATATTCCATCCATCTGCGCTGTCTCATATTGAGTTCCTTCGTATCCCTAAGGCATTTTTGTGGACTTAAAACATGGTTCAGCCCCAATGTATGTTGGAAATCCACACAGATTCCAATGGATGTATGATTGAATTGTAAGCGGAGTCCACGCTCCATTCGGATTTCCGATAAAGCAACCGTGGGGAAAAATCCACACTGATTCCAAGGGATGTATGATTGAATTGCAACCGGTGTCCACGCTCTGTTCGGGGCTACAGATGTAACGCTCGCCCCTTTTCATTATATGCTTAAGCTTGAAAATCAGAATATATTTATTTTCTTTTTTTTTCTGAAATAAAAAGTGACAAAGGGCGCGGGACGTGTAACGCCCAGCCCTTTTTCACTCGCTTTTCGAAAATCAGAGTCTATTTTTTTTTTGAAATAAAAGTGACAACGGGCGCGGACGTCACGACGCGAGTTAAGTCCGAGCTTCTAAAGCCCGACCCTTAACTGGCCAACCCCACGCGTGCGCGGAACTAAGTCCACGAGAACGGTTCAAGCGTAGAAAGTAAGCTTGCGGAAACTAACTGAATGTGGAACATGATAATAGAGTCTATCCTACCGGTTTTTAGATAGAAGGGAAGATACAACATTAACTTACCAAAATACCCCTATGTTCACATTTATGCCTCAAAACGATATTGTCCATAATGCAGTCCAAACCATAACAAGAAATATAAATTATACAGTCCGACGAGCTAAGCTACTTTAAATTACATCTCCAAAATGAAACTTAAATAAAACTAAATATCCGCTTCCCAAGCTCCTAAGCTTGGCTCCCTGCGTGTCCACCATTTCCGCCATCTCCTGCGTCATCAACTAAGGTAGAAGTAGGGCGTTAGTCAACGCGCCCAGTAGAATTCCGAGTAGGGCTAGCACATGGATTAGTGATAACATGCATACCAAATAACAATAAAGTAAACATATGATGAATGCCATGCCATGGGTGCCTATGTCATGTGTCCCACCCATCCACCGTATCATCATAAAATATCGTATCGCTCTTGACGGCAAAGCCTCGTCAAGGTGTCCCCATGTTTGCTTCTCGGTCGCCCTGACGGAGCATGGACTCCGGTTATAGCCCCTCAGGCTATCCTCATGTTTGCTTATCGGTCGCCCCGACGGAGCATGGACTCCGGTTACATTATTTTCCCGCCCATGCCATGCATGAGATGTAAGTGCATTATGCTATGTAATATATATATAATCCATATAAAATCCATAGCATCTAAGTATAGTCCATAGTCTAAAAAAAATATTATCCATATCATTAAATCATAATCCATAGTACTTAAACATATAATTCATAATTCGAAATCCCATCATAAGATAAATCATATAATCATCAAATTAAAGAACCATCACATATCCAAGGCTTACAAAAAGGTAGGAATCCTACCGAATACCACTTATGGCCGAACCCTATGGTAATGTATTGGTGGTTTTAATGGTTATAAATTATGAAAATAATGAGGGAATATTGACGGTTTTGATGGATTCAAAAATGTAACCAATGATGATAAAAAATGATGATTTAAATGTGTAATGGAATCCCCTCATGGAGGGACCTTGTATGGGTCAAAAATGTTGTAAAAGATCAAGAAAAAATAAGGGAAAGACATCATGGGTTTGGCCCTGATGTATGGCCGAACCCATGACCCATTTATAAGTCATTTGGGGGCTAAGGTTAAGTCCATGCATATGTCTAGATGATTGGGAATTTGATAAAATATGGGGTTTTGTGTGGGTTTAAATGAATAAGGATTAGTTTAAGTAAAGGGCTAATTTTTTATGAGCATATGACATGGTTAATGGGTCATTAACGAGTCTAAGTTAGGAATCATTAAATGAACTTAAAAGGTTAAAAACATGGACTAATTATTAATGTATAATAAGGTACTGGACGTCGCAAGCAGTGCGCGTATTGGTGACTCGATTATCGGACGAAAATGGAAAAGGACGCTAGTCGGTATTCGGTAGGATTCCTACCTTTTGTAAGCCGTGGATTAGTTGTTATGTGATGGTTCTTGACTTATTTTTGGTAATTATATTATATGGTTTATGATGGGTCTTAATGGTTATGATTTATATACATGTCATATTGAAAGGCTATAAATTCTATATTAATGCTATGATTTATATATATAACATAGCATTATGCATTTACATCTCATGCATGGAATGGGCAGAAAAAAATAAATAAACCGGAGTCCATGCTTCGTCGGGGCGACCGAGAAGCAAGCATGGGGACACCTTGACGAGGCCTTACCGTCAAGGGGGATACATTGTGATTGGTTATATCTTGACAAGGTTTTTCCGTCAAGGGAATATGGCATCATGATAGTAAGGATAATGGGTGGGACACATGACATAATGCACCCATGGCATGACATTCATCTTATAGTTTTCCTTATATGATTTCATATATGTTGGTTATTACTAATCCATGTGCTAGTCCTATTCGGAGTCCTACTGGGCGTGTTGTCTAATGCCCTACTTCTACCCTAGCTGATGACACAGGAGACGACGGAGTAGAAGGACGAGACGGAAGCCAAGCTCAGGAGCTTGGGAAAGCGGGCTAGATAGCTTGTTTAAGTTTTATTTTGAAAATGTATATTTGAATAGCTTAGATTGTTGGAATGTAATAAATTTAGTCTACTTGCTATGTTTTAGTTTTTATATTATGAACATTGTGAATCAAGGGTATTTTAGTAATTAGTTGAATGTGAACTTCCGTGCTATCTAAAAACTGGTAGGATAGTCTCTATTTTAATGTTCCGCTTTAAATTATATTTCGCGAGCTTACGTCTACGTGTGAACCGTTCTCGTGGACTTCGTTCCACGCGCACGTAGGGTTGGCCAGTTAAGGGCCGGGCTTAGAAGATCGGACTTAACTCGCGTCGTGACGTCCGCACCCTTTGTCACTTTTAATATTTAAAAAAAAAAAATAGACTCGGATTTTTTGGTGAAAAGGGGCGGGCGTTACATTTACTACATTTCAGATCCACCACAAGGTCCCTTCTTGAGGGGATTCCATCATACATTTAAATCATCACTTTTGATTAACATTAACTACATTTAAGGTCTATTAAAACCACCAACATTTCCTTATTATCTCCATGGTCCAAATACATTTAGATCCACCAAGACCTCTCCATGGGGTTCGGCCATACACCATGGCCGAACCCATGGTCCATGGTTCATCATCGTTTACAACTTTTGGGAGCGTTAAAAATCATTAACATCTTCCATGATTTTCCTCATTAAAACTCCTTTAAAATTTATAAATATTTAACCCTTCAAAAACCCTAAAACCATTAACCAATCACTCCATGGTTTTTCATCCTTTAAAACCCCTTAAGAATTACTTAATCACCTTCCATGGGGTGCGGCCATGTTCCTATGGTCCTTCAAAAATCATATTTCTATGCTTATTACATGATGGTTCTCATACAAGAAAAACCCTAGGGTTTGGCCATGCAAAGGCCAAACCGTGAACCTTGATCCTTTACCTTATCTTAGGCATGTAACGCCCGCCCCTTTTCACCGAAATCAGAGTCTAAATTTTTTTTTTCTTTTTTTTTTTTTTTAAGTGATAAAGGGCGCGGACGTCACGACGCGAGTTAAGTTCCGACCTTCTAAAGCCTGGCCCTTAACTGGCCAACCCTACGCGTGCGTGGAACTAAGTCCACGAGTACGGTTCACGCGTAGAAAGTAAGCTCGCGGAATATAAAATTACATGTGGAATGATAATAGAGACTATCCTACCAATTTTCAGATAGCAGGGAAGAAACATCCGTATAATTACTAAAATGCCATTAAACTATATTGTCCAAAAATAAAATCTAAACATAGCAAGCCATCTAAGTTATTACATTCCGACAAACTAATTTACTCAATTTACATTTCCAAAATGAAATAATTAAACTAAGTAGCCGCCTCCCCAAGCTCCTAAGCTTGGCTCCCTTCTCGCCCTTCCGTTCCGCCATCTCCTGCATCGTCAGCTAGGGTAGAAGTAGGGATTTAGAACACACGCCCAGTAGGACTCCGAGTAGGGCTAGCACATGGATTAGTAATAACAGCGTACAGATAATAACCCAATGAAAGCTGATAAACCATCATATAATGAAACTATAAAGTAATTGTCATGTCATGGGTGTCTATGTTATGCATCCCACCCATCATCCAAACCATATAATGTCATATTCCTCTTGACAGAACAAAACCTCGTCAAGGTGTCCCCATGCCTGTTCTCGGTTGCCCCGACGGAGCATGGACTCCGGTTATCAAAATATCCCCATGCCTACTTTTTCGTCGCCCCGACGGAGCATGGACTCCGGTTCCATTATTTTCCCGCCCATGCCGTGCATGAGATGTAATGCATTATGCTATGTAATATATATATATATATATCTCATAACTCTAGTATATCATACATAGCCTTGGCGTATAATGCATCATCTTAAAATATAAATCATAGTATTAAACATAACATTCATAATCGTGAAAACCTATCATAAAATAAATCCCATAGTCCACAAAATAAGATAAAGATACCATCACATATCCATGGCTTACAAGGAGGTAGGAATCCTACCGAATACCAACTCGCGTCCCTTTTTTCGTTTTCGTCCAACAATCCGGCTACCGACTCGCGTACCGCTCGCCCTATCCGATACCTTATTAAATTACCAAATCAGTCCAAGTTTTAACCGTTTCTAAGCCCATAAATCATATCTTAGTTGTTTTCTTCAATTTTAGCCAATATTTACCATTTTTGCCACTACTCTTTTACATGATTAATTACTCATTTATTTAGGCATGATTAAGTCCAAAAATTGATTCCTAACTTAGATTTATTAGTGGTCTATCAACCATAACATGAACTCATTAAAGATAAGTCTTTAACTTAACCAAATCCCAATCAATCTAAACACATTCATACTCCAACCTAACCCATCAAAAGACTCATAAATGGGCCATGGGTTCGGCCATACACCATGGCCGAACCCATGGTGTCCTTTTCCCATTTTTTTCTTTGGGTCCATTGTTCACATTTGAATTTATCACAAGTCCCTCCATATGGGGATTTTCATCATTCATTTAAATCACTCATTTGATCACATTGGTTTTATCTCTTGGGTTCATCAAAACTACTAACATTTCCATTTATTTTCCATTATTCACAACCCTTCATTCCATCATTTGATCACCATAGGGTTCGGCCATACACCATGGCCGAACCCATGGTTCAAGATTCATTCCATCCATGCATTTCAAAGCCATTAAACCCCTTTGCATTTTTATCATAAAACCATTTTTAAACTTACCCACATTCATTCATTTAAAACCCTAATTTTCATTAGCTAAAAACCCTCATTGTCTTCCATTCTTTAAACCCTAACCAATTACATCAAAACCCCTAATCACCCACCATGGGGTTCGGCCATGCTACATGGCCGAACCCTATGGCCCATGATTTTCTTCCAATTACCCAAATTCCATGCTTAATTTAATAAATTACAAAATGCACATAATCCATTTATTTTTTTTCTTACCCTAACCCTAATTTACCCATTTAGGGTTTCCTCCACCTTCCACCCTTTCATTTGATGGATTTAAAATCCATGGCATAAAACTACTTAACCACCTTTAATTTTTTTACAAAAATAAATCCCAAATCTTAAACCCTAAAAAATCCAAAATTTCTTGTTTAAGAAATACTCACAATCCGTCGTCTCCTCCGACTTCCATCACTCCCGGCGGTTTCCTTTGCCTCCTCTCTCCTTCCTCTTGATCTTTGGTAGGTCAAGATTCTTGATCAATGGTGGCAACCCCCAACCTTAGGATCAGCCAAGTTAGGGTTTGTATTGAGAGATGGAGAGGGAAAGATGATGAGAGGGGAGATGATAACCTTGATCTTAGAGTGATTTTGCCTAGATTTCCACTTTTTTTCTTCTCTCCTTCTCTTCTCTTCTCCTTAGCTCTCTTTCTCTCCTTCACTTGGAGCATGGGACGGCAATGGAGAATGGAAAAAATGGAGAGAGTAACAATGAAGAGAGGATAAGAAATGAGAAAAGAATTCAAGGCTTATCCCCATTGGTGGCCTAACTTACACTTTGCATTAATTATTCTACCAACCTTAAGATATTTTAAAAATATTTAAATTGCTTTATGGTGGTGGTTATCTAAACCACCACCAAGCCCAACGTGTTTTATATTTGAGGTGGGGTAGCTTGGTCTCCCATTTGACCAATTTAACCCCATTTGCTTAACTTAATCACTTGATTAATTAAATTATTAATTTAGGTTAATTTATTTCCACTTAATCTAATTTCACCTCTTTAAATTACCTTCATACTTCCATCCATGGTTGACTAATTCCACCATGGTGGCCGGCCCCACCAAACATTGGGTCCACATGCCACCTCACTTGGTGAGGTGGAGGTGGGTCCCACTTGGCCACATCACCTTGACTTAATCCAAACTAACTTAGGTGATTTAAATTTCATTAAGCCCACTCCAACCAATTGGATCATCATTGGGCCCATGGTCCAATTACATTTTCATTTTACCCATTTACCTTAGAGCTTAATTACCTTGACCCATTGGGTCCCAAATGGATATGCGACCCAATTTCACCATTCTTGACCCATTTAACCCCCATTGTCCCTTTAAATGAATTTAAATCAACTCCATAGCCCATTGGGCCATACTTGGGCCTTTGTCCAAATTTTGGCCCATTTACCATTTATTCCACCAATTTTCCAATTTTTATCATTAAAATAAATAATATCCACATTTATATTAATTTCAAAATTTCAGGCCATTACAAGGCGTGCATGAGGTCTTTACCAAATAATTAGGGTTCGGCTATGCAAGGACCGAACCATGATTATTGGCCATTCTTCATACTTAAGACATGCATGCATACATAACCCATAGATATACATATTGTCCTTATTTGTTCCATTATTAACATCCTACCCTACCCATTAGGGTTGTCCATTTCTTACCCCATTTCTTGGATGGATTTTAGATCCATGGCCCATAACACTTTTGGCCACCATTTAATCCAAGCAATGGATCTTCCATGGTCTCCTTTTAATCCTTAAAAAAATGTAGAATCTTGTTTAGTGAAACTTACCGATCCGCGACTCCTCCGGCTTCCTTTTTCTCCTCTTGGTTCCTTAGCCTTCTTTTCTTCTTCTTCTCTTTGTTGTTCGGCCAATGGATGAGCTTGACCAAGGTGAGATCACCAAAGGTTGGTTCGGCCAAGATGAAGGTAGATTGAGAGAGGGAGATGAGGAGAGAAAGGAAGATATCTCAAGTCTTGGGTCTTAAAGGTGTGATCGGCCAAGCTTGGTTCTGCTCTTTTCTTCTAAGTTTCTTTCTCTTCTTTCTCCTTGGTGTTTTCTTTTCTTTTGGTCTTGGGAGAGAGAGGGACGGCTAGGATAGTGAGAGATGGAAATGAGATGGGAATGAGATGAGATTCTAGACCTTTCCCCATCTCATCTTGGATTGCTTGGGTTAGACTCCACCCTCATTAAGGTGGAGTATTCCCCATGAGTCCCTTGACCAAGCTAAGGGGTGCATGGCCTTGCATGCCCCCAATCTTAGGGCCATTGTCCCCTAGTGGGGGTGGTTGGGATGGGATGGAACCACCAACCCACCATGAGCCAATGCATGCTCAAGCTAAGCCTTATTTTGTGGATCTTTGTCTTAGCCACTCCACCCTCCATGGCCAACGGTTTTTGTGGTCTAAGTTTGGTGGCTTGGGTGGGTCAAATGAGATGGAACTCGCCCATTTGACTCACCCATTTCCTTATTGACTCACTCCATTTGAACTCACCCCACATAATGTAATTCATTTGATTAATTTGACTCTTAACTTAGTCACTTAATTACACAATTTAATTTCTATTTATTTCCCTTTAATTCCTTCATGAATCCACCCATGGTTGACCAAGTCAACAATGGTGGCCAGCCCCACCAAGTCATGGTCCACACGCCACCTCACTTGATGAGGTGGAGGTGGGCCCCACTAGACCATAACACTTGGATAATTTCCAATTTAACTTAGGTGATTCTTAATCACTTCAATCTATTCCATCTAATTGGATCACCATTGGGCCCATGGCCCAATTAAATTCACCTCCTACCCATTTACCCTAATGCTCAAACCATCTTGACCCATTGGGTCCCAAATGGGTATTTGATCCAATTGACCATCCTTGACCCAATTAACCATCATTGACCCATTTAAATAAAATTAATCCGATCCATGGCCCATTGGACCATACTTGGGTCATTGTCCAAGTTTTGATCCATTTACCATCCATTCTATCAAAATTCTAAATTTCAACCATTAAAATAAATCATAGCCAATATATGTTTTGATTCAAAAATCCGGGCTATTACAGCAGATAAGGCATTCGTGGGGAGAGCTATACTGTTTTTGAAATGTAACCGGAGTCCGCGCTCCTTTGAGTGGGACCGATAAGGCATTCGCGGGGAGTCATGACAATACTTTGATGTGGGTTATCCATCAAGAGGAATACTATGTGATTGTGATATGGATGATGGGTGGGACTCATGGCATATGACACACATGGCATGGCATTGACTTGCATGATTTTGATATTATTTATATCTATGTGTTGACCCTACTCGGAGTACCTACTGGGCGCTTTGTCTAACGCCCTACTTCTACCTTAGATGATGACACAGGAAATGGACGGAACGAAGGACGCAATCGGAGCCAAGCTTAGGAACTTGGATGAGCTAGATCTATTTATTTAAGTTTTATTTTGGACATGTAATTTGAGTAATTAGCTTGTTGGGATTGTAATAACTTAGACTATTTGCTATGCTTTGGACTTTTAAATTTGGACATTTTAAGTTAAGGTTATTATTATTAAGTGATGGACTTATTTGCTATATAAAATTGGATAGGATAGATGTAACACCCTAGATTTTCACGTTATATATATATATATATATATATATATATATATATATATATATATATATATATGAAATTGCCCATTTAATTTGTGAATTAAATGATATGGACCTTAGATGGGTAAGGTGTTGGGTCAATTTCCCAATTAAGACCCAACGGATGGTGGACATGGTTTAATTGAATTAAATGGGTGAGATTTATTTATTTGGGTCAAAATTGTTAATTGGGTCAAAATGCCCAATTAGGACCCAATGAGTCGTGGTTGACTTGGTTGACCACCAAGTGAGTTCAAGCTTACTTAATTAGGGTGAATTAAGTTGGAAATGGAATTATGTAATTAAGTTGATTTTAAGTGAGTTAAATGAGTTGAGTTTAAAAGAATGAAAAATAATTGAGTTATGGTGAGTTGGATGGGAAGTTAATGGGACCATGAATTTAAGTGAGTGGAGTAGATGGAAAGATGCATTTCAAAAACCAAGTCAAGGCCTACACGTTGGACATGGGAGTTTCATCTTATGGATGAAACCTTCAAATGTATCATTAATGGGGAGGTGGCGGTTTTTGTGATGTTACACAAGCCTACACAATGCTACACGTTTGACATGGGAGTTTCATCTTATAGATGAAACCTCCAAATGCATCATTAATGGGGAGGTGGCGGTTTTGTGGAGGTTACACAAGGTCACACAAAGGTTTACACCGTTGGAGACATGGGTGTTTCATCTCATGGATGAAACCTCAAATGAAACATAAAGGAGGGAAGTGAAAGGGCATGGGAGTTACAAAGGGGTGCCACCAAAGGACACCACCTTTGGCTGACCCTCATTAATCAAGAACGGTGTGGAGTTTTCATTTCACTCTCTCCTCTCCCTCTCTTGGCTGAATCACTCCTCAAGTCAAGAACACTTAATGTAGTTTCATCTCACTCTCTCCCTCTCACTCTAGGCCGATTCCCTCTCAAGACAAAGGGAGAACACTTGGAGTTGCTATTTTGAATCTTCTCTCTTTCTCCCTCTTCAAATCTATACCTCTTGGCCGAATCACCCCAAGGGATTTCATCAGGATCAATTTCGGCTAAAGATCAAGAAGGAAGGAAGAAGAGGCTAAGGAAGGAAAGGAGCAAGAAGGAGTGAAAGAAACTGGAGGAGTGTCGGAATCGGTAAGTGCTCGATAAGATTTCATAAATAAGAAAAGAGGGTCAAGGACATGGTTCGGCCATTAAATGGCCGAACCCTAATTTTATTATGGCTAAAGACTCAATGATGAACCATAGGGTTCGGCCATGTTGTATGGCCAATCCCCATGGAAAGGTATTAAGGAATTTATATGGGTCTAAGTGATTTTTTCAAGGGAAGATGATGAACCATAGGGTTCGGCCATGTTGTATGGCCGAACCCCATGGAAGCACATTGGTTATTTTTGATGGATTTTGAAGGATGGAAATCATAGATGTATGTTTATGATTTTAAAAGGTTTTAAAGGGTTTAAATGGATTTATGTATGAGAACCATCAAAGGAGCAAACTATAGATGTCTGATTCTTTTTTTAAAAGAAAATGAGGAACCATAGGGTTCAGCCATGTTGTATGGCCGAACCATAGGGTTCGGCCATGCCCCATGAAGAGAGGTTATTGATTTTAAAAGGGTTTTTAAGCATGAAAACCATGAAGAAGTATTAATGGTTTTAAAAGGTGGTTTGACCATGGTAGGATGGAAACAAAGGACCAAGGGTTCGGCCATATGTATGGCCAAACCCATGAACCAATTTAATGGGTCATTCATGGACTTATCATGTTTAGATGAATGATTGTGTTAGGAGATGGAAGGATTTAATTATGGGTTTTTATGTTGATGGATTACTTGTGCATGAAATGTTTAATCATTGACCTATGTTTGGATCTAAACATAAGGTGATGGAAATAGTGGCAAAGAAATAAATATAGGCAAAAATGAAAGATCATGGGTTCGGCCATGGTGTATGGTCGAACCCCATGAGGAATGTTTTTATGGACTTAGGCATGTGTAAATAAAAGAAGTGATTAGCTACATGGCAAAGAAGTAAATATGGTGAAATTTGAAGGACCATGGGTTCGGCCATGGTGTATGGCCGAACCCCATGGATGATGTTATTGGATTTAATTTGAGAAAAAATCAAAGGACTAAGGGCACAAAACCAAAGGATTGAGGTTCGGCCATGCTGTCATAATACCCCAGATTTTCAGTTTATCAATATTTACGATTTTTGCCATTGAAATGGTGAATTAAAAGGATATGGCCTTAGATGGGTAAATTGTGGAGTCCATTGTTCAATTAAGACCCAATGTGCATGTTATAAGGATCAAATTAAAGTAAATGAATAATGTGCATTTAATTGGGTCAATGTGGTTATTTGGGTCAAAAGACCCTTGGGACCCAATGGGTCGTGTTGGACTTGATTGACCATTAGGTGAGCTCAAGCTTAGTTTCGTTAAGCTGAATTAAATGGGAATGCAAACAAGTGTTCAAGTTAACTCAAATTAAATGGATGAGTTGAGTTTAATGGTGGAGTTGAATTTATTGGTTGAGTTGCATTAAATTGATGAGTTAAATGGGTGAGTTGTGTCATATGAGTTAGATGGGAAATTATGGAGATAATTATCTCAAAGAAGTGAAGTGTGAAGTTGAAGGGCTGTAGTTTCAAGTTTAAACAACACACCACACGTTGGTTGCATGGGAAGTTTCTTCCATGCATGAAACTCCTAGATAAGAAATGAATGGAGGTGGCGGTTTTGGGAGTTACATATGGTGAGAGGTTATGTTTCAAATTCAAAATATTATGCACGTTGGAATTGCATGAGGGTTTATTCTAAGCATGAAACTCCAAAGGGACAGCCAATGGGAAGGATGGTTTAGTACATGGGAGGTACATTTCAAGATGAAACCCCCACATGAAAATTTAAATAAAGAGTGGAGGAGCTTTTATTTCAAATTCAAATCTAAGTAAGAATTAAAGGGAAGTTGGATAGTTGGGTGGTCCAAGCTTAATTCAAGACAAAAACCATTGGCTTGTGGGAGTTTCATCTCAAGGATGAAACCCCCACATGGGCAAATAATGGAAGGTGGCGGTTATGGATTTCAAATTCAAACATGCCGTTGGGCACATGGGAGTTTCATCTCAAGGATGAAACTCCCAAGATGGAAGATGAATGGGGCTAGTGGAAATTATACAAAACATTGTATGGAAGCCGTTGGGAGCCTTGGGAGTTTCATCTCAAGGATGAAACCCCAAAGGAGGCATTAAGAAATAGAGCTACAAATGGGTTCACACATGGAGTAGGTTGTACCAAGGTAGCCCAAGAGTCAAAAACTGTTGGAGGGTTTCATCTCAAGAATGAAACCCCCAAATGGATTAAGTGAAGGAAATGAATGGGGAGGGGAGTTACAAATGATGCCACCAAGAGACACCACCATGGGTTGAATCTCATTAACCAAAGGATTTCCATTTATCTCTATCTCTCTCTCTCTCTCTCTCCCTTAGCCATTTTTCATCTCTCAAGACAAAGAACATTGGCTGGTTGTCTCTCACACAAATCAGTCCTTGGCCAATCACTTCATCAAGACAAAGTGGACTTAGAGCAAAGGAGTTGCATCTCAAGGTTTATCACTTTCACCCAAGGCCAAGTTACTCTCTCTCTCTCTCTCAAATCAATACCTTGGCTGAACAACTTCAAGGAGTTTCCAGCAAGACTAGGCACGACTAAAGGACAAGAAGGAAGGAGAAGATCAAGAAGGAGTGAAAGAACCGGAGGAGTCGCGGTATTAGTAAGTGCACCATAACCATTTGTTAAATAAAATGGATAAGGAAACATGATTCGGCCATTGTATGGCCGAACCTATCAAGGGTTTAAATCATGGATAAGGATGTTTAAAAAGGGTAGAACATGGATCATAGGGTTTGGCCACTTTGGATGGCCGAACCCCATGAAAAGACTTGGTGATTTTTATGGTTTTTGAGAGATAAAAACCATACAATGTTATAAAGGTTTTAAGGTGTTTTAAATGGAGTTATGGTTAATGTCTTGGGTCGGCCATTGCATGGCCGAACCATATTGTTATTATGGCTAAAGTGCTGGGCATAAACCATGTATAAATGTTGTAATGTTTGGGTCAAGAAAACCATAGGGTTAGGCCATGTGTATGGCCGAACCCCATGGACCATTTTTATAGGTAATTGGAGTTAAGAGCATGATTGGAAATTATTAATGGTTATATGCTTTTGATTAAGGAATCATATATGTTATCTTAGGACTTAGTATTAAATAATCAGCCATTATAGATGATGGAAAAAGGGACAAAATTAGTATGGTGAGGTTCGGCCATGTTGTATGGCCGAACCCCACTAATGGATAATTGGTGGATTTAGTTTCTTTGAAGTGGTTAATTTGTAATATAATTGGTCAAATCAAAATGGAGATTTGTCAAGGATTAAAAGGACCAAATTTAAGATGGTGAGGTTCGGCCATGTTGTATGGCCGAACCCCACTAAGGTGGACTGTTTTATGGACATTGGTTAATGGCAATATTGTAAATATGAATGAAAAGATCAAAGGACTTGAAAAAAGGTGCTCAAACCAAAATGGTGAGGTTCGGCCATGTTGTATGGCCGAACCCCACCAAGGTATGTTTGGTAGATTGAGGTTTTAAATAAGTTATTTGGATGGTATTGGTTAAACGAAAAGAGAGATCAAATTCAAGAGGGTGAGGTTCGGCCATGGTGTATGGTCGAACCCCACAATGATGGTTTTTGGACTTAGACTTAATTGGAAATCAAATGGATATTGTCTTGACTTGTTGATATATAAACAAGGTGACGGCAAACGGTGCAAGATCTTGAGCGGTTGCCGGATTAAGAAGCAAAGGACACTTGAGTGGTCTTTTGGTAGGATTCTACCTTATTGAAACATGGATATGTATATGGTTTTATTTTATTTGCTGGTTTATGTTGCAATTTACATTATGTTTCAAAAGTGAGGTTTTTAATGCTATGGTATTTACATTACATAGCATATGGGCATGTACATCTCATGCATGGCATGGAAGGGAAGTTTGTAACCGGAGGCTACGCTTCGTCGGGGCGTCCGTAAGGCATCCGTAGGAAGACCTTGATGTGGATAATGCCATCAAGAAGATTCCGGAGGCCACACTCCGTCGGAGCATCCGAAAGACCACTGTGGGAATACCTTGATGAGGAGAATTCCATCAAGAGGTTACATGTATGTGATGGGTGGGACTCATTGCATAAGACATATGACATGGCATGATTTCATATGGTTTTGATGATATGATGTTATATTTGTTTTTTTATGATACTAACCCATGTGATAGCCCTACCTAGAATTCCTACTGGGCACATTGTTCTAACGCCCTATTTCTACCCTAGTGAATGAAACAGGAAAGGAAGGGGTCGAGGATCGTGAAAGAAGCCAAGCATAGGAGCTTGGATATATGAATGGATTTTATTTATTATATTTTTGTTAAGTTATCATGGACATGTAATAATTAGATATTTGCTATGGTTTGTGAATGGTTTAGTATGGATATCTAATCTAAGTTAAGTTGGTTAATGACTAAGTACTTTGCTATCTAAAATGGACTAGTGTTAGGTTCTATTATAATCCGCAATCAGTTATGTTATATTCCGCATTGATAATAAGTTACTATGTGTGAACCGTTCTCATGGACTTAGTCCATGCACACATAGGGGTTGGCCAGTTAAGGGTTGGACTTTAGAAGTCCGGACTTAACTCGCGTCGTGACACTCCGCTCTTATCACTTGTTTATTATTTTAAAAAATAAAATAAACTCTGATTTCGTGTGAAAAAGGCGGGGTGTTACAGTTGTATGGCCGAACCCCACTAAGGATTTTTTATGGACTTAGGGTTTTATGTATGTTAGATGATTAACTTATGTATGATTAGATTAATGAATTAAAGGTGATATGATCTTGAACTTAAGTTAAAGGATCAAAGGACTCAAAAGAGGGGACTAAAACCAAGTGGTGAGGTTCGGCCATGTTGTATGGCCGAGCCCCACCAAGACATTTATGGACTTAAATATTGTAAATCAAAGGGAACATGGGTTTAATTGATTGATACGTTATAAGGTAACGGGACCTCACAAGCGGTGCACGATCGTGAGTGGTTTTCGGACTAAAACGCAAGGTCACTTTAGTGGTCATTGGTAGGATTCTTCCTCTTTGTAACCATGGGATATGTATGATGGTTTTTATTTTTATTTTGATGAGTTATGTTGTAAAATGATATGTTTCAAATATGAGGTTTTAATGCTATGATTATATTATTATATAGCATGTGTTCACTACATCTCATGGATGGCATGGGAGGGATGTTTGTAACTGGAGGCCACGCTCCGTCGGGGCATCCGTGGGAAGACCTTGATGTGCATTATCCATCAAGAAGTAACCGGAGAACACACTCCGTCGGGGCATCCGTAAGGCAACTGTGGGGATTCCTTGATGAGGAGAATTCCATCAAGAGGATACATGAGTTTGTGATGGGTGGACTCATTACATAAGACACCATGGCATGGCATTGTTTTACATGGTTTTATATTTATGTTATCTATACGGTTTTGTACTAACCATGAGTTAACCCTATTTGGAATACCTATTGGGTGCTTTGTCTAACGCCCTACTTCTACCGTAGTGGATGACACAGGAATTGAAGGGAATGATGAACGTGATAGGAGCCAAGCATAGGAGCTTGGATGTCTTTAATTATATTCTGTTTAAGTTACTCATGGACTATGTAATTCGAGTAGCTAGCATTTGGGCCTGTAATAACTTAGATATTTTGCTATGGTTTGAATGATTTACTTTGGATATTTAGTTATGATAATTATGGTTAAGACATGGACTACCTCGCTATTTAAAATGGAATAAAATTAGGTTCTACTATAATTCCACAGTTATGTTTTATTCCGCATGTATAACTTATTGCGTGTGAACCGTATTCGTGGACTTAGTCCATGCACACGTATGGTTGGCCAGTTAAGGGTCAGACTTTAGAAGTTCGGACTTAGCTCATGTCGTGACGTCCCGCTCTCTTTCACTTTTCCATTAAAAAAAAAAATAGACTCTGATTTTCGGCATAGTGAAAAGGGTGGGGCGTTACAATAGAACTCCATTATAATTCCACATTATGTTTAATTCTGCAAGCTTAACCTTATCGCGTGTGAACCGTTCTCATGGACTTAGTCCACGCACACGTATGGTTGGCCAGTTAAGGGCCGGGCTTTGGAAGCTCGGACTTAGCTCGCGTCGTGACGTACCATTCTCTCTCACTCTTTTATTAAAAAAAAAAATAGGATCTGATTTTTGGCGAGTGAAAAAGGGCCGGGCATTACAGTTGGTATCAGAGCGAAACTGGAAGAATGAATCTTTCGAAGTAAGATTAAGACGGTATCATGTCTCACTAACAAGATAAGAATCCCAACTGACCGACTCTTTAGATTCCGCTGCAGGGCGGCTGGATTAATTTACTTCGTTAGACTCAGACTGAAGCATTCAATTTGAGAGCAACACTTGACGAAAAAGGAATGATAGTAAGGGAAGGACAATCACTATAAATTGGATTTATCAAACGTATCAAGATAGGACATATTTCCCCGAAAATAAGAAACATCAATGATTTTTTCCCCAAACTGAGGAACAACACTTGATACATAGGAAAATTTCCCCGAAAATGAGAAACCTCCGGATTTTCCCCAAATTGAGAAACAGTGATGGATTTATCAAACATAGCAAAATAGGAGACATTTCCCCGTTTCCCCAAATTGAGAAACACAAACTTTACAAAAAAGCTAAGTCGACAATGTTTCAATGACTTAGGAAAATGCCTCCGAGAAGAAGAACCTGACAAAACCCGCGTGTGGATGAAGAGGTACAACAACCACATCAAGAGGAAGGGCAGCAACCACATCAAAAGGAGGGGCAGAATAGCCTGAACATTCCCGTGGTGCCTCCCGAGCTACAGAACTTGGTACAAGTGGTGGTCACTTCCATTCTTCAACTACATATGAACGGAAACAGAAATACGATCACCAACGAGGAAAATGATCGGAGGATGGTTAAGGATTTCCAACAGCAGCGTCCCCCTTACTTCAAAGGGAAAGAAGGACCTGTCGGAGCAGAGAACTGGCTGAGGAAAATTACCCAGATCTGGACACTACTGAAGATCTCCGGTAATGAAGATAAGATATTGTTGGCTACCTCACAATTGATTGATGATGCCGGCAGATGGTGGGAAGTGATAGAGTGACAGCGGGCACTGATTTTGGAAGGGGAAAGGATTGAGATGACATGGGAGCAATTCTCGGCTATGTTTCTAGATCACTACACTCCAGAGGAGGAGAATGAGCTCCACACCCAAGCGTTCATATCTTTGGTACAAGCACCATGACTATGGCGGAGTACCATCAGGAGTTCCTCCGTCTATCTTGTTATGCTTTATATATGGTGGGCACGGAGTACAGAAGGGCTCGCAAATTTGAGCGGGGCGTTCAACCGAGCATCAGGGCCAAGGTGACTATCTTCAAGGCACTTACATTGACGGAGGTGGTTAGTAGAGCCACCATAACGGAGCAGGAGATGACAGAGATAGTACGGTTTGTGGATAACCGCCGAGGCCAAAGCGAGAGAAGTACTTTTCGTCCCACAAGAGGTTCCGACCTAACATTCAGAGGCCCTCACCTTCCATTGGGTCAACTGGGGGCTTTCGTCCCAATCAGCCCTCCCCATCAGTATCAGTCTCTCAAGTCCCCCGAGGTGTGAGCACCTGTTTCTAGTGTGGCCAGCAGGGCCATTTCAAGAGCGAATGTCCACAGAACAACGGACCCTCTCACTCCAAGGGTTCCTTTCGCCCTCCAGCCACTCAGAAAGGAGTCAAATTTGAATGGTCGGATGTATGCAACTGGAGATTCGAGGAACTAAAGGAGAGGCTTACAACTGTTCCCATTCTGATTTTGTCGGATAGGGATAAGGGATATGAAGTATATTGTGATGCTTCAGGAGAGGGACTTGGGTGTTCTCTCACTTAAAGTCAACATGTGGGGGCTTATGGTTCAAGACAGTTGAAGATTCATGAACGCCACTATCCCACGCATGATCTAGAACTAGCCGCAGTGTTCTTCGCTCTCAAAAGCTGGAGACACTATCTTTATGGTGAGAAGTTTGAGGTGTTTTCAGATCACAAAAACTTGAAATATTTGTTTGATCAAAAGGAACTCAACATGAGGCAACGTAGATGGATGGAATATCTACAAGATTATGAGTTTGCGCTTCGATATCATCTGGGCAAGGTGAACAAAGTGGCGGATGCCCTCAGCTGCATGTCACATGCAACAGTGGCCAGTTTGATCAGGAAGGAATGGGAGATGCTGAATACCATTCGAGAATTCAACTTGTATATCAAGAACCATGGGAGTATTTATAAGTTGATCATACGGTCCAACATGGTCTCCAAGATTGAATAGGAGCAACGGACAGATCCAGAAGTGGAGGAGATATGGGATAAGATGTCTACTGGTGAGGTTATACCGGAATGGGAGTTACGACCAAGACAGGGTCTTGTATTCCGAGGTAGGACAAATATGCCTAAGAGCTGCAGAAGAGAGTTATTAATCGAGGCACACCAAACCAAACTCTTTATTCATCTGGACAGCACCAAAATGTATCATGATCTGAAGAGACACTATTGGTGGCATGGACTCAAAAGAGATGTTGTAGAGTTTGTTGCTCACTGCCTAACTTGTCACCAGGTTAAGACGGAACATCAGAAACCACCAGGGTTACTCAAACCCTTACCAGTGCAGGAGTGGAAATGGGAACATATTTCCATGGATTTTGTGTTGGGGTTGACAAGGTCATCAAAGGGTAACGATGCAATATGGGTCGTACTAGATCGATCGACCAAGTCTGCACACTTCCTTCCCATCAAGATGACAGATTCATCTGAGACCTGGGGTCGACGGTACATCAGGGATATCATCAAACTACACGGTACTCCCCGGACTATTGTGTCCGACAGAGATGGCCGATTCATAGTGTAACACCCCGGATTTTCAAGTTATTAATATATATGAAAATTACCCATTTAATTTGTGAATTATCAGATATGGGCCTTAGATGGGTAAAGTGTTGGGTCATTGCCCAATTAAGACCCAACGGATTGTGGAAATGGTTTCAATAAATTAAATGGGGTTGAATTAAAAAGGTAATGCAATACGTCTAAAAATTAAGTAAAGGTTGCATGGCCGTGTATGGGATATTGCTTGGCTGAATATGAGATTTGCATATCCAAGTTAATGTGCATAAGATGATCTAAAAAGGGTCATTTCCCTTGATTAAGAACGGCACAAGGCAATTGCTAATTTGAAGGGATCTTGGCATCTTCTAATTATAGATAGGACTGATTGGAAGGTTGATAAAAGAGAGGCAACAAGGGGCGCATGGCACCTTCTAAATATAGGACCAAGTGGAGGTTTTATAAGGACACAAGGGGCGCACGGCACACACAACCATTAAGAAGGTCTTGATGTTGGGAGCTCTAGCAAGAAGGTGTTCACGGCATACACAAAGGAAGAGAGAGCAGCCAGCAAGTGTGCAAGGAGGAGAAGAGTGGAAGAGCAAGAACAAGCAAAGGAAAAAAGGAGGAGTCGCGGAACCGGTAAGTATTTTATAAATTTTGTTTAAAGAAAGGAACCACCATGGCCGAACATCATGGAAGAAGATTGGGGGTTGATTTGAGTATTTTTAATGGAAAGGATGAACCATAGGGTTCGGCCATGGTGCATGGTCGAACCCCATGGAAGGACATGGATTATTTAATAGAAGTTTGAATGATGAATACCATGGAATATTATGTATGTTTTAAAATGGTTTTAATGGATGTTTTTGGTGAAGAACCTTAGACCATGGGTTCGGCCATGGAGTATGGACGAACCCCATAAATAATTATGGAATTATGTTCATGTATTTAGATCATGGAAAATGATTGGAAAGATTACTTATGATTTATTTTAAATGGATGGAAGGTTTGATGGTTTTAGATGTAATTAGATCATGAAAACCATGGAAGGAATATCAATGATTTTTAAAGAGAAGACCATGAACCATAGGGTTCAGCCATGGTGTATGGCCGAACCCCATGGAAGATGGTTATTAATTTAGAAAGGTTCTAATGAGGGACTTTTGGATAAAAAAGGAAGGAACCTTGATTTATGGATTCAAGAATGTGAATTGATAAAATTGGAAAGTTATACATCATAGGATTCGGCTATGGTGTTTGACCGAACCCCATGGATCAATTCTATGGGTTAATTATGGATTTATTATTATAAATAAATTAAGAAGGAGGATGGAACAATAATATCATGGGTTCGGCCATGATGTATGGCCGAACTCCATGAACCAACTTAATGGATCATTTGGGTGTTTATGTCACTGTTAATGGATCGTTTATAGAGCGTTTTATTATGGTTCTATGGTTGTGGATCATTGGTGGATCCATGTATGTAATGTCTAAATTTACGGACCAATGTGTTGAACCTAAACCTAAGGTGTTGGAAGTAATGACAATATTGTAATATAGGCTAAAAATGAAAGATCATGGGTTCGGCCATGGTGTATGGCCGAACCCCATGAGGAATGTTTTGGTTAAGGATTTAAACAATGGCAATGATGTAAATAGGTGAAAATGATGGACATAGGGTTCGGCCATGGTGTATGGCCGAACCCCATGAACTATTTTGATGGACCATGTGTTGGAATATTTTAAGGGACACTTAGAGTGGTTATGCATGTTTAAAGAAATGAGGGATTTAATTATATATAGACCTATGTTCATGGTTTATGTTATAGGTTAATGGAATGATAGCCATGGATGGCAATATGGTAAATAAGTAAAATTGATGGACCATGGGTTCGGCCATGATGTATGGCCGAACCCCATGGATTGTTTTATGAACTTAGACATTATGGTAAATCAAATGGGACATGGTTTTAATTGATTGTGATATATTATAAGGTAACGGGACCTCACAAGGTGTGTACGATAGTGAGCGGTTACCGGACGAAAGCGCAAGGACACGTTAGTGGTCTTTGGTAGGATTCCACCTCTTTGAAACCATGGATTTATATACAATGTTTTTATATTATGTTGATGAATTTACGTCGCAAAAGATATGTTTCAAATGTGAGTTTTAATGCTATGTTTACAACATAAAATAGCATGTGTTTCATTAACATCTCATGCATGCCATGGGGTGAAGGATATGTAACCGGAGGGGCCACACTCCGTCGGGGCTTCCGAAAGACCTATGTGGGGGTACTTATATGTACTTGTGATGGGTGGGACTCATTGCATTTGACATCATGACATGGCATGGTTTATATGGGTTTTGGACATTATGATATTATTATATATGTTTTGTACTAACTATGTGTTAGCCCTAATTGGAATACATACTAGGCGCGTTGTTCTAACGCCTTACTTCTACCTTAGTGGATGATACAGGAAACAAGGAGAACGATGAACGCGAAAAGGGCCAAGCATAGGAGTTTGGATATGTGATTGGATTATATTTGATTAAGTTACTTATGGATTTGTAATTTGAGTAACTAGACTTCGGACATGTAATAATTTAGATGATTTGCTATGGTTGGATGTTTATTTGGATAATTACGTTATGTTAATTATGATTAAGGACTTGAAGTACTTTGCTATCTGAAATGGAATAGAACTAGGTTCTATTATAATTCCGCATGTTATGATTTTAATTCCGCATGTTTATATTGTTATGTGTGAACCATTTTCATGGACTTAGTCCATGCACACATAGGGTTGGCCAGTTAAGGGTCGGACTTTAGAAGTTTGGACTTAGCTCGCGTCGTGACGTCCCACTCTTTGTCTCACTCTTTATTTAAAAAAAAAACTCTGACTTACGGGAAAGCAATAGAGTGAAAAAGGGCGGGGTGTTACACACCGGCAGAGTGTGGCAGAGCATGCAGTCGGCTATGGGGACAAACTTATTGACTAGCACAACATTCCATCCACAGACTGATGGACAGTCGGAGAGGAAGATATAGACATTGGAGGATATGCTGAGAGCATGTATACTAGACTTTAAGGGTGGATGGGAGGATCACTTGCCACTGGTGGAGTCTCTTACAACAACAGTTACCAGGCAAGCCTCTAGATGGCTCTTTCGAGGCCTTGTATGGTAGACCATGTAGATCACCAGTGTGTTGGACAGAGGCCGGTGAACCTGCACTTATTGGACCCGAGCTAGTTGCAGAGACCACGGTGCAGATTAAGTTGATACGACAACACCTACTTACTGCACAGAGTCGTCAGAAGAGCTACGCTGGCAAGAGGAGAAGGTTCCTTGAGTTTGAGTTTGAGGTGGGAGACTTAGTGTTCTTAAAAGTCTCGCCACGAAAGGGACACATGCGATTCGGGAAGAAAGGGAAACTATCGCCTAGATTTGTAGGGCCATTTCCAATCCTAAAGAGGGCGGGGGAGATGGCTTATCAATTGGCACTTCCTCCACAGTTGTCATTTTTGTACGATGTGTTCCATGTGTCCATTTTGAGGAAATACAACCCTGATCCTTCACACATGTTAAACGTGCAAGATGTTGATGTGCAAAGTGACGTAACTTATGTGGAGAAGCCGGTCAGAGTGATTGGGAAAGAACAATGAGTACCACGGAACCGCGCCATTCAGTTCGTCAAGGTGGTATGGGATCGACATGGTAATGAGGAAGCCACCTAGGAACTTGAATCAGAAATGAGAACAGCTCATCCTGATCTTTTTGTATAAGTTGTTTGAAACCCTACTTCGCTCAATTTTCAGGACGAAAATTTCAAAAGAGGGCAATATTGTAATAGCCCGAATTTTCAATGCAATAAATATATTGGCTATTATTTATTTTAATTGTTAAAAAATTAAGATTCATAAATGGAATGGATGTTAAATGGATAAGAATTGGGACAATGGCCCAAGTATGGTCCAATGGTTCATGGATAGGATTAATTCTATTTAATTGGGTCAAAGTGGTCAATTGGGTCAAATACCCAATTGGGACCCAATGGGTCAAGATGAATTGATGATTAAGGTAAATGGGTAACGTAACACCCGCCCCTTTTCACCGTAAATCAGAGTTTGTTTTTTTTTTAATTAAGAAGTGACAAAGGGCGCGGACGTCACAACGCGAGTTAAGTCCGAGCTTCTAAAGCCCGACCCTTAACTGGCCAATCCTAAGTGTGAGTGGAACGCAGTCCACGAAGAACGGTTCACACGCAGAAGCAAGCTCGAGGAAAGCTACCCTAAGTGCGGAAATTAAAATAGAGACTAACCTACCATTTTTAGATAGCAGGGAAGTTTTCATCATTTAATTACTAAAATGCCATAACACCATATGTCTACAATAAAATCCAAAGCATAGCAATTAGTCTAAAATATTACATTTCGAAAGGTAAACTATACAAATACACATTTCCCCCAAAATAAACTTAAACAAAAATAATTAGTCCGCCTTCCCAAGCTCCTAAGTTTGGCTCCCGTCCCGTCCTTCTGCTCCGGCATTTCCTGCGTCATCAGCTAGGGTAGAAGAAGGGCGTTAGACCACGCGCCCAGTAGGACTCCGAGTAGGGCTAGCACATGGATTAGTAATAACAACATACAGATAATAACACAATAAAAACTGGTAAATCTTCATATAATGAAACTATAAATTGAATGCCATGCCATGGGTGCCTATGTTATGAATCCCACCCATCATCCCTACCATCATGATGTCATATCCCCCTTGACGGCAAGACCTCGTCAAGGTATCCCCATGCCTGTTCTCGGTCACCCCGACGGAGCATGGACTCCGGTTATAGCCTATCAGGCTATCCCCATACCTGTTCTCGGTCGCCCCGACGGAGCATGGACTCCGGTTTATTTATTTTTTTCCGCCCATACCATGCATGAGATGTAATGCATTATGCTATGTAATATATATTTGGGTCATAGCCTTTACATATAACTCATATTCTAGCCATATGCCATATAACACTTAATCATAGCCATAAAAATCCATCTTAAACATATCATAATCTTAAAACCCATCATACAACCAATCAACATAATTACTAAAAATAAACCAATAAACCAATTACATAGCATCTAATCCATGGTTTACAAATACGTAGGAATCCTACCGAATACCGACTCGCGTTCTTCTCTTTCGTTTCCCTCCGATAGTCCGGCTATCGACACGTGTACCGCTCGTGATATCCAATACCATATTACATACACATAATCAGTCCACGTTTTAACCATTTCTAAGCCCATAAATCATATCTTAGTGGGTTTCTTCACTTTAGCCAATATTTACCATTTTTGCCACTACTCCTTTACATAAATAATTACTCATTCATTCATGCCTAGTTAAGCCCATAATTAATCATTAACTCATTCCCTTAATGACCCATTTAATCATGACATACCATCATTAAAATAAGCCCTTTAATTAACCTAACCCCTATTCATTTAAATCCATACAAATCCCCATACTTAACCCTTTAGATGGTTAATGGATTATGGGTTCAAAATACCCCATTCATCAAATCTTCCCATGGGGTCTACTTCATGCATTTAAACTACAATGAGTCCTTTACCCACTCATTCCCTTTGGAGGCCATAAACATCATTCTCCCTCCAATTTAACCCACCAAAAGGCTCACAATTGGGCCATGGGTTCGGCCATACACCATGGCCGAACCCATGGTGTCCTTCTCCCATTTTCTTCCTTGATCAACATATATCACTTAATTCCATCACAAGTCCCTCCATGTGGGGATTTTACAATACATTTTAGATCACCCCTTTGATCAACATTAGGTCTCTTTTTGGTTCATCTACATTACCAACACTCCCATTTATTTTCCATTATTCATAACCATTATCACACCATCATAAAACCCTCATCTTTAACTACATTGGAGTCCATTACAAATATCAACACTAGGTTCATTTTGGTACAACAAAACCACCAACATTCATCACCATAGGGTTCCACAACATTCCATCCATAAAATCTTTCCATAGTTTTTGTTTTTGAAATCCCATTTACAATGCTTAAGGTCCATTTAAAAAAATTGTTAATCTTCTCCATCATTTTTCTTATAAACACCCTTTAACTTAACCACATTTAATCAATAAGCCCTTAAAACCCTAAACCATCCTCCATGGTTTCCATTCTTCATAAACCCTAATAAATCATTAAAATGCCCAAATTACTTTCCATATCCTCCATTCCTTAAAACCCTAAAAATTTTACACATAAATTACATAACCCTAATTAGATTCATCAACCCTTTTTACCATGGGGTTCGGCCATACCACATGACCGAACCCTATGGTCCATTAATCCATTTAAAACCCCCATTTCCATGCTTGATTAATACTTAATTACACAATGCACTCAATCCATTTATTTTTCCTTAAGCTAACCCTAATTTATCCATTAGGGTTTCCTCCACTTTCCATCTTTCAAATTGATGGATTTAAAATCCATGGCATAAAATTATTTGGCCACCATTAAATTTAACAAAATGAACCCCAAATCTTAAACCTTAAAAATCCAAAATTTCTTGTTTACGAAATACTCACAATCCGTCGTCTCCTCCGATTTCCGCCACTCCCGTCGGCTTACTTAGCCTCCTTTCTCCTCCCTCTTGATCTTTGGTAGGCCAAGATGCTTGATCATGTAGTGGCCCGGAATTTTTAAAATAATATAAATGTGGATATTATTTATTTTAGTGATAGAAATTAGAAAATTTGTGGATTAGATGGTAAATGGGCCAAAGTTTGGGCAAAGGCCCAAGTATGGCCCAATGGATTATGGAGTTGATTTAAATTCATTTAAAGGGGCAATGAGGGTTAAATGGGTCAAGAATGGTCAAATTGGGTCAAATACCCATTTGGGATCCAATGGGTCAAGATGGTTAAGCTCTAAGGTAAATGGGTAAGATGAAAGTGTAATTGGGCCATGGGCCCAATGGTGATTCATTTAGAATGAATGGAATGAAATTTAAATTACCTAAGTTATTTGGAATTAAACCAAGGTGATGTGGCCAAGTGGGACCCACCTCCACCTCATCAAGTGAGGTGGCGTGTGGGCCAAGGATTGGTGGGGCCGGCCACCATGGTGGAATTAGTCAACCATGGGTGGAAGTGTAAAGGTAAATTAAAGAGGTGAAATTAGGTTAAATGGAAATAAGTTAACCTAAATTAATAATTTAATTAATCAAGTGATTAAGTTACGCAAATGGGGTTAAATTGGTCAAATGGGAGACCAAGCTACCCCACCTCAAGTATGAAACACGTTGGGCTTGGTGGTGGTTTAGATAACCACCACCATAAAGCAATTTAAATATCTTCAAAATATCTTAGGGTTGTTGGGGTAATTAATGGTAAAGTGTAGTTAAGTTAAGCCTCATTTTCTTTCCCATTTCTTATCCTCTCTTCATTGTGCTCTCTCCATTTTTCATTCTCCATTGCCGTCCCATGCTCTAAGTGAAGGAGAGGAAGAGAGCTAAGGAGAAGAGAAGAGAAGAAGAGAAGTGGAATTTGGAGGGAAATTACTCTAAGGTCAAGGTTACCATCTCCTCTCTCATCACCTCTCCCTCTCCCTCTCTTAATTTAAACCCTAACTTGGCCGATCCTAAGGTTGGGGGTTGCCACCATTGATCAAGCCTCTTGACCTATTAAAGATCAAGAGGAAGGAGAGAGGAGGCTAAGGAAACCGACGGGAGCGGCGGAAGTCGGAGGAGACGACGGATTGTGAGTATTTCTTAAACAAGAAATTTTGGATTTTTAGGGTTTAAGATTTGGGATTTATTTTTGTAGAATTTAATGGTGGTTACATAAACTTATGCCATGGATGTTAAACCCATCAAATGAGAGGGTGGAAGATGGAGGAAACCCTAAATGGGTAAATTAGGGTTAGGGTAAGGAAATAAATAAATGGATTATGTAATTATAATTTATGAAATTAAGAATGGAATTAGGTTATTGGAAGGAAATCATGGGCCATAGGGTTCGGCCATGTAGCATGGCCGAACCCCATGGTGGTGATTAGCTAGTTGATGTAAATAATTAGGGTTTTAAATAATGGAAGACAATGAGGGTTTTTAGCTAATGAAATTTAGGTTGTGGTAAGTTTTTAAAATGGTTTTATGATGAAAATGCAAATGGATTTTATGGCATTGGAAGGTATAAAAGAGAATGAATTATGAACCATGGGTTCGCCATGGTGTATGGCCGAACCCTAGGTTGTTGTGTGTGAATTAATTAGGGTTTTAGGGTATGAAGCCATGGAAAAAAAAATGGGAAGATTGAAATTAATATTTTGGTGAATGTAGGTTTTGGAGCAATGAATGGTGGATCATGAACCATGGGTTCGGCCATGGTAAATAGCCGAACCCTGTGGTGATGTAATGGTGATCAAATGATGGGTTTTAAAGGATGGAAAATGATTAATTGTTAATGAGTTAGGGTTTCAAATGAACAAATGTAGTGATCCAAATGGGGCTAAGAGTAGTGTTTAAAAGTGTGATTTAAACCACCTCAAGGAAGGATTTATTTTGGATCTAAATGGTGTATGGCCGAACCCATGGCCCAATTGTGATCCATTTTGGTGGGTTAAATTGGATGATGAATGGTGTGTGTGTGGCCTTCAAAGGAAATGAATGAGTAATGGACTCATTGAAGTTAAATACATGAGTTAAATCCCATGGGAAGAGTTGATGAATTAGGTATTTTGAACCCATGGCCATTGGTGAACCATTTAAAGGGTTAAGTATGGGGTTATGGATGGGTTTAAATGAATAATGGTGAAATTAATAAAAAGGCTAATTTTAATGATGTTATTGTAACGCCCCGCCCTTTTCGAGAATTTCAGAGTCTAATTTTTTTTTTTAAAAGTAATAATAAAACATCGAAAGAGAGCGGGCGGCGTCACGACGCTAGTTAAGTTCAGACTACCCAAGTCTGAACCTTAACTGGCCACCCATGTGTACATGGAATAGACCATGATAGTGAATCACACATAGATCTAACATCAACATGCGGAATAATCTAGATTAATTGCGGAATAGAAAGACAAGATAGCAAGTAACAGTCCTAAACATTATTTATCATAGATCAACCATCCAAATGTTATCAACCTAATCAAACCATAGCAAGTAGTGAATTATTACATGTCCCACAACAGTATTCAAAAGACAGTAATATAAAGTAGTTCAGTCCTTCATTCAAGCGCTTAGGCTTGGCTCCCCTCCCGGTCAACGACCTTTCCTTTCCCTTTGCTTGTACCTGCAATCTCCTCTGAGGATAGAATTAGGGCGTTAGATCAACGCGCCCAGTAGGTTCCCGAATCAGGGCTACCACATGTTAGCATATAAAACATGCATATACATATCATAATACATGATCACTAAAAACAGATAAAACGATGCTATGAAATATGCACATGCAATGAGCATCCCCCATCATGTACTTTCATAGCCATCACTTGACGTGCCTTGGACCGACAAGGTAAATTACAACACACTTTCATCTCTTCTATAAAATATGTACATGTAATGAGCAACCCCCCATCATGTACCATCGTGGCCGTCACTTGACGTGCCTTGCACCGACAAGGTAAATTACCACAACATTCATCTCTTTTATACAATATGTACATGCAATGAGCAACCCCCATCATGTACATTCGTAGCCATCACTGTAGAACTTCATTCATTATCCCATGACTATGCATGAGATGCCAATGCCTGTATGCCATTTGTTAATGCATAATATATCATTTGAAACACATATATTAAAACAAGAGTATCATAAGAAAAACTGGGTAAAACCGTGGTTACAAGTAGGTAGGAAACCTACTGAAGAATCACTTCAGTGTCTGTTCTTTCTTAGGCTTTATCTGGTCACCGCTTGCAGTAGTGCACCGTCACAGATATCCGTCACCTTATTCACATAAATCATGGACCAACTTTTAATCCCTTACTTTATTTGATTCCCATTTTTGAGTCTAAGTCCACAAATACCAACTCATGGTTGTGACGTTTATTTACAAACATGCCATTGCTACCAATACCTTGATTAATTTTTACAACTTACCCACAACCTTAACATGGTTCAGCCATGTTTTGGCCGACCAAATCAGTAACCATAATTCCATTTTTAATCTCACACACATCCATAAAATGAACCATGAAAACGGTCCATGGGGTTCGGCCATACTCATGGCCAAACCCTTATGGTTCTTTGCTCAATAATGTCCTTTATTTACATACTAATTGGCTCTATCCCTTAGCCATGTTAAACCCATAGTTTAGTCATCCTATGGCCAACCCAAAATCAGTAACCATAACACATAACAATCTCCACAATTTGGCATGGTTTTATCTCTCCAAAACCATACCAACTTATCAACCAATTTTATGGGGTTCGGCCATCCAATGTGGCCGAACCCTATACCCATGCTTTGGACCGTTTTTCACTTACATTTCATGTCCATTAAATCATGTAAGAATCAGCATAATTTTATCGGATTTTACCTTTCAAAAACCATACAAAAACAGTCCATAAAAAGTCTATGGTTTACATATTTTCCGACATGAAAACCCACATTCGCCGAACCCAATGGTTACGTTTACTGTTTTTAAACCTCAGATAATCATGTAATAACAGTATATTAAAATCAGGTTTTACCTTTCAAACAAACATCCAAATATTAGCCCAATTTCATAGGGTTCGGCCATGCTCATTGGCCGAACACCATGAAATTGGTTTTGAACATTTAACCCTTTACCTTGGGTATGAAACCAACACCCAAATCCATGTTTTAACCTCCTTAAAACGTGCATTCCAAATCCAAAAATAACATCTAATATCAGTCCCAAATCATATGGTTTTAATTTCCAAAAAATATCAAAAACAACCATTTCTTTCCATGGGGTTCGGCCATGCTAAGTGGCCGAACCCAATGGTCCATTTCCATCTTTTAATCCACTGATTTTAGACCATATAAACTTCAGTCCCTATGTCATTCAGATCCATGTTTTTAACCATTCTAAAACATTTATTTAAATCTTAAATCAAAACCCAAAAACAGTCCACAAAATCCATGGTTTTCATGTTTCAAAACATGAAAACCAAGCCATCTCTTACATGGGGTTCGGCCCTTCATCGTGGCCGAACCCAATGGTTATTTTTACCATTTTAAATCCTCCACTAATCAAGGTTAAAACCTTGGTGTATTCGGCCATAACCATGGCCCAATACACACCCCATTTGCTCCATGTTATTATACCAAAATAACATATAAATACTTACCAAACTTCCAATCTTTCTCTTTGCCTTTGGTCCTTGGTTTCTCCCTTTTATTTCCTCCTTTCTTTTGCTGTTTTGTGCTTGATCTACTGGTGCAAACACCTCTTCTATTCCAGCTAGGAAAAACGAATTTGAGAGAGGGAGAGAGAGAGAGATGGAAATTCTTGGATTTCCAATGTGAAAAATGACCTACCTTGTGTGCTTATTGTTTTTGTAGCTCAGCCCCCAAAACTCCTCCACTCCCTCATAACTTCTTGCACAAACCAATGGGTATTGGGTGCCATCCAAGGCACCCCTTGGTAGCTACCCATGCAGCCATTCAAATCCCCAAGCATCTCATCCAATTTCCATGTATTCTCATTTAAAACCCATCATGAAAATCACCAAAACAAGTCCCCAACGTGTGGGACTTGTTTTGGTTGGTTTAAGACCAGCCAACCTCTTCAAATTCCCTCTCAACTCACTGATTTTACAGCCCCTTCAATTTCAATTTTGACTCACCCAACTCAAGATATTTTTATTCCAACCCAACTCATCACATTTAATGCATTTCATTTAATGCACATGAGTTGACTCATAACTTGATTTAATTCCAACTCACTTCAGTCCCACTCACTGATTTGACTCATGTTTTATCTCCCTTGAGGGTCCATAGGTCAACCATAGTCAACTCGACCCGTTGGGTCCACTTTTACCTCCTTGACCCATTTTTGACTCCATGACCCAAATAAATTTTGGTCATTTGTAAATGGTTTTCACATATGGATCAGGCCTACCCATTTTTACTCCACTTGATTTCCAATCAAATAAGCTTTACCCCATTTGATTTAAGTTCACACAATGGTCAAATAATCCAATAAGACTCGTTGGGTCCCATTTGGGCCTTTTGACCCATTTAGCCATTTTTGACCCAATTGATGTATATTACCCAACCAATCAAACTTGACATTCATAATGTGCTCAGATGATCTTAATTTGAGCAATGGGCCCCACCGTTTCCTTACTTAACATCACAAAATAATTAATTTAACACATCAGGGGCATTTTGGTAATTATCCATTTCAAGGAGAATTCTTTGACCCAATTAACCATTTTGACCCAACTTGATATTCATTACCCATTCATGATAAATTGGCCATTATAATATGTTCATATGATCTTAATTTGAACAATGGGCCCCACCATTTCCTCATTTGTAATCACATTTATTAAATTTACCAATCCAGGGGCATTTTCGTAAATATTCATGTCTTTGAGAAATCGGGCTGTTACAGTCATGACATGGTTCAATGGGTCATTAATGGACCTAAGTTAGGGATCTAAGTCTATGATCAATTATGGATTAAATCATGCGTGGATAAACGAGTGTTTAATCATGGAAAATGAGGTAGTGGCAAAACCGTAATTAGTGGCCAAATTCAAGAATTCCATGGAAATTGATCATGGACTTAGGGGATCTAATGTAATAACCTTATAAGTGATTAATAAAGCCTAGGGTAGCCGAATTTTAAGACTTATGGGATTAAAAGGTTTAATAGATGACATGGGACCCACAAAACCTAAATAGTGACCGGTTTTCATATGCGCTTAGAAATGGTTAAAACTTGAACTGATTTGGAAATTTAATAAGGTATTGGATATCGCGGGCAGTACGCGTGACGGTAGTCGGACTATCGGACGAAAACGAAACGAAGACGCTAGTCGGTATTCCGTAGGATTCTAACCTTTTTGTAAGCCATGGATTGAGTGATGGTTGCTTTGAATTATCTTGGAAATTATATGGGTTGTTTTAATATTGGTTTTGAATTATGTAGTATGTAGGGGTTTTTTACTTGATTTACTCTGGTAAGCATATAATTGGTTTAAAACGGGTTTTTAAAGCTATGATTGTTTATTGAGGCTTTACTTGATCTATATCAATCATATGTTTGATTGATGGATTTTTTAAATGTCATGGTTGTTATTATATTCATTACATGGCATATGGCCGACATCTCATGCATGGCATGGGAGGATATGGCAGGGGAAGGATGAAATGAAACCGGAGTCCATGCTCCGTCGGGGAGACCGAGAACAGGCATGGGACACCTTGACGAGGCTTTGCCGTCAAGGGGGATATTTTACGATTGGATCATCTCTTGATGAGGTTTTTCCATCAAAGGTCACGGCACGATGATGGTATGGATTATATTTTGAACATTATGTATGGATGAAAAAGGGGCATTGTACAATGATGATGATTGATGGGTGGGATTCATGACATAAAACACCCATTGCATTACATTGTACCAAATGGCACGATTTTGATATAATATTTTTATATGCTTTGTTATCACTAATCCATATGTTAGCCCTACTCTGAGTCCTACTGGGCGTTGTCTAACGCCCTACTTCTACCCTAGCTGATGACGCAGGAGTGGCGAAGCGAAGGACGAGACGGGAGCCAAGCTAAGGAGCTTGGAAAGGAGTGCCAAATAGTTACTAATGTTTATTTTGGATAATGTAATTTGAAATAGTTTAGCTTGTCGGAAATGTAATATTTTAGACTTATTGCTATATTTTGAATTTAGTGGTAAGCATATGAAGTTATGGCATTTTGGTAATTAAATGATGAAATCTTCCCTGCTATCTAGAAAAGAAAATTTGGTGAGATAGTCTGTAATGTCTTTCCGCATTTAATGTAACTTTTTGTGAGCTTTCTTCTACGGATAAACTATTCTCTGTGGACTTCATTCCACCCACCCGTAGGGTTGGCCAGTTAAGGGCCGGGCTTTAGAAGCTCGGACTTAACTCACGTCGTGACGTCTGCGCCCTTTGTCACTTTAAAAAAAAAAAAAAATAGACTCTGATTTCGGTGAAAAGGGACGGGCGTTACAGTTGGTATCAGAGCGAAATCGGAAGAATGAATCTCTCGGAGTAAGATTAAGACGGTTGCACGTCTCACTGACGGCTAAGAATCCCAACCGACCGACTCTTCGGAGTCCGCTGCACGGGGGCCGGGTTAATTTACTTCGATTGACTCAAACTGAATTGTTTAATCTGAGAACAACAATTGACGGAAAGGAATGATAACAAGGGAATAAAGATTCATTATAGGAGAGATTTATTGAAAATAGCAAAGGGTTTACTTCCCCCAGAAGTGAGAAAACATCTAGGTTTTCCCCAAATTGATGAAACAGTACTAGATTTATCAGACATAGTAAAGTAGGATGTACTTCCCCGGTATTCCCAATTTGAACAACAGACAATAGGAATTTAGAGATTCCCCCCCCCCCCCCCCCCCCCCCCCCCCCCCCCCCCCCCCAAGAAACAATGGAAAAACAAGTGTGCTTATTTGGCAACTTTCCCCAAACAAAATACATTGTGATATACATGAGAAATTCCCCAAAACCGAGATTGGTTTTATTGGGAATTGCAGTTGATGATTTTTGGGTTCTATTGTATTCTATGAATACAGGTATGTCAAATGAAGGGGAGTGTACGGAATTATGGGATAAGGGAACCCCTAACTGTCTCGTAGATTTGGTGTCTGTTTCCAGCATAGAAGTTAGCATGGACATTCAAGAGGGACCTCCCGAGGAAGATGAAGAGGATTTAGCATCTCTTTCTGAAGAGAATGTGGAAGACTTTCTGATGATAAGATAGTCGGTAGGGGAATTGGAACCCAGTTATATGTGCGAGTTGTGTAACCAGGTTGGGAACAACTGCACATATTGCCCCTACCCTCTTGAAGTGGTATACCCAATTTGTGGACTACATGGACACAGGAAAGAGAGGACTAACCGGCCTTATATTGGAAAATAATTAATGATTTTGGGGTTTTAAGTGAAGGAAATAAGTGTGATATTAAATTGCACAAGCACACTTGTATTGTGAGTGCATGTGAATATACATGTGTTGAATTCTTATTGTTGAGTGTATGAGGTGATGAAATGTGGAAAGATTAATAGTTATGATCATACTAATTAAGTGAGGAAAGAGTATGTAAAAAAATGTACCATGATGAACTGCATGCATCAAATGAGGATAAGAGGCATGAACTTTTGATGTGGGGTATATGTTGCATATGCTTATGAGTGAGGTAAATGTGAATAAAAAGGGTGGGGAGTATTTGTTAATGTGATGTATGGGTATACTTGGGGGATGGTACAATGGTTTTTAGAAATGGTTTTTATATGGGTGATAACCGATGGTTTGATAATTGGTCATGACCAAGTGAAGAGATTTATGTTATGACATATAATGGGTGATGATGTAAACGCTTTGTGAAGGGGTATAAGAGGTTCTCATGTGAACAAAGTGCCATTTGAGAGATGTTGGATAAACAATGTACTTGAAAAAGACCGTAATGCATGGGTTAACTTGCCACATGAAACTCGTGAGAAGATGATATTATGAGGAGAATGTGAAGGGTCTAGCTTGCAAAGACTAATATATTGTATGAAAAAAAAAAAATTCTTGTATGTATAATGCAATTGCATTTTCCCAATGTGTTGTGTAGATTATGAACGAGTGATGATAGGCCTTGAAATGGGTTTATGGCCTTAAAAGGCATGAATGAATGATGGACCATGAACTTATGAAAATATTTTATTTAGTGATTGCATGAGGATTCCCTATGATGTTACTAAATTGTGAATTAACAATCGTTGCAATGAGTTATGTTATTCGATGATTGTGTGTAATTTCAATTCTACGTGGCTTGCTAATGAAGGCATATGAACCGGATGATGTGGTAACCATTGATAACGTAGGCAAGTGGGATGGAATTTGGTGATTGGTGAAATTTGTAATACTTGTGAATGTTTTAGTGGTGAATGGGTACTATATGACATAACCTAAGTAAGCTTAGATGTATCACTATTGTTAGGAAGCTATGAATATGTGGAATAATCCAGAAAGGTAGGAAATTAGTATCTATATGACTTGGATTGATGTCGGGTATTGGTATTGTAGGAGTTATGAACAAAAAGGGTTAGTCACATAGTGACTTATATACAAATAAAGGTATGATTGCTTTTGAGAGATAGACCTAAGGGAAAGGTTAAGAGTCTAGTGAAACTTGAATGGGAAGCTATGGGCGACTGCCGAGTGAGACTGATCACCTAACTCTGTAGTTGGCCGATGGAATTCCAGGAGGGTGAAGCCAGAAACCTAGTTAAAATGGAATCAACAATGGACTTGAGCATAGGCTCGTACTGGCAGACTAACTCACACAGAGAGTAGAAGAAAGAACGTGTTGAAGGAGTACGTATGGGAAATGTCTTGGTAACAAATAAAGTGAAATAGAATACATTAATCTACATAAAATCGCAAATGGGTTCATAAGGAAAAGAGATAATATGAGACAGAGTAATTTCTGTAAGAATGGAACTCATAGGTCGATATGAGTGATATTGATGTAATTAAGAGATATTTAGCACAATTGAACGGGAACAACGAATAGACCCAGAAATGGAGGAGATCTGGATCAAGATATCTACATGTGAGGTAGTATCGGAATTTGAGTTACGACCGGGATAGGGTCTTGTGTTCAGAGGTAGGACGAAGGTACCTAAGAGCTGCGGAAGGGAGTTGTTGGTTGAGGCACACCAAACCAAGCTCTCTACCCACCCGGACAGCGCCAAAGATGTACCATGATCTTAAGAGGCACTATTGGTGGCATGGATTCAAGAGAGATGTGGCAGAGTTTATGTTCGCTGCCTAACTTGTCAGCAGGTCAAGGTGGGGGCATCAGGAGCCACCGGGGTTACTCAAACCCTTACCAGTGCCGGAGTGGAGATGGGAACATGTAGCCATGGACTTTGTAACATGGCTGCTAAGGTCATCAAGGGGCAACGATGGAATATGGGTCGACGGTACATCCGAAATATTATCAGACTACATGGTGTACCCCGGACTATTGTGTCCGACAGAGATGGCCGATTCACTAACAGAGTATGGCAGAGCGTGCAATCGGCTATGGGGACCGACGTGTTGACCAGCACAACATTCCACCCATAGACTGATGGACAGTCGGAAAGGACAATACAGATATTGGACGATATGCTGAGAGCATGTATGCTGGATTTTAAGGGTGGATGGGAGGATCACTTGCCATTGGTGGAGTTCTCCTACAATAATAGTTACCAGGCAAGCCTCCAGATGGCTCCATTTGAAGCCTTATATGGTAGGCCGTGTAGATCTCCAGTGCGTTGGACAGAGGTCGGTGAGCCTGCACTGATTGGACCGAACTGCGTTGTGGAGACTACGGCGCAGATTAAATTTATATGGCAACATTTACTCACTGCGCAGAGCCGTTATAAGAATTACGCCGACAAGAGGAGAAGTTTCCCCGAGTTTGAGGTGGGAGACTTGGTGCTTTTGAAAGTCTTACCTCGGAAGGGACACATGAGATTCGGAAAGAAGGGGAAACTGTCACCTAGATTGTGGGGCCGTTTCCAATCCTAAAGAGGGTGGGGGAGGTGGCCTATTAGTTAGCACTTCCTCCACAGTTATCATTTTTACATGACGTATTCCATGTGTCCATGTTGAGGAAGTACAATCCTGACCCTTCACATGTTCTGAGTGTACAAGAAATCAATGTACAAAGCGATGTGACATATGTGGAGAAACCGGTTAGAATAGTTGGGAGCGAGCAAAGGGTGCTGCGGAACCGTGCCATTCAGTTCGTCAAGGTGGTATGAGAACGACATGGAAGTGAAGAAACCACTTGGGAACTGGAGCCAGAGATGAGTGCCGCTCATCCGGAGCTCTTTGTATAAGATGATTTGAACCCCTACTTCGCTCGAATTTTCGGGACGAAAATTTTAAAAGAGGATTGTATTGTAGTGGCCCGGAATTTTTAAATTAATATAAATGTGGATATTATTTATTTTAGTGATAGAAATTAGAAAATTTGTGGATTAGATGGTAAATGGGCCAAAGTTTGGGCAAAGGCCCAAGTATGGCCCAATGGATTATGGAGTCGATTTAAATTCATTTAAAGGGGCAATGAGGGTTAAATGGGTCAAGAATGGTCAAATTGGGTCAAATACCCATTTGGGACCCAATGGGTCAAGATGGTTAAGCTCTAAGATAAATGGGTAAGATGAAGGTGTAATTGGGCCATGGGCCCAATGGTGATTCATTTAGAATGAATGGAATGAAATTTAAATTACCTAAGTTATTTGGAATTAAACCAAGGTGATGTGGCCAAGTGGGACCCACCTCCACCTCATCAAGTGAGGTGGCGTGTGGGCCAAGGATTGGTGGGGCCGGCCACCATGGTGGAATTAGTCAACCATGGGTGGAAGTGTAAAGGTAAATTAAAGAGGTGAAATTAGGTTAAATGGAAATAACTTAACCTAAATTAATAATTTAATTAATCAAGTGATTAAGTTAGCAAATGGGGTTAAATTGGTCAAATGGGAGACCAAGCTACCCCACCTCAAGTATGAAACACGTTGGGCTTGGTGGTGGTTTAGATAATCACCACCATAAAGCAATTTAAATATCTTCAAAATATCTTAGGGTTGTTGGGGTAATTAATGGTAAAGTGTAGTTAAGTTAAGCCTCATTTTCTTTCCCATTTCTTATCCTCTCTTCATTGTGCTCTCTCCATTTTTCATTCTCCATTACCGTCCCATGCTCTAAGTGAAGGAGAGGAAGAGAGCTAAGGGGAAGAGAAGAGAAGAAGAGAAGTGGAATTTGGAGGGAAATTACTCTAAGGTCAAGGTTACCATCTCCTCTCTCATCACCTCTCCCTCTCCCTCTCTTAATTTAAACCCTAACTTGGCCGTTCCTAAGGTTGGGGGTTGCCACCATTGATCAAGCCTCTTGACCTATTAAAGATCAAGAGGAAGGAGAGAGGAGGCTAAGGAAACCGACGGGAGCGGCGGAAGTCGGAGGAGACGACGGATTGTGAGTATTTCTTAAACAAGAAATTTTGGATTTTTAGGGTTTAAGATTTGGGATTTATTTTTGTAGAATTTAATGGTGGTTACATAAACTTATGCCATGGATGTTAAACCCATCAAATGAGAGGGTGGAAGATGGAGGAAACCCTAAATGGGTAAATTAGGGTTAGGGTAAGAAAATAAATAAATGGATTATGTGCATTAGGTAATTTATGAAATTAAGAATGGAATTAGGTTATTGGAAGGAAATCATGGGCCATAGGGTTCGTGTAACACCCCAATTTTTCAATAAAATGGAAAATTATGAAAATGCCCCTGAATTATTAAATTAATTATTTTGTGATGTCAAAATAAGAAATGTTGGGACCTATTGCTCAAATTAAGGTCGTATGAGCACATTATATGTATATCAAGTTGATTTGGATGGGTTATGTACATCAATTGGGTTGGAAATGACTAAATGGGTCAAAGGGCTCAATTAGACCCAATGGGTCAAAATGGATGATTTGACCATTGTGTAAGCTTAAATTAAATAGGGTTAAGCCTATTTGATGGGAAATCAAGTAGAGAAGAAATGGGTAGGCATGATCCATATGAGAAAACCACTTACAAATGACCAAAATACCATAATTGGGTCATAGAGTCAAAAAATGGGTCAAGGAGCTAAAGGGGGGACCCAATGGGTCGGGTTGACCAGTTTGACCACGGATGACCGTGTGGGCCCTCAATTGAACTCAAGTGTGAGTTAATTCAACTTGAGTTGGGTTGATTTGAAATGAATTGGATTTAAGAAATGAGTTGACTCAAACTTAGTGCATTAAAAGTGATGAGTTGGATGAGTTGGTTTAGAATAAAAATATTCCGAGTTAGGTGAGTCAAGAGGAGATGGAAATGAGTTGTATTCTCACACAACAATTAATCTGAATTAATCTCAGCCGTTGGTATGAAAGGGTGCTTTGGCAAAGCCAAAAGACACCAAGGTTGGGCGGCACCTCTTCATGAAGGGTTGCATTGGTTCATTTCCCATGTGATACAATGTTTGGCACCAAGGGGTGCAATGTTTGGCACCAAGAGGTGTCTTGGTTAACACCCTTTGCCCCATCGTTTTTAACAACATTAATGAGGGAGGATGAATGGGAGTTGGGGGGCTGAAACTATAAAAGAAAACCTAACCATACATGGCCGTTTTTCACACCAAAGAATCCAAGAATTCCATCTCTCTCCCTCTCTCCAATTCGTTTTCTTGGCTGAACAGCAGAGGTTTGGCATCAGTTAATCAAGCCTAAACCAGCAAGGAATTAAGGAAAGAAAGAAGAAATAAAAGGGAGAAATCAAGGATCAAAGACAAGAAAAAAACTTGAAAAATTTGGTAAGTATTTTATGTGTTATTTGGTTTAATAACATGGAATGAATGGGGTGAATTGGGCCATGGTTATGGCCGAATATACCAAGGTTTTAACCTTGATTAAGAGAGGCTTTAAAATGGTAAAGATGACCATTGGGTTCGGCCACCATGGAGGGCCGAACCCCATGCAAAAGTTAGGTTGGTTTTCATGTTTTGAAACATGGAAACCATGGAGTTTTTGGTGGACTGTTTTTGAGTTTTATTGAGATTCAAATGCATGTTTTAAAGAGGGTTAAAAACATGGATCTGAATGACATAAGGACTGAAGGTACCATGGGTCTAAATCAACGGTTTAAAATTGATGAATTGGACCATCAGGATCGGCCATCTTGGATGGCCGAATCCCACGAAGTTTGATGGTCATTTGGACAAATTGATGAACTTAGTTGGATGGTCTTGAGAGGTAATAAGGCAGCAAAGTTATACTGATACTATGACACCTAAAAACATGTTTGAAAGAACAAAACATAGACATGAGGTTCGGCCACCTTGGATGGCCGAACCCCATGTTAGTATTTGATGATTTTGATGAGTTTAAAACCATATAAAATATGGTGTTTGATGTAATTTGGTGAAGTTTAACTTGTTGTTATTGGTTGGCCAATGTAGGGCTGAACCATGTCAATATTAGGGTTAAGATTACTGATTCAAATCATGGGTAATTGATGGATCAATCAGATCAAGAGAACCATTGAGTTCGGCCATTGCATGGCCGAACTCCATGGGCTGTTTTTGGAATAAATGGACTAAGTTCATAGTTTGTGTTAGATATTATTCCCATGATTTTATAAAGGGTTTAAAGTATTGTAATGGAGAACCATTTGATGATGGAAGAGTGGGAATACAAGATTCGGCCAAGTATAGGGCCGAATCCCATAAAATGACAAACTCTAAGTTGATGATGTTCGGCCATGGGCATGGCCGAACCCCACATGATGTGGATGGGTCGTAGATGTGATTGAATAAGTTATGACTTGCTGATTGATATATGGATAAGGTACCGGAAGTCGAACGACGCGCGAGTCGTGACCGGGTGACGCGAAAGAAAGATCAGTTACTGAAGTGATTCTTCAGTAGGTTTCCTACCTACTTGTAACCACGGTTTTTACCCAGTTTTCTTATGATACTCATGTTTTAATATATGTGTTTCAAATGATATATTATGCATTAACAAATGGCATACAGGCATTGGCATCTCATGCATGGTCATGGGATGATGAATGAGGTTCTACAGTGTTACAATTATGGGTTACGTCCTCCTTAGGCGATGAGAGTTCCGCCAGGAAGAGTAACATGATGATCATAGTCACAATGGTCTCCTTGGGCGAAGAGAGTCCCGCCAGGAGGACTAATACGTGATATGAATCAGTCAGTGATGAAGAGATGGAAGTTGTATTGTGATTTATCTTGTCGGTGCATGGCACGACAAGTGATGGCTATGGATGTACATGATGGGGGAGGCTCATTGCATGTGCATACATTATAGCATTGTTTTACCTGTTTTGATGATCATATATTATGATATGTATATGCATGTTTTATATGCTAACATGTGGTAGCCCTGATTCGGGAACCTACTGGGCGCGTTGATCTAACGCCCTAATTCTATCCTCAGAGGAGATTGCAGGTACAAGCAAAGGGAAAGGAAAGGTCGTTGACCGGGAGGGGAGCCAAGCTTAAGTGCTTGAATGAAGGACTGAACTACTTTATATTACTGTCTTTTGAATACTTATGTGGGACATGTAATAATTCACTACTTGCTATGGTTTGAGTAGGTTGATAACATTTGGATGTTTGATCTATGATAAGTAATGTTTAGGACTGTTACTTGCTATCTCGTCTTTCTATTCCGCAATTAATCTAGATTATTCCGCATGTTGATGTTAGTTCCATGTGTGATTCATTATCATGGTCTATTCCATGTACACATGGGTGGCCAGTTAAGGTTCAGACTTGGGTAGTCTGAACTTAACTCGCGTCGTGACGCCGCCCGCTCTCTTTCGATGTTTTATTATTGCTTTTAAAAAAAAAAAATTAGACTCTGAAATTCTCGAAAAAGGGGGGGGCGTTACAGTTGGTATCAGAGCGAAACGGGAAGTTGAATCATCGAAGTAAGATTAAGACGGTTTCAAGTCTCACTGACGGATAAGAATCCCAACTGACCGACTCTTCGGAGTCCGCTGCCTGGGGGCCGGATTAATTTACTTCGAGTGACTCAGACTGAACAATCAATCTGAGAACGACAATGAAAGATAGCAAAGTAAAGTACAGTCATCATAATTGGACAAATCAAACATAGCAAGGTAGGATGAACTCCCCTGGAATCCCCACACTGAGAAACAAACAATAGGAAATTAGAGATTTCCCCTGAAACAAAAGAACACAAAGAGTGATGATTTGGCAATCTTCCCCAAACAAAGTACATGATATAATACATGATCAGATTCCCCTGAAAACCGAGAATGGTTTATTTAGAATTGTTGTTGAATATTCTTGTGTTTTATTGATATGATACAGATATGTCGAGTAATGTGGAGTACTCAGAGTGTTACAGTGGAACTCCTAGCAATCCCATAGACTTGGTGTCTGCTTCTAACAACACGAACATGGAGGCTAATGTGAACCTTCAGGAAGAGGAATGGAATCTAGCACCATTGGAAGAGTTGAACTTAGCACAAATGGAGGAGGTGAATCTAGCACCGTTACCTGAGTATCAGATGGAGGATATTCCTTGGTTAGTGGAACCTCCTGAGGAGGAAGAGGATGATCTGGGATTTTTCTTTTATGAGGATCCTATGGAAGACTTTCCTATAATATTGGAATCGGCGGGGGAGGTAGATCCCTACGATACTTGTGAGTTGTGTAATCAGGACGATCACAACAGGTTGTATTGTCCTCATCCATTAGGAATTGTATGTCCGGTCTGTGGACTGCACGGGCATGGAGAGGCGAGGAGTAATTGTCCTAGCATAGGAGGACCCGGTTTAATACCCTGCACAACGTGTGAAGTATTGGGGCACACAGCGATGATGTGTCCTGATAACCATTTCAAGTTCGCTGGTGATGCGGAGTCTTCTACGGAAGACTAGGATAGGAATTAATATAAAGGGTATTAAAAAGAGGATTATTTTTGTAAGGGGGTATATTTTTTTTGTTATACATAGGGTTTGTTTCACCCTACCCACCTTTGTACAAAAAATGAAGTTTGAATTTATATAAATATGTGATTTCATGTTTTTATGAGGATTCATGGCATGTGTTGCATATTGTTAATGGAAACTAAGTATATGATGTTTCCCATGAATTAGGACTAAATGGCGCCACAGAGAAAAGTGGTACAAGATCCGAAGGGTAAGGAAAAAGTTTTACAAATTGGATTAGTTGAGGGGGCATCGAAGAGAAGGACCCGTCAGGACGATAAGAAGAAAGATGAGGTGCTCATAGTCACACCACAAGGGAAGGTGGTACCCCAACGCCGGAAGGTGGTACAGGAGAAGGTGCCATCGGTACATGATGATGAGCTTTCCGTTCATGACGAAGAGAGATCAGTTCATGAACGTTCACTCGATGAGGAAGTCACAACATTCCCGGCGGGAAGAAGAAGGGAGTGACCCTACATATCAACAGGACGACGAGGAGGAATATGACTCGTCTTATCGACGAGAGGAGGAGGAGAACAGTAATATGACTGTACCCTTTGTGCCTCCTGAAATGCACAGCTTGGTGCAAGCTGTGGTTACGTCTGTCCTCCAACAACATTTGAACGGAGGGGGAAGTACGAGCGAGAATAATGACCGTAACATGGTCAGAGATTTTCAGCAACAGCGGCCACCTTACTTTAACGGCAGAGAAGGGCCAGTCGGAGCCGAGAACTGGTTGGAGAAGATTTCCCACATATTGACTCTTCTGAACATCAGGAGTCATGCTCATAAAATATTATTGGCCACGTCACAGCTGGTAGATGACGCTGCCAAATGGTGGAAGGTGGTGGAGAAACAGCAGGCACTTGTGCCAAGAAGAGAAAGAGTTGCTATGACCTGGGAGCAATTCTCCGTGACATTTCTAGAGCGCTACTTTCCAGAGGAAGAAAGAGAACATCAAATTCAGGCCTTTATGACGTTAGTGCAAGGTTCAATGACGGTGGCTGAGTATCACCAAGAATTCCTCAGCCTGTCAATCTATGCATACTATATAGTAGACACGGAATATCGAAAGGCTCGCAAGTTCGAGCGTGGGTTACGGCCAAACATTAGGGCCAAGGTAACCGTGTTCAAAGCAGCCACACTGGCAGAAGTGGTCAGCAGGGCAACCATTGTGGAACAGGAGATGGCGGAATTTGCTAGAGTGGACAATCGTCGAGCTCCGAGTGGGAGGGGTACGTACCAACCCAACAAGAGGTTCAGAACGAACTTTAGTAGACCTTTGCCGTCTGTTGGATCAAGTGGTGGTTTTCGCCCCAACCAGCCCACTCAATCTGTAGCAGTCACACAAGCTTCTCGAGGAATGAACACCTGTTTTCACTGTGATCAACCGGGTCACTACAAGAAAGACTGCCCAAAGCTCAACAGGCTGTCATACTCCAGAGGATCATTTCGTCCGCCAGCTAGACCGGGAAACTCCAGAGGAGGCAGAATGCAAAGTCGGGGAGGTCGAAGGTCTGACCCTGCTGGTTCTGGACGATTATTTACTCTAACTTCTCAGGAAGAAGATGACCATGCTGTGATACAAGGTATGACGGTAGTGAATAGTTCTTATGCATATGCACTATTTGATTCGGGAGCATCACACTCCTTCATAGCTGCATCATTTATTACTGCTACGGGTACATTAGTTCAAAGATTAGCCACAACACTCACTATTGTATCCCCTGTCGGAGATTCGGCATTGGGACTTATATGTACGGCGGTTAACACTGAATTAGCTGGACTCAGATTTGAGTTCAATTATCTAGTGCTGGACATGTCAGAATATGATATTATATTCGGTATAGATTGGTTGGTTAAGTTTCATGCCAACATCGACTGTTATCGTCGAAGAGTGACATTTAAGTCACCCGAGGGCAAGCAATATGTAGTCCGTTCAGATAAACAAAGTGGATTGCAGGAAGGGTTAAATCACGTGGTATTGAATAATATCACCATAAACAAAGCTCCAGTTATTGAACTTCCGGCAATTGTGCAAGAATTTGCTGATGTATTTCCAAAGGAACTCCCTGGTTTACCGCCTAGGAGGGAGATTAACTTCGAAATCAAGTTATACCCTGGCACAACACCAGTGTCGTTACCACACTATCGGATGGCACCAGCAGAGATGTCGGAGTTAAAGAAGCAGATTGATGAACTGCTTAGGCTGGGTTGCATCCGGAACAGTACGTCATCATGGGGAGCACCAGTGTTGTTCGTGAAGAAGAAGGATGGTTCACTACGGATGTACGTGGACTACCGGAAGTTGAATCAGCTAACAGTCCGGAACAAGTACCCTCTACCCAGGATCGACGATTTATTTGATCAATTGAGGGGTTCTAGTCATTTTTCAAAGATCGACTTGATGTCTGGTTATCATCAAATCCGAGTTAGAGAGGAAGATATAGAAAAAACAGCTTTTCGGACGCGATATGGACTGTTTGAGTTCGTAGTCATGCCATTTGGACTCACAAATGCGCCGGCTGTGTTCATGGATTTAATGAACAGAATCTTCAGTCCCTATCTGGACCAGTTTGTAATCGTATTCATTGATGATATCCTGATCTATTCTAAGAGTCAGGAGGAACATGCAGAGCATCTACGGATAATTTTGAATACATTGAGGCAGAATAAACTGTATGCCAAGGCCAGTAAGTGTGAATTCTGGCTATCTCAAGTGAATTTCTTAGGACATGTTATATCCGAGGAAGGAATAGCCGTGGATCCGGCTAAGGTGACAGCAGTGAAAGACTGGAAAGCGCCAAAGAATGTAACCGAGATCCGCAGTTTCTTAGGATTGGCGGGTTATTATCGGAAATTTATTATGGATTTTTCCAAAATAGCGTCTCCATTGACTCGACTCACTCAGAAAGGAGTCAAGTATGAGTGGTCAGATCTGTGCAACCAAAGGTTTGAAGAGCTAAAAGACAGACTTACAACCGCTCCTATTTTGATTTTGCCGGAAAAAGGCAAGGGTTATGAAGTAGAATGCGATGCTTCGGGAGAAGGACTGGGGTGTGTCCTCAGTCAAGATCATCGTGTGGTGGCTTATGGTTCAAGACAACTAAAAATACATGAACGCCTCTATCCTACGCATGATCTTGAACTAGCCGCAGTGGTCTTCGCTCTCAAAAGTTGGAGACATTACCTTTTGTGAGAAGTTTGAATTCTGATCATAAGAGTTTGAAATATTTATTTGATCAGAAGGAGCTCAATCTAAGGCAGCGTAGATGGACGGAGTATCTGGCGGATTATGAGTTCGAGCTTCGATACCATCCAGGCAAGGCGAACAAGGTGGCTGATGCTCTTAGCCGCATATCACATGCATCCGTGGCATGTCTGATCAGAACCGAGTGGGAGATGTTGAATACCATTCGAGAGTTCAATCTATACATTACAAACTGTGGAGTTTTGCACAATTTAATCATACGGTCCAATATAGTCACCAGGATTGAACAAGAACAAAGAGCAGATTCGGAAGTGAAGGACATATGGGACAAAATGTCCACTGGTGTGGACATACCGGAATGGGAATTACGGCCCGGGCAAGGTCTTTTATTTCGGGGAAGAACATATGTGCCAAAGAGTTGTCGGAAAGAGCTACTGATTGAGGCACATCAATCCAAGCTCTCTATTCATCCGGGTAGCACCAAAATGTATCACGATCTGAAAAGGTATTATTGGTGGCATGGACTAAAAGGGGATGTGGCAGAGTTCGTGGCACATTGTTTAACTTGTCAGCAAGTTAAGACTGAACACCAAAAACCACCAGGGTTACTCAAACCCTTAGCAGTGCCAGAATGGAAATGGGAACACATTTCCATGGACTTTGTATCTGGGTTGCCGAGGTCCTCAAAGGGTAATGACGCCATTTGGGTCGTAGTCGATCGGCTGACCAAGTCTGCACATTTCATTCCTATCAAGATGACGGATTCGTCTGAGACGTTGGGTCGGCGTTATATTAAAGAGATCATTCGACTACATGGCATTCCTCGAACGATAGTATCGGACAGAGATGGCCGTTTTACCGGCAGAGTATGGCAAAGCATGCAGTCAGCCATGGGGACAGACTTATTGACTAGCACCGCTTTCCATCCACAGACTGATGGACAGTCTGAAAGGACAATACAGACCTTGGAAGACATGTTGAGAGCATGCATGTTAGATTTCAAGGGTGGATGGGAGGACCACTTACCACTGGTGGAGTTCTCGTATAATAATAGCTATCAGGCAAGCCTTCAGATGGCTCCATACGAGGCATTATATGGTAGACCGTGTAGGTCACCGATATGTTGGACAGAGGCAGGAGAGCCTGCATTGATCGGACCAGAACTAGTCGCAGAGACTACTGCACAAATTAAGTTGATACGTCAACATCTACTGACTGCACAGAGTCGGCAGAAGAACTATGCTGATAAAAGGAGACGGTTTTTGGAATTTGAAGTGGGACATGGTGTTTCTAAAAGTCTCACCACAGAAGGGACATATGAGGTTTGGCAAGAAAGGAAAATTGTCACCAAGATTTGTGGGACCGTTTTCGATCATAAGAAGGATGGGGGATGTTGCTTATCAGTTAGCACTCCCATCACAATTTAGCATCTTTACACGATGTGTTTCACGTGTCGATGCTAAGGAAATACAATCCGGATCCGTCCCATGTTTTAAATGTTCAAGATATTGAAGTACAAAGTGACGTGACGTACGTCGAAAAGCCGGTCAGGATAGTGGAGACCGAACAAAGGGTGTTGCGAAACAGAGCGATTCAGTTCGAAAGTGGTATGGGATCGTCATGGTGATGAAGAGGCCACATGGGAACTTGAGTCGGAGATGAGAACAGCTCACCCCGAACTATTTATGTAATTACTTGAGAACCCTACTTCGATCGATTTTCGGGACGAAAATTTCAAAAGAGGGTTATATTGTAACACCCCAATTTTTCAAAAATGGAAAATTACGAAAATGCCCCTGAATTATTAAATTAATTATTTTGTGATGTCAAAATAAGAAATGTTGGGGCCTATTGCTCAAATTAAGGTCGTATGAGCACATTATATGTATATCAAGTTGATTTGGATGGGTTATGTACATCAATTGGGTTGGAAATGACTAAATGGGTCAAAGGGTCAATTAGACCCAATGGGTCAAAATGGATGATTTGACCATTGTGTAAGCTTAAATTAAATAGGGTTAGCCTATTTGATGGGAAATCAAGTAGAGAAGAAATGGGTAGGCATGATCCATATGAGAAAACCACTTACAAATGACCAAAATACCATAATTGGGTCATAGAGTCAAAAAATGGGTCAAGGAGCTAAAGGGGGGACCCAATGGGTCGGGTTGACCAGTTTGACCACGGATGACCGTGTGGGCCCTCAATTGAACTCAAGTGTGAGTTAATTCAACTTGAGTTGGGTTGATTTGAAATGAATTGGATTTAAGAAATGAGTTGACTCAAACTTAGTGCATTAAAAGTGATGAGTTGGATGAGTTGGTTTAGAATAAATATTCCGAGTTAGGTGAGTCAAGAGGAGATGGAAATGAGTTGTATTCTCACACAACAATTAATCTAAATTAATCTCAGCCGTTGGTATGAAAGGGTGCTTTGGCAAAGCCAAAAGACACCAAGGTTGGGCGGCACCTCTTCATGAAGGGTTGCATTGGTTCATTTCCCATGTGATACAATGTTTGGCACCAAGGGGTGCAATGTTTGGCACCAAGAGGTGTCTTGGTTAACACCCTTTGCCCCATCGTTTTTAACAACATTAATGAGGGAGGATGAATGGGAGTTGGGGGGCTGAAACTATAAAAGAAAACCTAACCATACATGGCCGTTTTTCACACCAAAGAATCCAAGAATCCCATCTCTCTCTCCCTCTCTCCAATTCGTTTTCTTGGCTGAACAGCAGAGGTTTGGCATCAGTTAATCAAGCCTAAACCAGCAAGGAATTAAGGAAAGAAAGAAGAAATAAAAGGGAGAAATCAAGGATCAAAGACAAGAAGAAAACTTGAAAAATTTGGTAAGTATTTTATGTGTTATTTGGTTTAATAACATGGAATGAATGGGGGTGAATTGGGCCATGGTTATGGCCGAATATACCAAGGTTTTAACCTTGATTAAGAGAGGCTTTAAAATGGTAAAGATGACCATTGGGTTCTGCCACCATGGAGGGCCGAACCCCATGCAAAAGTTAGGTTGGTTTTCCTGTTTTGAAACATGGAAACCATGGAGTTTTTGGTGGACTGTTTTTGAGTTTTATTGAGATTCAAATGCATGTTTTAAAGAGGGTTAAAAAACATGGATCTGAATGACATAAGGACTGAAGGTACCATGGGTCTAAATCAACGGTTTAAAATTGATGAATTGGACCATCAGGATCGGCCATCTTGGATGGCCGAATCCCACGAAGTTTGATGGTCATTTGGACAAATTGATGAACTTAGTTGGATGGTCTTGAGAGGTAATAAGGCAGCAAAGTTATACTGATACTATGACACCTAAAAACATGTTTGAAAGAACAAAACATAGACATGAGGTTCGGCCACCTTGGATGGCCGAACCCCATGTTAGTATTGATGATTTTGATGAGTTTAAAACCATATAAAATATGGTGTTTGATGTAATTTGGTGAAGTTTAACTTGTTGTTATTGGTTGGCCAATGTAGGGCTGAACCATGTCAATATTAGGGTTAAGATTACTGATTCAAATCATGGGTAATTGATGGATCAATCAGATCAAGAGAACCATTGAGTTCGGCCATTGCATGGCCGAACTCCATGGGCTGTTTTTGGAATAAATGGACTAAGTTCATAGTTTGTGTTAGATATTATTCCCATGATTTTATAAAGGGTTTAAAGTATTGTAATGGAGAACCATTTGATGATGGAAGAGTGGGAATACAAGATTCGGCCAAGTATAGGGCCGAATCCCAAAATGACAAACTCTAAGTTGATGATGTTCGGCCATGGGCATGGCCGAACCCCACATGATGTGGATGGGTCGTAGATGTGATTGAATAAGTTATGACTTGCTGATTGATATATGGATAAGGTACCGGAAGTCGAACGACGCGCGAGTCGTGACCGGTGACGCGAAGAAAAAGATCAGTTACTGAAGTGATTCTTCAGTAGGTTTCCTACCTACTTGTAACCACGGTTTTTACCCAGTTTTCTTATGATACTCTTGTTTTAATATATGTGTTTCAAATGATATATTATGCATTAACAAATGGCATACAGGCATTGGCATCTCATGCATGGTCATGGGATGATGAATGAGGTTCTACAGTGTTACAATTATGGGTTACGTCCTCCTTAGGCGATGAGAGTTCCGCCAGGAAGAGTAACATGATGATCATAGTCACAATGGTCTCCTTGGGCGAAGAGAGTCCGCCAGGAGGACTAATACGTGATATGAATCAGTCAGTGATGAAGAGATGGAAGTTGTATTGTGATTTATCTTGTCGGTGCATGGCACGACAAGTGATGGCTATGGATGTACATGATGGGGGAGGCTCATTGCATGTGCATACATCATAGCATTGTTTTACCTGTTTTGATGATCATATATTATGATATGTATATGCATGTTTTATATGCTAACATGTGGTAGCCCTGATTCGGGAACCTACTGGGCGCGTTGATCTAACGCCCTAATTCTATCCTCAGAGGAGATTGCAGGTACAAGCAAAGGGAAAGGAAAGGTCGTTGACCGGGAGGGGAGCCAAGCTTAAGTGCTTGAATGAAGGACTGAACTACTTTATATTACTGTCTTTTGAATACTTATGTGGGACATGTAATAATTCACTACTTGCTATGGTTTGAGTAGGTTGATAACATTTGGATGTTTGATCTATGATAAGTAATGTTTAGGACTGTTACTTGCTATCTCGTCTTTCTATTCCGCAATTAATCTAGATTATTCCGCATGTTGATGTTAGTTCCATGTGTGATTCATTATCATGGTCTATTCCATGTACACATGGGTGGCCAGTTAAGGTTCAGACTTGGGTAGTCTGAACTTAACTCGCGTCGTGACGCCGCCCGCTCTCTTTCGATGTTTTATTATTACTTTAAAAAAAAAATTAGACTCTGAAATTATCGGAGAGGGCGGGGCGTTACAGTTCGGCCATGTAGCATGGCCGAACCCCATGGTGGGTGATTAGCTAGTTGATGTAAATAATTAGGGTTTTAAAGAATGGAAGACAATGAGGGTTTTTAGCTAATGAAATTTAGGGTTGTGGGTAAGTTTTTAAAATGGTTTTATGATGAAAATGCAAATGGATTTTATGGCATTGGAAGGTATAAAAGAGAATGAATTATGAACCATGGGTTCGGCCATGGTGTATGGCCGAACCCTAGGTTGTTGTGTGTGAAGTTAATTAGGGTTTTAGGGTATGAAGCCATGGAAAAAAAAAATGGGAAGATTGATGAAATTAATATTTTGGTGAATGTAGGTATTTTGGAGCAATGAATGGTGGATCATGAACCATGGGTTCGGCCATGGTAAATAGCCGAACCCTATGGTGATGTAATGGTGATCAAATGATGGGTTTAAAGGATGGAAAAGATGGATTAATGTGTTAATGAGTTAGGGTTTCAAATGAACAAATGTAGTGATCCAAATGGGGCTAAGAGTAGTGGTTTAAAAGTGTGATTTAAACCACCTCAAGGAAGGATTTATTTTGGATCTAAATGGTGTATGGCCGAACCCATGGCCCAATTGTGATCCATTTTGGTGGGTTAAATTGGATGATGAATGGTGTGTGTGTGGCCTTCAAAGGAAATAAATGAGTAATGGACTCATTGAAGTTAAATACATGAGTTAAATCCCATGGGAAGAGTTGATGAATTAGGTATTTTGAACCCATGGCCATCGGTGAACCATTTAAAGGGTTAAGTATGGGGTTATGGATGGGTTTAAATGAATAATGGTGAAATTAATAAAAAGACTAATTTTAATGATGTTATGACATGGTTCAATGGGTCATTAATGGAATTAAGTTAGGGATCTAAGTCTATGATCAATTATGGATTAAATCATGCATGGATAAACGAGTGTTTAATCATGGAAAATGAGGTAGTGGCAAAACCGTAATTAGTGGCCAAATTCAAGAATTCCATGGAAATTGATCATGGACTTAGGGGATCTAATGTAATAACCTTATAAGTGATTAATAAAGCCTAGGGTGGCCGAATTTTAAGACTTATGGGATTAAAAGGTTTAATCGATGACATGGGACCCACAAAACCTAAATAGTGACCGGTTTTCATATGGGCTTAGAAATGGTTAAAACTTGAACTGATTTGGAAATTTAATAAGGTATTGGATATCGCGGGCAGTACGCGTGACGGTAGCCGGACTATCGGACGAAAACGAAACGAAGACGCTAGTCGGTATTCCGTAGGATTCTAACCTTTTTGTAAGCCATGGATTGAGTGATGGTTGCTTTGAATTATCTTGGAAATTATATGGGTTGTTTTAATATTGGTTTTGAATTATGTAGTATGTAGGGGTTTTTACTTGATTTACTCTGGTAAGCATATAATTGGTTTAAAACGGGTTTTTAAAGCTATGATGTGTTTATTGAGGCTTTACTTGATCTACTTTTGATAATCAAGTCATATGTTTGATTGATGGGATTTTTTAAATGTCATGGTTGTTATTATATTCATTACATGGCATATGGCACCGACATCTCATGCATGGCATAGGAGGGATATGGCAGGGGAAGGATGAAATGAAACCGGAGTCCATGCTCCGTCGGGGAGACCGAGAACAGGCATGGGGACACCTTGACGAGGCTTTGCCGTCAAGGGGGATATTTTACGATTGGATCATCTCTTGATGAGGTTTTTCCATCAAGAGGGTCACGGCACGATGATGGTATGGATTATATTTTGAACATTATGTATGGATGAAAAAGGGGCATTGTACAATGATGATGAGATTGATGGGTGGGATTCATGACATAAAACACCCATTGCATTACATTGTACCAAATGGCACGATTTTGATATAATATTTTTATATGCTTTGTTATCACTAATCCATATGTTAGCCCTACTCTGAGTCCTACTGGGCGCGTTGTCTAACGCCCTACTTCTACCCTAGCTGATGACGCAGGAGGTGGCGAAGCGGAAGGACGAGACGGGAGCCAAGCTAAGGAGCTTGGAAAGGAGTGCCAAATAGTTACTAATGTTTATTTTGGATAATGTAATTTGAAATAGTTTAGCTTGTCGGAAATGTAATATTTTAGACTTATTGCTATATTTTGAATTTAGTGGTAAGCATATGAAGCTATGGCATTTTGGTAATTAAATGATGAAATCTTCCCTACTATCTAGAAAAGAAAATTTGGTGAGATAGTCTGTAATGTCTTTCCGCATTTAATGTAACTTTTTGTGAGCTTTCTTCTACGGGTAAACTATTCTCTGTGGACTCCGTTCCACGCACCCGTAGGGTTGGCCAGTTAAGGGTCGAGCTTTAGAAGCTCGGACTTAACTCGCGTCGTGACGTCCGCGCCCTTTGTCACTTTAAAAAAAAAAAAAATAAATAAAAAATAAAAAAAAATAGACTCTGATTTCGGTGAAAAGGGACGGGCGTTACAGATCAAAGGTGAAACCCTCCTAACTTAGGATTGGCAAAGGTAGGGTTTGCTTGAGAGAGGGAGAGGGAAAGATGGAGATGAGAAAATAGGATTCTATAGTTTGATCTTAAAGGGATGGCCCAACTTACAACTTCCTCCTCTCTTTTCTTCCAAGCTTCTCTTCTTCTTCTCTACCTTGGGTATGAGGGACGGCTAGGAGAGTGTGAAAGATGAGGAGAGTGAAATGAGAGTAAAGGAGATGAAAAGGAAAGAGATAAGATTAATCTCTTTTGGTGCCTTTAATTTCCCCACCAACCAAATGAGATTTCTTTCTTACTTTATGGTGGTGGTTGGGATAACCACCACCCAACGTTTTTTTCTTTGTGTTAAAAAATGAGATGCCTTTTGGTCTTTTATTTGACCATTTGACCATTTGACCACCTCATTTGATTATTTTAATCATTTAATATTTAGATAATTAGGTTACTTTAATTCCCATTTAATTTAATTCCATTACATTTCCTCTATGAAATCCACCCATGGTTGACCAAGTCAACCATGGTGGCCGGCCCCACCAACCCTTGGTCCACAAGCCACCTCACTTGGTGAGGTGGAGGTGGGTCCCACTTGGGCCATATCACCTTGGTCCAATTCCATCACCAACTTAGGTGATTTAACTTTAACTAAGTCCATTCTAACCAATTGGATCCTCATTGGGCCCATGGCCCAATTACATTTATCCATACCCATTTATCTTAGGACTTACATTATCTTAATCCATTGGGTCCCAAGTGGGTATTGGGCCCCATTTGACCATCCTTGGCCCAATTGACCACCATTGACCCTTTAAGTAAACTTAAATCCAATCCATAATCCATTGGGCCCTAGTTGGGCCTTTGTCCACATTTTGATCCATTTACTATTTATTCCATCAAATTTCCAATTTCCACCATAAAAAAATCAATAATAACACATATATATTACTTTACAAATTCTGGGCCATTACAGGTAAAGAATGGATTTAATCGGGTTATGGGCCCAATTAAGATCAGAAGCATGGGGTCCACCTCATCAAGTGAGGTGGCAAGTGTATGAGGTAAGGTGGAAGTGGCATAGCCAAGTGGGACCCAGCTCCACCTCATCAAGTGAGGTGGCGTGTGGACTAAAGCACATGTGTGGCCGGCCACCATGGCAACCCTGATACGAAATCCATAGATATGTGCTCCCATTTCCACTCCGGCACTGGTAAGGGTGCGAGTAAACCCGGTGGTTTCTGATGTTCCGCCTTAATTTGCTGGCAAGTTAGGCAACGAACAACAAACTCTGCCACATCTTTCTTGAGTCCTCGCCACCAATAGTGCCTTTTAAGATCATGATACATCTTGGTGCTGCCCGGATGGATAGAGAGCTTGGTTTGGTGTGATTCAATCAACAACTCTCTTCGACAGTGCTTAGGCACATATGTCCTGCCTCGGAACACAAGACCCTGTCCTGGTCGTAATTCCCACTCCGGTACCACTTCACCGGTAGACATCTTAGTCCATATTTCCTCCACCTCTGGATCTGTCCGTCGTTCCCGTTCAATCTCAGAGACCATGTTGGATCGTATAATCAGACTATATATGGTCCCGTGATTATTGAGGTATAGTTTGAACTCTCTGATGGTATTCAACACCTCCCATTCCGTCCTGATCAAACTAGCTACTGTCGCATGTGACATGCGACTAAGAGCATTCGCCACCCTGTTCGCCTTGCCTGGATGATATCGGAGTGTAAAGTCATAATCTGCCAGATATTCCATCCATTGGCGTTGTCTCATGTTGAGTTCCTTCTGATCAAACAAATATTTCAGACTCTTGTGATCGGAAAACACCTCAAATTTCTCACCATAGAGATAGTGTCTCCAGCTTTTGAGAGCGAAGACCACTGCTGCTAGCTCCAGATCATGTATGGGATCGTGGCGTTCGTGGATTTTCAACTGTCTTGATCCGTACGCCACCGCACGATTTCCTTGACTGAGTGTGCACCGCAGTCCTTCTCCTGAGGCATCACAATACACCTCATAATTTCTGCCTCTTTCCGACAAGATCAAAATAGAAGCGGTTGTAAGCTTCTCCTTTAGTTCCTCAAATCTCCGGTTGTACAGATCCGACCATTCAAATTTGACTCATTTCTGAGTGAGTCAGGTAAGTGGAGCTGCAATCTTGGAGAAATCCATGATGAACTTCTTGTAGTAACTGGCCAATCCCAGAAAACTGCGAATCTCGGTCACATTCGTCGGTGCTTTCCACTCCTTCACAGCCGCTACCTTAGCCGGGTCCACGGCTATACCTTCCTCCGATATAACGTGTCCCAAAAAATTAACCTCAGACAGCCAGAACTCACACTTGCTGGCTTTAGCATACAGCTGGTTCTTCCTCAAGGTGTCCAGGACTATCCGCAGGTGCTCAGCATGTTCCTTTTGACTTTTGGAATAGATCAGGATGTCATCAATAAATACGATCACAAACTGATCCAAGTAAGGACGGAATATCTTATTCATCAGGTCCATGAACACAGCCGGTGCATTAGTAAGTCCAAACGGCATGAGCACATACTCATATAGGCCATACCGTGTCCTGAAGGCTATCTTCTCTATGTCCTCCTCTCTAACCTGGATTTGATGGTATCCGGACATCAGATCAATCTTGGAAAAGTGAGAGGAACCCCTAAGTTGATCAAACAGATCGTCGATCCTGGGCAAAGGATACTTGTTCCGGACAGTCAGCTGGTTCAATTTTCTATAATCCACACATCCGAAGGGTACCGTCTTTCTTTTTCACAAATAACACTAGGGCTCCCCATGCTGATGTGTTGTTCCGAATAAAACCCAGTCTGAGCAGTTCGTCAATCTGTTTCTTCAATTCAGTCATCTCAGCCGGTGCCATCCTGTAATGTGGCAACGATACTGGAGCAGTGCCGGGATATAACTTGATCTCAAAGTCTAACTCCCTCTTGGGTGGCAAACCAGGGAGCTCTGTTGGGAATACCTCGGCAAAATCTGCTACCACCGCCGGAAGTTCAGCCCCTGGTGCCTTGTCTAATCTAATGTTGTTCAAGACAAGGTGATTCAATTCTTCCTGTAGTCTTCTAGGAATACCTTGTCTGTAAGCGGCCACTATATACCACTTTCCCTCGGGTGACCAAAATATCACCCTACGAAGATGGCAATCAATATAGGCCCAAAATGCAGCCAACCAATCCATGCCAAATATTACATCATACTCATCCATATCTATAACCAAATAGTTGAACTCGAACCTAAATCCAGCGAGTTCAGTGTTCAGTGTTGTGCATATGAGTCCCAAGGACGTGTCTCCTACGGGGGATACAATGGTAAGTGATGCGGACATTTTTTGTACTAAAGTGCCTGTAGCAGATATGAATGCAGCAGATATAAATGAATGAGATGCTCCAGAATCAAATAATGCCACAGCATAGGAACTACCAACTACGGCCATACCTTGAATCACCGAGTGATCCGCCGCTGCTGGAGGAGTTATGGCAAAGAGCTGCCCGATCCTGTAGGGTTTGTCACCCGCCCCTTCGGGTTATATGGTCTGCCTCCTCACGACTGAGCTGGTTTAGCTGGAGGGCGGGAAGAACCCCTGAAGTTAGAGGGTCCGCTGAGCTGTGGACATTCCCTCTTGAAGTGGCCCTGTTGGCCACACTGATAGCAAGTGCTCCCACCCCGTGGAACCTGGGTGACTGATGCGGACGGGGAGGGCTGATTGGGGCGAAAGCCCCCTGTAGATCCAGTAGAAGGTGAGGGTCTGTTGAAATTCGGGCAGAACCTCTTGTTGGGTTTAAATGCTCCCCGCCCACCCTGCCCTCGACGGTTGTCAAACCGCACTATCTCATTCAATTCCCGCTCCACTATAGTGGCCCTGCTGACCACCCCTGCCAATGTAGGTTCCTTGAATACTATCACCCTAGCCTTGATGCTTGGCCGAAGGCCCCGCTCAAACTTACGGGCCCTCCGGTGTTCAGTATCCACCATGTAAAATGCATAGACAGATAGACGAAGGAATTCCCTATGGTACTCTGCCACCGTCATATTGCCTTGTACTAATGATATAAAAGCTTGAGTCTGGCTCTCTCTTTCTTCCTCCGGGAAATACTGCTCCAGAAAGGTGGCTGAGAACCCTTCCCATGTCATAGCAATCCTTAGCCCTTCTGGCACAAGTGTTTACTGCTTTTCTACAACCTCTCACCAATTATCGGCATCCTCGATCAGTTGAGATGTAGCCAGTAAGATTCTGTCAACCGGACTGGAAATCTGAAGCAGATTCAAGATCTGAGTGATCTTCTTTAACCAATGATCTGCTCCTACAGCCTCTTCTTTTCCTCTGAAGTAGGGAGGGCGCTGTTGCTGGAAGTCTTTGACTATCTTCCGTTTACTGGAGTCACAGGTGGTCGCATTTCCGCTCAAGTGTTGTTGAAGAACAGAAGCGACTGCCGCCTGAACTATGTCTTTTAGCTCGGGAGGTACACCTTGTATGTTTATATTATTCTGTCCCTCTGCTTCATGAGGTGGCGGTACCTCCTCTTGATGAGGTGGTGGTACTCCCTCTTCCTGACGAGGTGGTGGCACCTCTTCCTCTACCAGGGGGTTCCGGCGAGTCCTTCTTCTTGGAGGCATTTCCTAAACCATTGAAAATATTTATTGATTTAGTTCCTTCATAGAGTTGTTGCATTCATATATTTTGTGAAGAAATTTCCCTAAGTATCAAATGTTCTTCTTTGCATTTGGGGGGAAGTTGCCAAATATGCACACTTGGTTTTTCCTTTGTTCCGCGGGGGAATCTCTAAATTCCTATTGTTTGTTGTTCAATTTTGGGGGAAAAATCCTAAGTATCAAATTACCATGTTCTCCTTTCCAGGGAAATTCAACCCTATCTTGCTATGTTTTGATAAATCTCTCCTAGAATGAATCTTTCTTCCCTTGCTATCATTCCTCTTTGTCAAACGTTGTTCTCAGATTGAATACTTCAGTTTGAGTCAATCGAAGTAAATTAACCCGGCCCCCGTGAAGCGGACTCCGAAGAGTCGGTCGGTTGGGATTCTTAGCTGCCAGTGAGACATGCAACCGTCTTAATCTTACTTCGAGAGATTCATTCTTCCGAGTTCGCTCTGATACCAACTGTAACACCCACCCCTTTTCACCGTAAATCAGAGTTTCATTTTTTTTTAATTAAGAAGTGACAAAGGGCGCGGACGTCATGACGCGAGTTAAGTCCGAGCTTCTAAAGCCCGACCCTTAACTGGCCAATCCTAAGTGTGCGTGGAACGAAGTCCACGAAGAACGGTTCACACGCAGAAGCAAGCTCGAGGAAAACTACCCTAAGTGCGGAAATTAAAATAGAGACTAACCTACCATTTTTAGATAGCAGGGAAGATTTCATCATTTATGTAACGCCCGCCCTTTTCGATAATTTTCAGAGTCTAATTTTTTTTTTTTAAATAAACATCGGAAGAGAGCGGGCGGTGTCACGACGCGAGTTAAGTTCAGACTACCCAAGTCTGAACCTTAACTGGCCACCCATGTGTACATGGAATAGACCATGACAGTGAATCACACATGGAACTAACCTCAACATGCGGAATAATCTAGAATAATTGCGGAATAGAAAGACGAGATAACAAGTAACAGTCTTAAACATTAAATAACATAGATCAACCATCCAAAGGTTATTATCCTAATCAAACCATAGCAAGTAACGAATTATAACATGTCCAACAAAAATATTCAAATGACAGTGATATAACGTAATCCAAATCCATCATTAAAGCACTTAGGCTCAGCTCCCCTCCCGGTCAATGACCTTTCCTTTCCCTTTGCTTGTACCTGCAATCTCCTCTGAGGATAGAATTAGGGCGTTAGATCAACGTGCCCAGTAGGTTCCCGAATCAGGGTTACCACATGTTAGCATATAAAAACATGCATATACATATCATAATACATGATCATTAAAAACAGATAAAACAATGCTATGAAATATGCACATGCAATGAGCATCCCCCATCATGTACTTTCATAGCCATCACTTGACGTGCCTTGCACCGACAAGGTAAATTACAACACACTTTCATCTCTTCTATAAGCGATGTACATGTAATGAGCAACCCCCATCATGTACCATCGTAGCCATCACTTGACGTGCCTTGCACCGACAAGGTAAATTACAACAACATTCATCTCTTCTATACAATATGTACATGCAATGAGCAACCCCCATCATTTACATTCGTAGCCATCACTGTAGAACTTCATTCATTATCCCATGGCTATGCATGAGATGCCAATGCCTGTATGCCATTTGTTAATGCATAGTATATCATTTGAAACACATATGTTAAAACAAGAGTATCATAAGAAAACTGGGTAAAAACCGTGGTTACAAGTAGGTAGGAATCCTACTGAAGAATCACTTCAGTGTCTGTTCTTTCTTAGGCTTTATCCGGTCACCGCTCGCAGTTGTGCACCGTCACAGATATTCGTCACCTTATTCACATAAATCATGGACCAACTTTTAATCCCTTACTTTATTTGATTCCCATTTTTAATCACACCTAAATCCATAAAATGACCCATGAAAACAGTCCATGGGGTTCCTTTGCTCAATAATGTCCTTTATTTAAATACTAACTGGTTTTACCCCCTTAGCCATGTTAAACCCATGGTTTAACAAACCCATGGCCAACCCAAAATTAGTAACCATAACACATACCAATCTCCACAATTTGGCATGGTTTTATCTCTCCAAAACCATACCAACTTATCAACCAATTTTATGGGGTTCGGCCATCCAATGTGGCCGAACCCTATACCCATGCTTTGGACCCTTTTTCACTTACATTTCATGTCCATTAAATCATGTAAGAATCAGCATAATTTTATCGGATTTTACCTTTCAAAAACCATACAAAAACAGTCCATAAAAAGTCTATGGTTTACATATTTTCCAACGTGAAAACCCACATTTTTTTACATGGGGTTCGGCCCTCCATGGTGGCCGAACCCAATGGTTATTTTTACCATTTTAAATCCTCCACTAATCAAGGTTAAAACCCTGGTGTAATCGGCCATCACCATGGCCCAACACACACCCATTTTTTTAACCAAAAATCCATGAAACACTTACCAATTTCCAAGCTCTTGTCTTGCCTTTTGATCCTTGTTTCTTTTCTTTCTTAGCCTCCCTTCCTTTACTGATTATTTGCTTGAACCAATGGTGAAATCACCAAGTTACAATTCGGCCAAGAGAGTGTGTTCTTGAGTGAGGGAGAGAGATGAATTCTAAAGCTTTTGCACATGAAATTCGGCCAAGCATGGTGTTGTTTGCCTTTGTATTTTCAGCCACAAAGACTCCTCCACTCCCTCATCAATTCATGCACAAACCAATGGGTATTGGGTGCCATCCAAGGCACCCCATGGCAGCTACCTATGTAGCCTTTCAACTCCCCAAGCATCTCATCCAATTTCCATGCATTCTCATTTAAAACCCATCATGAAAATCACCAAAACAAGTCCCCAACGTGTGGGACTTGTTTTGGTTGTTTTAAGACCAGCCAACCTCTTCAAATTCCCTCTCAACTCACTGATTTTACAGCCCCTTGAATTTCCATTTTGACTCACCCAACTCAAGGTATTTTTATTCCAACCCAACTCATCACATTTAATGCATTTCATTTAATGCACATGAGTTAACTCACCTTTTGATTTAATTCCAACTCACCTCAGTCCCACTCAACTGATTTGACTCGTGTTTTATCTCCCTTGAGGGTCCACACGGTCAACCATAGTCAACTCGACCCGTTGGGTCCACTTTTAGCTCCTTGACCCGTTTTTGACTCCATGACCCAAATATGGAATTTTGGTCATTTGTAAATGGTTTTCACATATGGATCAGGCCTACCCATTTTTACTCCACTTGATTTCCAATCAAATAAGATTTACTCCATTTGATTTAAGTTCACACAACGGTCAAATAATCCAATAAGACCCGTTGGGTCCCATTTGGGCCTTTTGACCCATTTAGCCATTTTTGACCCAATTGATGTATATTACCCAACCAATCAAACTTGACATTCATAATGTGCTCAGATGATCTTAATTTGAGCAATGGGCCCCACCATTTCCTTACTTAACATCACAAAATAATTAATTTAACACATCAGGGGCATTTTGGTAATTATCCATTTCATTGAGAATTCTTTGATCCAATTAACCATTTTGACCCAACTTGATGTTCATTACCCATTCATGATAAATTGGCCATTATAATATGTTCATATGATCTTAATTTGAACAATGGGCCCCACCATTTCCTCATTTGTAATCACATTTATTAAATTTACCAATCGAGGGGCATTTTCGTAATTATTCCAATCATTGAGAATTGTTTGACCCAATTAACCATTTTGACCCAATTTGATGTACATTACCCATCCATTATAATTTGACCCTTATAATATGTTCATAGGATCTTAATTTGAACAATGGGCCCCACCATTTTCTCATTTAACATCATAATTATTAAATTTACCAATCTAGGGGCATTTTCGTAATTATCCATCTTATAGAGAAATCGGGGTGTTACAATTTAATTACTAAAATGCCATAACACCATATGTCTACAATAAAATCCAAAACATAGCAATAAGTCTAAAATATTACATTCCGACAAGGTAAACTATACAAATACACATTTCCCCCAAAATAAACTTAAACAAAAATAATTAGTCCGCCTTCCCAAGCTCCTAAGCTTGGCTCCCGTCCCGTCCTTCTGCTCCGGCATTTCTTACGTCATTAGCTAGGGTAGAAGTAGGGCGTTAGACCATGCGCCCAGTAGGACTCCGAGTAGGGCTAGCACATGGATTAGTAATAACAACATACAGATAATAACACAATATAAACTGGTAAATCTTCATATAATGAAACTATAAATTGAATGCTATGCCATGGGTGCCTATGTTATGAATCCCACCCATCATGATGTCATATCCCCTTTGACGGCAAGACCTCGTCAAGGTATCCCCATGCCTGTTCTCGGTCACCCCGACGGAGCATGGACTCCGGTTATCCCATACCTGTTCTCTCGGTCGCCCCGACGGAGCATGGACTCCGGTTTGTTTATTTTTTTCCGCCCATGCCATGCATGAGATGTAAGGCATTATGCTATGTAATATATACTTGGGTCATAGCCTTTACATATAACTCATATTCTAGCCATATGCCATATAACACTTAATCATAGCCATAAAAATCCATCTTAAACATATCATAATCTTAAAACCCATCATACAACCAATCAACATAATTACTAAAAATAAACCAATAAACCAATTACATAGCATCTAATCCATGGCTTACAAATAGGTAGGAATCCTACCGAATACCGACTCGCGTTCTTCTCTTTCGTTTCCGTCCAATATAGTCCGGCTACCGACACGCGTACTGCTCGTGATATCCAATACCTTATTACATACACATAATCAGTCCACGTTTTAACCATTTCTAAGCTCATAAATCATATCTTAGTGGGTTTCTTCACTTTAGCCAATATTTACCATTTTTGCCACTACTCCTTTACATAAATAATTACTCATTCATTCATGCCTAGTTAAGCCCATAATTAATCATTAACTCATTCCCTTAATGACCTATTTAATCATGACATACCATCATTAAAATTAGCCCTTTAATTAACCTAACCCCTATTCATTTAAATCCATACAAATCCCCATACTTAACCCTTTAGATGGTTAATGGATTATGGGTTCAAAATACCCCATTCATCAAATCTTCCCATTGGGTCTACTTCATGCATTTAAACTACAATGAGTCCTTTACCCACTCATTCCCTTTGGAGGCCATAAACATCATTCTCCCTCCAATTTAACCCACCAAAAGGCTCACAATTGGGCCATGGGTTCGGCCATACACCATGGCCGAACCTATGGTGTCCTTCTCCCATTTTCTTCCTTGATCAACATATATCACTTAATTCCATCACAAGTCCCTCCATGTGGGGATTTTATCATACATTTTAGATCAACCCTTTGATCAGCATTAGGTCTCTTTTTGGTTCATCTACATTACCAACACTCCCATTTATTTTCCATTATTCATAACCATTATCACACCATCATAAAACCCTCATCTTTAACTACATTGGAGTCCATTACAAATATCAACACTAGGTTCATTTTGGTACAACAAAACCACCAACTTTCATCACCATAGGGTTCCACAACATTGCATCCATAAAATCTTTCCGTAGTTTTTGTTTTTGAAATCCCATTTACAATGCCTAAGGTCCATTTAAAAAAAATTGTTAATCTTCTCCATCATTTTTCTTATAAACACCCTTTAACTTAACCACATTTAATCAATAAGCCCTTAAAACCCTAAACCATCCTCCATGGTTTCCATTCTTCATAAACCCTAATGAATCATTAAAATGCCCAAATTACTTTCCATATCCTCCATTCCTTAAAACCCTAAAAATTTTACACATAAATTACATAACCCTAATTAGATTCATCAACCCTTTTTACCATGGGGTTCGGCCATACCACATGGCCGAACCCTATGGTCCATTAATCCATTTAAAACCCCCATTTCCATGCTTGATTAATACCTAATTACACAATGCACTCAATCCATTTATTTTTCCTTAAGCTAACCCTAATTTATCCATTAGGGTTTCCTCCACTTTCCATCTTTCAAATTGATGGATTTAAAATCCATGGCATAAAATTATTTGGCCACCATTAAATTTAACAAAATGAACCCCAAATCTTAAACCTTAAAAATCCAAAATTTCTTGTTTACGAAATACTCACAATCCGTCGTCTCCTCCGATTTCCGCCACTCCCGTCGGCTTCCTTAGCCTCCTTTCTCCTTCCTCTTGATCTTTGGTAGGCCAAGATGCTTGATTAATGGTGAAACCCTCCTAACTTAGGATTGGCAAAGGTAGGGTTTGCTTGAGAGAGGGAGAGGGAAAGATGGAGATGAGAAAATAGGATTCTATAGTTTGATCTTAAAGGGATGGCCAAACTTACAACTTCCTCCTCTCTTTTCTTCCAAGCTTCTCTTCTTCTTCTTCTCTACCTTGGGTATGAGGGACGGCTAGGAGAGTGTGAAAGATGAGGAGAGTGAAATGAGAGTAAAGGAGATGAAAAGGAAAGAGATAAGATTAATCTCCTTTGGTGCCTTTAATTCCCCCACCAACCAAATGAGATTTCTTTCTTACTTTATGGTGGTGGTTGGGATAACCACCACCCAACGTTTTTTTCTTTGTGTTAAAAAATGAGATGCCTTTTGGTCTTTTATTTGACCATTTGACCATTTGACCACCTCATTTGATTATTTTAATCATTTAATATTTAGATAATTAGGTTACTTTAATTCCCATTTAATTTAATTCCATTACATTTCCTCTATGAAATCCACCCATGGTTGACCAAGTCAACCATGGTGGCCGGCCCCACCAACCCTTGGTCCACAAGCCACCTCACTTGGTGAGGTGGAGGTGGGTCCCACTTGGGCCATATCACCTTGGTCCAATTCCATCACCAACTTAGGTGATTTAACTTTAACTAAGTCCATTCTAACCAATTGGATCCTCATTGGGCCCATGGCCCAATTACATTTATCCATACCCATTTATCTTAGGACTTACATTATCTTAATCCATTGGGTCCCAAGTGGGTATTGGGCCCCATTTGACCATCCTTGGCCCAATTGACCACCATTGACCCTTTAAGTAAACTTAAATCCAATCCATAATCCATTGGGCCCTAGTTGGGACTTTGTCCACATTTTGATCCATTTACTATTTATTCCATCCAATTTCCAATTTCCACCATAAAAAAATCAATAATAACACATATATATTACTTTACAAATTCCGGGCCATTACAGGTAAAGAATGGATTTAATTGGGTTATGGACCCAATTAAGATCAGAAGCATGGGGTCCACCTCATCAAGTGAGGTGGTAAGTGTATGAGATAAGGTGGAAGTGGCATAGCCAAGTGGGACCCAGCTCCACCTCATCAAGTGAGGTGGCGTGTGGACTAAGGCACATGTGTGGCCGGCCACTATGGTTGACTTGGTCAACCATGGGTGAGTTCATGGGTGAATTTAAAGAGGATAAAGTGAAGTGAGTTGAATTAAATTATTTAATTAAATCACCTAAGTTAGATGGAAATAAATTCAAATGCTTGAGTTAAGAGTTGAGTTTCATTTAAATGGAGTGAGTCAAATGGGGGTGAGTCACATGGAAGATGAAAAGATGGAGTGAGTCAGAGGGAGGTGGAGGGTTTCCATCTCATGGAAACCACTAGCCACCAAAACCGTTGGAGAGTGTGTGGGTGCGCCATGTGTGAGGCATGCATCCACTTAGTTAGTCAAAGGGGAGGGGAAGGTTCCATCTCAATGGAAACCATTAGCCACCAAAACCGTTGGAGAGGGTGTGTGTGCCATGTGGGAGGCATGCACCCTCTTGGTTAGACAAGGAACTCATGTGGAGGGCATGTATCCTCTTGCTTGGTCAAGAAACTCATAGGGAAGACTCCACATTGATGAGGGTAGTTGGAGGTGGAGTCTTACCCAAGGAACCCTAAGACAAGATGAAAAGTTATCTCTTCATCTCATTCACTCTCTCTCTCTCTCAAGATCTCCCTTGGCTGACCCTCTCACAAGACAAGAGAAAGACTTGGAGTTTTTCATTCTCAAATCTTCTCCCTCTCACCAAAACCCTAAGGCCGACCTCTCTTTGAGACAAAAGAACTAGAGTTTCCTTCCATTCTCTCCTCCTCTCTCCCTCTCTCAAACCTTCACCTAGGTCGAACCCTCTCTTAGGGTTTTCATCTAAGGAATGAGATGGGAAAATGGACAAAACCCCAATCTTACTAAGGGGTAAGATAGTTTATCATTAAGGACAATATGTATATATATGGCTAAGCATGAAAAATGATCAAGGATCATGGTTCGGCCCTTGCATGGCCAAACCCTAATCTTGACATGCATAAGGACCTCATGCATGTTCAATATAAAGAATGGAGAATGATCAAAGATCATGGTTTGGCCCTTGCATGGCCAAACCCTAGATTTTTATGCATATGGATCATGGAGGACAAGAAAGGATTGGATGAGGTTCGGCCATGATGTAGGGCCGAACCCTATCAAAGGATATAATCATGGGTATGTGATTTTTAAGGGAAAATGATGAACCATAGGGTTCGGCCATGGTGTATGGCCGAACCCCACGGAAGTATGTTGGTGATTTTAACGGGTTTTAAAGGATGAAAACCATGGAAGTATCTTGGTGATTTTAATGGGTCTTAATGGATGAAAACCATGGAAGTATGTTAATGATTTTAATGGGATGAAAATGGTGGAAGTATGTTTATGGATTTTTATACATTTTTCATGATGAACCATGGCTAATAAGTTAAGAAATAAATGGAGATGAAAAAACATGTGTTCGGCCATGTTGTATGTCCGAACCCCATGGATCATATTTGTGGGATCTAATATATTGTAAGTGATTTAAGAAAGAAGAGGATGAAAAATGAGACACCATGGGTTCGGCCATGTTGTATGGCCGAACCCCATGAACCATTTTTGATTGATCATTTGGTAGATCTATGCATGTCTAAAAGATTGAATGATCAAGCTATGGAAAGAGTGATAACTAAATTGGGAATATGGTGAAAATAAAGGTCCATGGGTTCGGCCATGTTGTATGGCTGAACCCCATGGAAAATGACTTATGGACATAGGTGGTTTTTATTAATGTAAAATAATTAACTTATGTGATGGGATTAATGAATCAAAAGATGGAATGATCTTGGACCTACATGATTAAAATGATCAAAGGACTAAAAAGAGGGGCCCAAAACCAAGAGAGTGAGGTTCGGCCATGTTGTATGGCCGAACCCTACTAAGGCATTTTTGTGGACTTAAAACATGGTTCAGTCCCAATGTATGTTGGAACCCTCTTAGGGGACTTAACCAGATAAAAGACTATGATGGTAAAGGGGAGATGAACCTAGGTTGATGTAGGGGTTGATTGAATTAAATGGATCACAAATTGATATATGTATATGTGTTAAATGTAATAAGGTAACGGGATTTCACAAATGGTGTACAATCGGCTTGACGCGATCGGTGATCGAGTTTTGGACGGAAACACAAGGACCCAGTATTTGGACGTTGGTAGGATTCCTACCTCATTGAAAACCATGGAATATGTATATGTGATGTTTTTACGTGAATTATTTTGGTATCAAATGTTATGTCTTAATGATGGGATTTTAATGCTATGATGTTTATTATTACATAGCATGTTTGCACTTGCATCTCATGCATGGCATGGGAGGGATCAAATGAGGGGAGTCCATGCCCCATTCGGATTTCCGTTAAAGCAACCCTGGGGAGGAATCGACACTGATTCCAATGGATGCATGATTGAATTGTAATTGGAGTCTACACTCCATTCAGATTTCCGATAAAGCAACCGTGGGGAGGAATCCACACTGATTCCAGGGGATGTATGATTGAATTGCAAACGGAGTCCACGCTCCATTCGGGGAGGCCGATAAGGCATTCTTGGGGAGAGCTATACTGTGTTTGAAATGTAACCGAGTCCGCGCTCCTTTCGGTGGGACCGATAAGGCATTCGCGGGGAGTCACGACAATACCTTGATGTGGATTATCCATCAAGAGGAATACTATGTGATTTTGATATGGATGATGGGTGGGACTCATGGCATATAACACCCATGGCATGGCATTGACTTGCATGGTTTTGATATTATTTATATCTATGTGTTTTTGTTTATACTAATCCATGTGTTGACCTTACTCGGAGTACCTATTGGGCGTGTTGTCTAACGCCATTCTACCTTACATGATGACACAGGAAATGGACGAAAGGAAGGACGCAATCGGAGCCAAGCTTAGGAGCTTGGATGAGCTAGATTTATTTATTTAAGTTTTATTTTAGACATGTAATTTGAGTAATTAGCTTATTGAGACTGTAATAACTTAGACTATTTGTTATGGTTTGGACTTTTTGTAATGCCCTGCCCTCTTTCACTCGCCGAAAATCAGAGTCTACTTTTTTTTTTAAAAAAAAAAGAGAGAGAGAATGGGACGTCACGACGCGAGCTAAGTCCGAACTTCCAAAGCCCGGCCCACCTCCACCTCATCAAGTGATATGGCCAAATGGGGCCCACCTCCACCTCATCAAGTGAGGTGGCGGGTAGGGTAGGTATTGGTGGGGGCCGTCCACCATGGTTGACTTGGTCAACCATGGGTGGATTTCTTAGGAAGAGAATTAAATGGAATTAAATTAAATAGGAATTAATTAACCTAAGTAAGGATTTAATTTAATAAATTAGGTTGGTCAAATTATGGTCAAATGAATAAGTCAAAGGGGGAGTCAAAGAGACAAGTCAAGGGGTGGTTTCATCTCCTTGAAACCACCCAAAGAAACACAAACCACTTACAACAAACACAAAATAAACCATGTACTTAGGGTGGTGGTTTTATCCCAACCACCACCACTAAGCACACTAACCCATGTTGGTAGGTGGGAGGAGTTAATGCAACTAAAGAATGAGATGAGTTTTCATCTCATTCTCTCCTTTCCACTCTCATTTTCACTCTCTCCCTCCCTTGCACTCTCAAAAAACGTCCTCTCTCTCTATCCCAAGGAAAACACCAAGAAAGAAGAAGAAACTTAGAAGAAAAGAAGGAAAAAACTAGGCTTGGCCAACCACCACTCAAGACCCAAGCTTGAGATAATTTTCTATCCCTTCCTCCCCTCTCCCTCTCTCAAATCTAACCCTACCTTAGCCAAACCCAAACCTTGGAGACTCCATCTTGATCAAGCATCTTAACCCAAAGATCAAGGAGAAGAAGAGAAGAGAAGGCCAAGAGGAGAAAGAAAAGCCGGAGGAGTCGTCGGATTGTGAGTATTTCTTAAAGAAGAGGTTACATTTTTAAAGATTTAAAAAGAGATCATGAAATCCATTTTTTCTTGGATTGGATGGTGGCCAAAAATATCATGGGCCTTGGATCTAAGATCCATCCAAAGATGAAGAAATAAATGGATAACATGGGAGAGATAAATTAAGAAAAAAATAAATAAATGGATATTAAGGACATTATGTATTTAGATTTAATTAAATGGAAGTATGATTTTGAAGATTGGAAACCATGGAATATGATTAATGGTTTTAAAGATTTTGAATATTTAAATGTTAGTGATTTTGTAAAGGGGTTTTAAATGAGAGAATCATGGGAGATGAAAATGATTTTAATGGCCTCAAAAAGAATGGTAGATGGGGATGAACCTTATGTTGGTGTAATGATGGTTGTAAATGGGTTTAAAAGGATGAAAAATATGGAGTAGGTGTTATTAAATTGGAGGCTTAAAAAGGATCAAATGGTTGTAATTTTAAAGGGATCTTAGTGAAGAAAAGCATGGTAGGTTATTAAATGATTTTTAATGGGGTTTTAGTGAATGGAAACTATGGAATATGATTCATGATTTTTAAGATTTTAAATGATTAAATGTAAGTAATTTTAAAGGGGTTTTTATGATGAAATTCATGGAAGAGGTAAATGGTTTGTATGGCCTTGAAAGGCATAGATGGGAATGAAACATGAACCCTAGGGTGTTGTGTTGTAAATTTAAATGGATTTTTAAGTATGGTATGTAATGTTTTAAAGGGGGTTGATTTTAATGATGCTAAGACATGAGTGGTAAGCCATTAAGGGATCTAAGATGTGAATGATGTTTATGGCCTCAAAAGACATGAATGGATAATGGACTCAATGTGGTTTAAATGCATGATGTAAACCCCATGGGAAGATTTGATGAATTGGGTATTTTGGAACCATGAAATGAATAGAGAACATGGTTAAGTTAATGAAATTAATGTGGTTAAAATGCATAATGTAAATCCCCTCATGGGAGGGTTTGTAGTAGATTCAAAATGTGCCAAAAGATTCAAGGAAAATGGGGAACAAGACATCATGGGTTCGGCCATGGTGTATGGCTGAACCCATGACCCACTTGTAGGTCATTATTATGTGCTAAAATTAGAATTTGTATGTGATTAAATTAATGGCAATGAGGCTAAGTTGAGGGCTGATTTTTGATAATCTTGTAACATAGTTAATGGTCATTAATGGATCTAAGTAGATGGATCAATTATGGACTTAATTATGCATGGATTAAATGAATGATTAATCACGGAAAGGAAGAGTGGCAAAATGGTAAATATTGGCCAAATTCAAGAACGCCATGGGAGGATGACCATGGACTTGAGTATGTTAAAAAATGATCTTATGTGATTAAAGAAGGTTGGTGGTAATTAAATGGAATTAATGGACATTAAGTATGGTTAATATTGAACCACTTGTAGGTCATGTTATGGGCTAAAATTAGAATTATGTAGGTAATTAGATAAATGGAAAATTAAATGAGTTAAGGACTGATTTGTTAAATGAATATATCATGGTCAATAGAACGTTAAGGGATCCAAGATTATGGATCAATTATGGGCTAAGTATGGGGTTTTGCATGTGTTTAAATAAATAAGGATTAGCTTAATTAAATGGCTAATTTTAATGATCATATGACATGGTTAATGGGACATTAATAGATCTAAGTTTGTGATCAGTTAGGGACTTAATCATGGATAAAATATGGACTGATTTGGTAATGTATAATAAGGTATCGGGACATCGCAAACGGTGCGCGATCGGCGACCGGATTTATCGGACGAAAACTCAAAGGGACGCTAGTCGGTATTCAGTAGGATTCCTACCTTTTTGTAAGCCGTGGATTATGTGTATATGATGGTTTCCTCGTTTTATTTTGGTAATTATATGATTTATTTTAAGATGGGTTTTAAATGCTATGGATTATACTTTAATGCTATGGATGGTATTTTAAATGCTATGGATTATACTTTAATGCTATGGATAGTATTTTAAATGCTATGGATTATATTTTAATGCTATGGATGATATTTTTAAGGCTATGGATTATATTTCAATGCTATGGATTTTATATTAAGGATATGAATTATATATATACTACATAGCATAATGCACTTACATCTCATGCATGGCATGGGCGGGAAAATAAAGGAACCGGAGTCCATGCTCCGTCGGGGCGACCGAGAAGCAAACATGGGGATAGCCTGAGGCGCTATAACCAGAGTCCACGCTCCGTCGGGGCGACCGAGAAACAAACATGGGGATAACTTGATACGCTATAACTGGAGTCCATGTTCCGTCGGGGCGACCGAGAAGCAAACATGGGGACACATTGACGAGGCTTTGCCGTCGAGGGGGATATGACATTGTATGATGATATGGATGATGGGTGGGACACATGACATAGGCACCCATGGCATGGCATTCATCATATGTTTTTATTATATTATTATCGGTATGCTTGTTATCACTAATCCATGTGCTAGCCCTACTCGGAGTCCTACTGGGCGCGTTGTCTAACGCCCTACTTCTACCCTAACTGATGATGCAGGGGACGGCGGAAACGGCAGACGCGACGGGAGCCAAGCTTAGGAGCTTGGGAAAAGCGACTACTTAGTCTTATTTAAGTTTTATTTTGGAAAAGTTGTAATTTAAGTAGCTTGGCTTGTCGGCATGTAATAATTATTGTTTCTTGCTATGGTTTGGACTATACTTTGGACGTTATCATTTTGAGACATAATTATGAACATAGGGGTATTTTAGTAATTTAATGATGTATATTCCCTTCTATCCAAAAACTGGTAGGATAGTCTCTATTATAATGTTCCGCATCTAATTATATTCCGCGAACTTACTTTCTACACGTGAACCGTTCTCGTGGACTTTGTTCCGCGCACGCGTGGGGTTGGCCAGTTAAGGACCGGGCTTTAGAAGCTCGGACTTGACTCGCGTCGTGACGTCCGCGCCCGTTGTCACTTTTATTAAAAAAAAAAAAAATTAGACTCTGATTTCGGTGAAAATGGGGCGGGCGTTACAGTTTCCTTTTGGTGATTAGTGGTTTGCATGAGATGGAACCACCACCTCTCCTATGACCAATCCATGATCTTGCATGCCTCCACATGGCACACACCACCCTTTTTAACGGTTTTGGACTTGTGGTTTCCTTTTGGTGGTTAGTGGTTTGCATGAGATGGAACCACCACCTCTCTTTTGACCAACCATGGTCCTGCATGCCTCCACATGGCACATACCACCCTCATCCAATTGTTTTGGGCTTGGTGGTTTGCATGAGATGGAACCCCCACCTCTCCTTTGACCAACCATGGTCTTGCATGCCTCCACATGCCACATACCACCCTTCCAACGGTTTTGGGCTTGGTGGTTTCCATGAGATGGAAACCACCCACCCCTCCTTTGACTCACTCCATCTTTTTATCTTTCATGTGATTCACCCCCATTTAACTAACTCCATTTAAATGAAACTCAACTCCTAACTTAAGCATTGATTTTATTTTCATTTAACTTAGGTGATTTAATTAAATAATTTAATTCCACTCACTACACTTAAATCTTTTTAATTCACCTTTGACTCACCCATGGTTGACCAAGTTAACCATGGTGGCCGGCCCCAATTGTGCGTTGGTTCACACGCCACCTCACTTGATGAGGTGGAGTTGGGTCCCACTTGGCCATGCCACTTGGATATTACCTCATACCTTTGCCACCTCACTTGATGAGGTGGACCCCATGCCTTTGATCTTAATTGGGTCCATGACCCGATTAAATCCACTCCCTACCCATTTACCCTAATCAACAATCCATCTTGACCCATTGGGTCCCAATTGGGCATTTGATCCAATTGACCATCATTGACCCAATTAAATAGAATTAATCCTAACCATGGTCCATTGGACCATACTTGGGCCATTGCCCCAACTTTGATCCATCTAACATCCATTCCAACTATAAATCTTAATTTTTAACAATTAAAAATAAATAATAGCCAATAAATTTATTGCATTAAAATCCGGCTATTACAATTTGCACATCTTATTCCCTCCATTTACATGTCAATGTACCTAAACCCACCCACCCTTAACCATTCACCTTTCTTTACCCAGACGCACCAACCCATCTGTCTATGACTGAGTTGTAACGCCCCGCCCTTTTCACTGTCCCGAAAATCAGAATCTATTTTTTTTTTAATAGAAAAGTGAAAGAGAGAGCGGGACGTCACAACACGAACTAAGTTCGAACTTCTAAAATCCGACCCTTAACTGGCCAGCCATACGTGTGCATGGACTAAGTCCACGAATACGGTTCACACGCAATACGTTATACATGCGAATTAGATCATAACTGCGGAATTAAAATAGAACCTAATTCTATTCCATTTTAGATAGCAAAGTAGTCCATGTCTTAACCATAATTATCATAACTAAATATCCAAAATAAATCATTCAAACCATAGCAAAATATCTAAGTTATTACAAGCCCAAATGCTAGCTACTTGAGTTACATACCCTAATCATCAATCCATCTTGACCCATTGGGTCCCAATTGGGCATTTGACCCAATTGACCATCATTGACCCAATTAAATAGAATTAATCCAATCCATGGTCCATTGGACGATACTTGGGCCATTGCCCCAACTTTGATCCATTAACATCCATTCCATCTATAAATCTTAATTTTTTTAACAATTAAAAATAAATAATAGCGAATATATTATTGAATTGAAAATCCGGGCTATTACACTTTTAAATTTGGACATTTTATGTTAAGGTTATTATTATTAAGTGATGGACTTCCTTGTTATTTAAAATTGGATAGGATAGAACTCTATTATAATTCCGCATTATGTTTAATTCCGCAAGCTTAACCTTATCGCGTGTGAACCGTTCTCGTGGACTTAGCCCACGCACACGTATGGTTGGCTACTTAAGGGCCGGGCTTTGGAAACTCGGACTTAGCTCGCGTCATGACGTCCCACTCTCTCTCACTCTTTTATAAAAAAAAAAAATAGACTCAGATTTTCAGCGAGTGAAAAAGGGCGGGGCGTTACATCAATAAGCAAGGAAGCCAATCACCATATAATTAATTGAAACTTAATTAACATCAAACCATAGCAAAATAATTCTAAGTTATTACAATCCAACATATCAGTTCTCCCAATACATCATTCCAAAATCATTATAATTAACATAAGCATAAATCTACCCAAGCTCCTACACTTGGCTCCCTTCATGTCCCATGTCTTTGTCATTCCCTGTTCCATCATCTATAGGGTAGAAGTAGGGCGTTAGTCAACACGCCCAGTAGGAATTCCAAGTAGGGTTATGTACACATATGATCAATATAAAATCAAGATAAAATACATCATTTCATGTTTGTAAACCATCTCATAAGTAATAAAATCCAATGCATGGTATCCAAAACATCATCATGCTTACTTATGCATCATGCCATGGGTGTCAATGCCAAATGATCACTCACCCACTTCTATATCCAATCATTCACATATAGATAGTTTCTTTGATAAATTACCATATCAAGGTGTTCCCTTGGCCAATTACGTCCGCAGTATTTTGTGACAGCACCACCAGGTCACTGTTATACCTCCCCACATATGTTAATCGGAATTACCAATGGAGTGTGGACTCCTCCCTTTGCACAGGGTTTCGGGACTGGTTACCCAGGAGCTCTTTGGCCCAGATTACGTTGTACCCATTCCTAGCAATCCCGGACAAGGCCAACATATCAATAGTTCACATAGTTTCATACAAGCTAGTCTCAAGCCCCAAGTCATGTCTGGACAGCTCATAACTTGGCTTGCTGTCCCATGTATTCCCTCCCATGCCATGCATGAGATAATGTATGCAAATATCCCATTTCATTTCAAATCACATGTTATCATTGAAAATTAGTTCATAAAACTTATACTATTTGATTAACAAAAATAAACATCATATTGGATTAAAAACCAGTATCATATATAATCCATAGTGTCTCAGTAAGGTAGGAATCCTATCAACGTCCAATTTACTGTCCTTTTCTTGCTTCGCACAACCAACGCTAACGATCACGTGAAAAACAAATCGAATCTCGTTACCTTAACAAGTTCAACCACACACACACACACACACACACACACACACACACACGCACGCACGCACGCACGTACGCACGCACGCACGCACGCGCACACACACACACACACACATACACACACACACACACACACACACACACACACATATATATATATATATCAATTGATTATCCATTTAATTTTCATCATCCCTTACATCCTTCCAGATAGACTGAAACATCTGGTAAATTATTTAAAATTAAAACTTTCCAATTCAGTCGACTGAATCACACCCAGTTATTGTTCTCTGCCTTACCCTCAGATGCTCAGTTGACTGGATACAATTCAATCGGCTGAAGCTCAGTATTGTTTATACTTGACCCGTAACCTTTCAGTCTGCTGAATCAGGGATTCATTCGGCTGACTTTAGGTGAAACCCTCGGTCAATGTCCTCTCAGTCGACTGAATCACAAATTCAGTCGGCTGACTTTGGATCAGATTATTTGTGTCTTCGGCCACTTCACATTCAGTACCCTTTTACGTGTTCGATAAGCATACCTTCAGTCGACTGAATCATGGATTCAGTTGGCTGAAACTCACCAGCTCCCTTTCTTATTTGATATGTCTATGGTCAGCCGATTGAATCCTAGATTCAATCGGCTGAACCACCAATAAATCCCATATATTTTAATCCAGTCCATGTTCAGTTGACTGAATCACAAGATTCAGTCGGCTGAGTCACAAGATTTAGTGGGCTGAAACTTCCAGCAACTCTTTTCTGTTTCGGCCAACACCAGTTCCGTCGACTGACTATTTGACAGTCTTCTTTGTTTGCATATTTTGTAAATCCCTTCTTCATCAAATCCATTCCTTATCATTTTTAAACATATATATCATCATTCGTATAAGTCTTGGTGTACTTACTACACCCACTAGCCAAGGCTAAGATCTTTTCATAATCATTCCAAAATTTGTACCATTACAACATGGTTTTGGATCCACTCCTTTGATTGTTTGTTTCAATCCCATTACCAATCCTCGAATGGATTTCTAGCTTTATAGCCTTCTAACAGTTTGGCCAGCCCTTTTGACCAAATATGGAACCATAGGTTCGGCCACACCGTGGCCAAATCTATAGTTTCCCTTAGTCTTAATTCCTTATTGTTAAACTTATACATACCTTTTTTCCCCGTCTCCTTCTTTATTTTGCTTTGTCTTTCCTCCCTTAATCCTTCTTCTTCCTTTGCTCTTCTCAAATTCTCTAAGACCAGAGGTGTAGGTGGAAGAGATAGAGAAGAATCCTTGTGAAATGAAGAGGAGTCAGCCAAGAGTTTGGTATGTCCCTTGGGTTATGTCCCTTTGTATACCAGCCTAAGTCGTTTCACTCTCCCTCATTTAAGTTTTGTTTAACTAAGGGTGTCTCTTGACTTAACCAAGGAGACCCTTGGCTTAAACCAAGACAACTCTTTGTCTTCCAATGTGTGTATTGATTTCTTAGCCATTGAGATGGAAACCTTCCATCTTCCCACTTCAACTCACCTTGAGATGGAAGTCTCCTCAACTTCTCATCTTAACTCAATTCATAACTTAACGTCAATTGGACTCTCTCATGGTTGACCAAGTCAACCATGACTTAGCTGGCCATGCATGTGGTGACTTGATCACCACATAGCACGTGGGTCCTATCTTAGCCATATTATTTGATGATGTGGCACCTTGTCTAGTTGGCTTCCATGCATGCCACATGGCAATGCCACATCACCCACATACCACCTCGCTTAATGAGGTGGATTTAATGTATTGGATCTTAATAGGGTAGCTGACCTAATTAATTTAACCTTACCCATTTACTTTAAAATCAGCTCATCTATGACCCATTGGGTCCCAATTGGGTAATTGACCCATTTCTTTACATTTACCCAATTACTTTAAAATCAAACCTATCCATGATCCATTGTGTAACATCCCAGATTTTTAATGCAATTATTATATTGGATATTATCTATTTTAATTATTAAATTTAAGATTTATAGATGGAGTAAATGTGAGATGGATAAGAATTGGGGCAATGGCCCAATTATGATCCAACGGATCATGGATAGAGTTGACTCTAATTAATTGGGTAAGTGTGGTCAATTGGGTCAAGTACCCAATTGGGACCCAATGGGTCAAGATGAATTGATTTAATCAGGTCATGTACCCAATTAAGACCTAAGGCATGGGATCCACCTCATCAAGTGTATGAGATGGCAAGTGTATGAAGTAGCGTGTGAGTGGCATAGCCAAGTAAGACCCAAACCCACCTCATCAAGTGAGGTGGCGAGTGGTCTAAGATAACTTATAAGGTCGGCTACCATGGTTGACTTGGTCAACCATGGGTGAGTTCAAATATGGCGTGTGGAATTATGTTGAGTTGGGAATTAAAAATCATTTTAAGTTATATAGAAATGAGTTCAAGAAAATTAAGTAAGCTAAAGTTAGTTGGGATTGAGTTGAATGGGAAGTGAGTTCAAAAGTGAGTCACATGGAAGTGGAAGAGACTTAGGTGAGTCAAAGAGGAAGGCGGAGGGTTTCCATCTCATGGAAACCCTAGACAAAACCGTTGGGAGTGGGGAGAAGTCTCCAAGTGTAAGCCATTAGTCTCCTTGGTTAACCAAGGGACACATGGGAAAGACCAAGAAGTGATGAGGGTGGTTGGGAGGTTAGGGCTTATACAAGACACACACCAAAACCCTCCTTGGCCGATCCTCTCCTTGGAAAAGAGAGAGAAAACTTTCCATCTCATCCTCTCCCTCTCTCCCTCTCTCAACCTTCACCCATTTGGCCGAACCCTCCCTTAGGGTTTTTCATCTCAATCCCTCTCCCCTTCTACACTCTTTGTGTAACGCCCCGCCCTTTTCACTTACTTTCTGAAAATCAGAGTCTAATTTTTTTTTTTTAATAATCAAAAGTGATAGAGAGCGGGACGTCACGACGCGAGCTAAGTCCAGACTTCTAAAGTCCGAGCCTTAACTGGCCAACCCTATGTGTGCATGAACTAAGTCCATGAAAATGGTTCACACATAGTAATTTTTAATCTTTGTGGAATATAACATAAACTGACTGCAGATTATAATAGAACCTAAGGCTACTCCATTTTAGATAGCAAAGTACTTAGTCACTTAACCAAAATTTACCTTAACTTAAACATCCAAACAAACCATTCCAAACCATAGCAAAATTATCTAAGTTATTACATGCCGACATCTAACTATTCAAATTACAAGTTTATATAATAAAAGACATCCAATCACATATCCAAGCTCCTACGCTTGGCTTCTTTCACGATCATCGATCCCTTCCTTTCTTGTGTCATTCACTAGGGTAGAAGTAGGGCGTTAGAACAACGCGCCCAGTAAGAATTCTAAATAAGGCTAACACATGGGTTAGTGACAAAATCATATATAATATCATATCCTCAAAACCATATGAAATCATGCCATGCCATATGTCTTATGCAATGAGTCCCACCCATCACAATACATGTAACCGCTTGATGGAATTCTCCTCATCAAGGTATCCCCACAGTGGTCTTTCGGACGCCCCGACGGAGTGTGGCATCCGGATTCTTCTTGATGGGATTATACACATCAAGGTCTTCCCACGATTGCCTTACGGGCGCCCCGACGGAGCGTGGCCTCCGGTTACAAACTTCCCTCCCATGCCATGCATCAGATGTACATGTCCATATGCTATGTAATATAAATAACCATAGCATTAAAAACTCCACATTTGAAACATAATATATTTACAACATAAATCATCAAAATAAATTTTAAAACATATTACATAACCATGTTCCAATGAGGTAGAATCCTACCAAGACCACTAAAATGCCCTTGCTTCTTAAACCGGTCACCGCTCAAGATTGCGCACCGTTTGTGTGGTCCCATCACCTTGTTACATATCAATAAGTCAATCCATATTCCATTTGATTTACCATTTGGTCTAAGTCCATAAACACACCCTTGTGGGGTTCGGCCATACACCATGGCCGAACCTCACTTACTTTGATTTTAACCCTTCCTTTATTTATTACTCAATCACCACTTAACTAATTACTTAACCCTTAGTCCATCAAAATCCACCTTAGTGGGGTTCGGCCATACAACATGGCCGAACCTCACCATCTTGATTTTGGTCCCTCTTTCAAGTCATTTGATCATTTTAATTAAGTTCAATCACCAATCCATTAATCTAATCATTCACACATTAACTTTTTAATACACACAACAACCTAAGTCCATAAAAATTCCTTAGTGGGGTTCGGCCATACAACATGGCCGAACCTCACTTCCTTGGTTTCATGCTCATCTTTGAACCCTTTGATCTTTAAGTTAGATACAAGATCATGACCTCTTGATTCGTACATCTAATCACTTGTACCATAATTGTTTATCATTGATTACCATTTAAATCCACCAAATATTTTCCATGGGGTTCGGCCATACACCATGGACGAACCCATGGTTCATCCTTTTCACCCTTAATTACATCCTTGCCATTATTTTATCTATGGTTGTCCATTCCATTCATTTAAGACATACTTAAGCTAGTAAATATCCCACAAACATGGTTCATGGGGTTCGGCCATACACATGGCCGAACCCTATGATATCTAAATCCATAAATAGTACTTGGTGGGGTTCGGCCATACACCATGGCCGAACCTCACCCTTTGGTTTTGGTCCTCCTCTTTTCCATTCTTTTTGATAATCAAAATGCATTCAAGTCCATCATATTACATTCATTTTAAACCTTTTAAAAACATCAATAACCTTCTATTAAAACATATCATATAACCCTTCATTTTTTCTTCCGTGGGGTTCGGCCATACACCATGGCCGAACCCTATGGTTCCTTATCTCCTCTTTTAAATTCAATAGCCATGATCTTAACCTTTGATGGGTTTGGCCATATATCATGGCCGAACCTAATCAACTCCTTTTTTATTCTTAATGGTTCTTGTATATCCCCTTTAGGGCTTGGCCATGCAATGGCCTGATCATGTTTTGTTCCAAATGAGATGAATGTGCAATTGTTTTGTTCCAAATGAGATGGTCGGCCAAGGTGATGGCTTTGGTACAACGCATTGTGTAACTCCCATTTCCTTAATCTCCCTCCTTAATGCTTCCCTTGTAATGGCCCGGAATTTGTAAATCAATATATATGTGGTTATTTATTTATTTTAATAGTAGAAATTGGAAATTTGATGGAATAAATGGTGAATGGATCAAAATATGGACAAAGGCCCAAGTATGGCCCAATGGACCATGGATTGGATTTAAAATCATTTAAAGGGTCAATGATGGTCAATTGGGCTAAGCATGGTCAAATTGGGCCCAATACCCGTTTGGGACCCAATAGATCAAGATGATGTAAACTCTAAGGTGAATAGGTAAGAAATAAATTTAATTGGGCCATGGGCCCAATGGTGATCCAAGTAGTTGAAGATAGATTAAATTAAATCGCCTAAGTCAGTGATGAGTTGACCAAGGTGACATGGCCAATTGGGACCCACCTCCACTCACCAAGTGAGGTGGCATGTGGACCAAGGATTGGTGGGGCCGGCCACCATGGTTGAATTGGTCAACCATGGGTGGATACATGGAGGAAATCTAAAGAGATGAAATAAGGTTAAGTGGGAATAAATTAACCTAAGTTAATTGTATAATTAATTTATCTAATAGGGTGGTCAAATGGTCAAATGGAAGACCAAAACCACCCATTTCAAACACAAAAAAACGTTGGGCTTGGTGGTGGTTATCCCAACCACCACCATAAAGCATGGAAAATATCTTGTGTGGGTTGGTGGGAGGAATTAATGATAAAGTAGAACTTAAGCAACCAAAAAGGAGATGGTTTCATCTCATCTCTTAAATCCCATTCTCATTTTCACTCCCTCCATCTCTTTCACTCTCAAAACCGTCCCTTACACACCCAAGGAAGAGAGGAAGAAAACTAAGAAGAAAAAGAAGAAGAAAAACTTGGAAGAAAAAAAAAAAAGAAGGAAACTTAGAAGAGAAGAGAAGAGAAAAGTGCAAACTTTGGGCCACCTCTTCAAGACCAAAGCTTGAGGTAATTTTTCCATCCCATCCTCTCCCTCTCTCTCTCAAGTACACCCCATGGTAGATGATTGATTTATTTATTAGGGTTTATAAGAATGGAAGCATGGAGAATGATTTAGGGTTTTCAGTTTTTCAAATGATTAAATGTGGGTAATTTTAAAGGGTTTTTAAATGGAAGTCATGGTAAGTGTGGTATGATTTTTAGGGTTTTAAAGAATGGAATACATGGAGGGTGGTTAATGATTTTAGGGTTTTAAACGAATGAATGTGAGAGATTTTTAAAGGGATTTAAATGAGGAAAAATCATGGAAAATATTGGTGATTTGAATGGCCTCAAAAATGGTGGATGACAGTGAACCCTATGGTGATGAAATGGTGGATTTATTGGGTGTAAAATAATGGAAAAATAAATGGGGAATGTTGGTGGTGTTGATGAACCAAAGTGAACCTAATGTTGATAGTTGTAATGGGAATGTGGCTAAGCTAATGGACTTAAATATGATTAAGGAATGATGAATTGAATGTATGGTTTAGATTCTCTCAATAGAGAGACTTGTGATGGAACTAAGTGATGTATGTAGACCTAAAAAAAAAAAAAATGGGGAAAGAAACATCATGGGTTCGGCCATGGTGTATGGCCGAACCCATGACCCATTTATGGATCAATTTATGGATTAAATTTGGTGTTATGTATGTGTTAAAATGAATGGAGATTAGGTTAATTAAATGGCTGAATTCTAATGTTGTTGTGTCATGGTTAATGAGACATAAATGGACCCATTTTGTGAACCAATTGATGGACTAAGATTAAGGTATATGTGTAACGCCCCGTCCTTTTCACCCTTCCGAAAATCAGAGTCTGAAAATTACTTTTGAAAGAAACAAAGAGTGAACAAGAACGGGAGGCGCCATGACGCAAGCTAAGTCCGAACTATCCAAGTCCGACCCTTAACTGGCCACCCATGTGTGCATGGACTGAACCATGATAGATAATACACACATGGAACTAAACAATGACTTGTGGAATAAACTAGACTAACTGCGGAATTAAGATGAAGAGATAGCAAGTACAAGTCTTAATTAATAAATAACTTAAACCAACCATCCATTGTCAATGTCATAAATAAACCATAGCAAGGTATCAACTTATTACATGTCCATAAAATATAACTAAAAACACAGTAATAAAGAAATCCCGAACAACAATCAAGCGCTTAGGCTTGGCTCCCCTCCGGTCATCGACCTTCTCTTTCCCTTTCCTTGTTCCTACATTATCCTCTAAGGATAGAATTAGGGCATTAGTTCAATGCGCCCAGTAGGTTTTCCGATCAGGGCTATCACATGGTTATCATATAAACATGCATATATATCATAGTACATGATTATCAAAAACATATAAAACCATGCCATGTATGTATGCAAATGTAATGAGCCCCACCCCATCACACATACATAGCCATCACTTGACGAGACTCTCACCGTCAAGGTAAATCACAATACACTTTCATTTGGGACTCACACGATAAGGTAATCCACAGTAATCCTCGTTACCTGTGGAAAGACACTTCATCATTGAGTTGTTTCACAGTATTCTTTCATTGGGACTCACATGATAAGGTAATCCACAGTAATCCTCGTTACCTGTGGAAAGACACTTCATCATTGAGATGTTTCACAGTATTATTTCATTGGGACTCACATGATAAGGTAATCCACAGTAATCCTCGTTACCTGTGGAAAGACACTTCATCATTGAGTTGTTTCACAGTATTCTTTCATTGGGACTCTCAAGTGAAGGTAACCCATAATCATCACCCCATGCCATGCATGAGATGTCAATGTACATGTATGTCATTTGTAAATACATATTCAAAACCATATTTGAAACATAATATCAAATACAACATATCTCACAAAAACATGATAAAACCAAATCATAATTGTGGTTACAAGTAGGTAGGAAACCTACCGAAGATTAACTTCGGTGTTTGTTCTTTCTTAAAGTGTCACCCGTTCACGACTAGCGTGTCGTTCAACTTTCGTTACCTTGTCCATATAACAATAAGTAAATCATACTATCATTTAAATATTCATTTACATCTAAGACCCAAAAACATCTTGTGGGGTTCGGCCATACCCATGGCCGAACCTCACCCATAATTTGATCTCTTTATCCATTCATAATTGTATCATGCTTAAACTTTAGAACCACTAATTATTTCCATGAAATGTAATCATAAAACCCATAAACATGGTCATTGGGTTCGGCTATACATATGGCCGAACCCTATGGCTTTCCCATTTAAACTTCCATATCTTAACTTAGCCATAGAAACCCTATGGTTCGGCCATGAAATGGCCAACCCATATCTTGTCCAATTGTTCACTTAGAATCCTTTTAAAATACCTCATATTGTTCCATAACCTTCAAACTTGAAACCCCTTGATTCAACCAAAATAGTCCATAAAAAATGGTCCATGGGGTTCGGCCATACACATGGCCGAACCCAAAGGTTCTCTTGATTCAATTAATCCATCATCTATCCATGATTTAAATCAGCAACTTAATCATAATATTAACATGGTTCAGCCATATATTAGCCGACCAAAAACAGCAAACATATTTCCATTTTAAATCCCATAAGCACCCATAAAATGACCCATGGGGTTCGGCCATTCACATGGCCGAACCATATGGTCCTTTTGATGCAATTCTTCCAATGATCTTACATAATTTATCATGCATCTTAACCATAAAAAAGCAAGGTTTAACCATCCATTGCCGATCCCATACAATTAATTAATTCCATTTTACAATCCTTTAGCAATCTTCACACATGGTATGGTTTTTATCCCCAAAAAACATACCATTTAATCAATTACTTTCATGGGGTTCGGCCATCCAAAGTGGCCGAGCTCCCTGCTCTAAATTTCCATCCTTTAAACCTCATCATAATACTTTACATCAGTACTTAATTAGGCCACAAGATGACCCAATTAACATGTGTAAAAATCACCATAGTTGACATGGTTTTTGACTTTCCAAAACATTAAACTAAACCTCTCTTTTCATGGGGTTCGGCCAACCAAGATGGCCGAACCCAATGATATTTTTTTTATCCTTTTAAACCATCTAATCCAAGGTTTAATTCCTTGATATATTCAGCCAATCCATGGCCCAACATATGACGCTCGAAACCATGATTTTAGAACTTTCCAAAACATGTACATAATCTAACTTAGCATAAAAAATAGTCCATGGTTTTGTCTTACAAAAACCAACCAAATAACCCATTCTTTTCATGGGGTTCGGCCATCCAAATTGGCCGAACCCAATGATTCATTTTCCATCTCATTTATGAAATACCATCCAAGGTCTAACCCTGGATGGATTTGGCCAAACAATGGCCAAATCATACTCCATTCTACACCTTTATTTAACTAAACACTTATGTAAAAACTTACCAATTTCCTTGCTTCTTCCCCCTTGCTTCCTTTCTTTCCTTCTTCCTTAATCCCTTGCCGAAATGGTGCTAGATCAAATGGTGAAACACCAGCAGCTGGTTCAGCCAAGAAGATGATGTTCTTGAGAGGGGGAGAGGGAGATGATGGAACTCCAAGGTTTGCAATGTGCAATCGGCCATATAATGGTTGTTTTCCTTTTGTTAAAACAACTCAAACTATCTCATCACTCCTCATTAATCATTGATAAAAACAAGGAGGTGTTGGGTGCCATCCAAGGCACCCCTTGGTGCCAAACGTTGCATCTAATAACTTCAGCCCATGCATCTCATGAGATGAGATGCATGACCCCATTACTTGGTGTCCCTTGGCTTTGGCCAAGGCACCCTTTCACTCCCAAAGGTTGCGATTTATTTCCTAAGTGTTGTATGAGATTCAAACACCCTTTCAAAATCCATTTAACTCACTTGACTCAAGGCCCGTTTTATTCCAACTCAACTCATCCAACTCAACACATTTAATGCACCATATTTGAGTCAATTATTTTCTTAATTAAATCTCACTCCAAATCAATCCAACTCGAGCTGCACTAACTCATACTTGAGTTCAATTGAGGGCCCACACAGTCATCCGTGGTCAACTTAGTCAACCCGACCCATTGGGTCCCCAATTAGTCCCTTGACCCGTTTTGACAACATGACCCATTAATGTGCTGGTTTTCACTTGTGCATTAAGCCTACCCATTTTTGTTCCACTTGATTTCCAATCAATTCAGCTTAACCCCATTTAAATTGAGCTCACCCAATGGTCAAATAATCCATTATGACCCATTGGGTCCTAATTGGGTCCTTTGACCCAATTAGCCATTTTGACCCAATGTGATGTTCATTACCCATCCAATCAAATTTGACATTTATAATATGCTCATAGGGTATTCATTTGAACAATGGGCCCCACTGTTTCATTATTTACAATCACATTTATTGAATTCACCAATCCAGGGGCATTTTCGTAATTATTCCAATCATTGAGAATTCTTTGACCCAATTAACCATTTTGACCCAACTTGATGTTCATTACCCATTCATGATAAATTGGCCATTATAATATGTTCATATGATCTTAATTTGAACAATGGGCCCCACCATTTCCTCATTTGTAATCACATTTATTAAATTTACCAATCCAGGGGCATTTTCGTAAATATTCATGTCTTTAAGAAATCGGGGTGTTACAGTATGCATATGGATTAATTGATGGGAATTAGATTAAATAAAGGGCTGTTTTTAATAATTTTATGTCATGGTTGATGGGTCATAAATGGATCCAAGATTATGGATCAACTATGGACCTAAGAATGGAGAAATGACATGAGAGCCTAACCATGGAGGAGTAGTGGCAAAACTGTAAATAATGGCCAAGTTTAAGAACCCATGGAAGAAGATCATGGGCTTAAGGGCTTAAAGTAATAAACTTATGTATGGTTAAATAAAGCCTAGGGTGGCTAGTTTTTAGACTCATGTAATTAACGGTAATTAATGGATTAAATGGGACCCGCAAACCTGTTAGTGAGGTTCGGCCATGGTGTATGGTCAAACCCCGCTAAGGTGTGATTTATGGACTTAAATTGTTAAAAATATGGACTGATTTGGTAATGTATAATAAGGTACCGGACATCGCAAACGGTGCGCAATCGGCGACTGGATTATCGGACGAAAACGAAAAAGGGACGCTAGTCGGTATTCGGTAGGATTCCTACCTTTTTGTAAGCCATGGATTATGGGATGGTTTCTTTAATTTATTTTGGAAATTATATGGGTTTGTTTTATGATGGGTTTGTAAGATTATGATTTATGTAAATTATATGGCATAATGCAAGGCTCTGAATTATATGTTAAGTTATGAATTCTATATTAAGACTATGGATTATACATATTACATAGCATAATGCACCTACATCTCATGCATGGCATGGGCGGGAAAATAATGAAACCGGAGTCCATGCTCCGTCGGGCGACCGAGAAGCAGACATGGGGATAGCCTGATGCGCTATAACTGGAGTCCATGCTCCGTCGGGGCGACCGAGAAGCAGACATGGGGATATCTTGATATGTTGAGATATAACCGGAGTCCATGCTCCGTCGGGGCGACCGAGAAACAAACATGGGGATGTCATGATGGTACGGATAATGGGTGGGACACATGACATAAGACACCCATGGCATAGCATTCATTTTACGGTTTTCATTATATTATTATCTGTATGCTTGTTATCACTAATCCATGTGTTGGCCCTACTCAGAGTCCTACTGGGCACGTTGTCTAACGCCCTACTTCTACCCTAGCTGATGACGCAGGAGACGGTGGAGCAGAAGGACGAGACGGGAGCCAAGCTTAGGAGTTTGGGGAAGGCGGCTACTTAATTTATTTAAATTTGTTTTGGAAATGTATTTGAGTAGCCTAGCTTGTCGGAAATGTAATATTTTAGATTACTTGTTATGTTTTGGTTTTCAGTTTTGGACGTTGTAATTTTGAGGTATCTTAGTAATCAAATGAATGTTCTTCCCTGCTATCCAAAATGTGTAGGTTAGTCTCTATTCTCATTACGCATTTAATGTAATATTCCTCGAGCTTACTTCTACGTGTGAACCATTCTCCGTGGACTTCGTTCCACGCCCACGTAGGGTTGGCCAGTTAAGGGCCGGGCTTTAGAAGCTCGGACTTAACTCGCGTCGTGACGTCCCGCGCCCTTTGTCACTTTAAAAAAAAAAATAGACTCTGATGTCAATGAAAAGGGGCAAGAGTTACATCCCTTGGGGGTTTCATCCATGAGATGAAACTCCCAAGGCTCCAACAGCTGCAATGGGGTGCCTTGTGTAATCTCCACAAACCTCCTTCATCTTCCATTTTGGGGGTTTCATCCATGAGATGAAACTCCCATGTGCCCAACGGCATGTTTAAAATATGTAACCAGCACCCCTCCATTATTTGTCCATGTAGACAACGATTTTCCCTTGCCTTAGACCACAAAACTGTCCATCTGCCCTTTAGTTCTCATTTGGGGGTTTCATCCATGAGATGAAACTCCCTCCTCCAAGTGTGAACCCCTTGTGTAACTCCCACAAAAACGCCACCTCCCATTCATTATTCATCTTGGAGTTTCATGCATGAGATAAATCTCCCATGCAACCAACGTGTACCCTTGGATTTGAATTGTGTAACCCCCAAAACCTTTTCATCCAACTCACCTCTTATGTAATTTATTTCAAATCTATTTAAGTCACTCAACTCAACTTATACATTTAACTCAACTCATCCCTTAAACTTAACTCACCTTTTTAATTCAATTTAACTCAACTCATTCACTTGATTGCATTCCCATTTAATTCAGCCCCAACCTAATTAAGCTTGAGCTCACTTGGTGGTCAACCAAGTCAACATGACCCAATGGGTCCCTTTGGGGCATTTTAACCCAAATAACAACCTTGACCCGATTAAACACATCTTACCCATTTATTTTAAATTGAACCTCATAAAATGTACATTGGGTCTTAATTGGACAATTGACCCCACAACTTACCCATCTTCGGTTCATATCCTTTAATTCACAAATTCAATGGCAAATTCTGTAAATATTTATAACTCGAAAAATCCGGGGTATTACACTTTGGCCGAATACACCTCTAAGAAACCTAGAGATCTTCTTCTCTTCTCTATCTCTCTTACTCTCCATTGCTACACCTAGAGCACTGAGGAAAGGTTGGTCTTTCACTCAAAAGACATTAGCTCAAGGGACACCCCACAAATGTGGCCGAAATCCATCCCTTACATTCAAGAGATTGGCATCATCTCTCTCTCTCTCTCTCTCTCTCTCCCATTTCGGCACTAAACTTGGAGAAACTGAAGAACGAAGGAGGAAGAAGAAAGGACTAAGGAAGGAGAAGGACGGAGGAACAAAATCAGACCTAAAGAAATGGAGGAGTCGAGGAATAGGTATGTATTGTTTAACAAGGGTTATTGATTAAAAAGGGCTATGGAATGGCCGAAACCATGGGGTTCCATATTGGATTGAAAAGATTGGCCAAAATATTATGGGCCATAGAATGTAAAAGAAAAATCCATCCAAGAAGATGGTTAAGCATTTGGAATGAAAGGAATATACCCTAACCTTGTTGGGGGTAAGATAGGTTGTACAAATGAAATGGATGATGATGAGGACTATGGTTAAATATAAGGAATGGTTAAATGGTTGAAACAAATGTGGTAGGATATTCAAAACTATGGAAATAATCAAGAACAAGGTTCGGCCTCTTGCATGGCTGAACCCTACTTTTATGGGGATCATATAAGGACTCAAAGAAAGATTGGATGAGGTTCGGCCATGTTGTATGGCCGAACCCCATCAAATGACCTAAACATGTGGGATGTAGATGTTTTTAAGAAAAACCCACCTTCAAAGTGTTATAAGATGGGAAGAAGATGAAAATGAAGAACCATGCGTTCGGTCATGTTGTATGGCCGAACCCCATGGATGATATTTATGGATCTAGGTATGTTTAAAAAAAAAATGATTAACTATGGATTATCAAGTTAAGAAATAAAAGGAAAAGAAATGATGGTTAAGATGGAAAGAAGATGCAATGGAAGAACCATGGGTTCGGCCATGTTGTATGGCCGAACCCCATGGATGATATTTATGGACCTAGGTGTGTTTAAAAAGTTAAATGATTTAACTAGGGACTATTAGATTAAGAAATAAAAGAATGAATGATGTTTGACCCGCTTTGTTTAAAGGATTAAAAAGGGGGTCAAAACCAAAGAGTGAGGTTCGGCCATGTTGTATGGCCGAACCCCAATAATGAGTTTTGGTGGACATGAACACATCCTATGGACGAACCCCATTGGGGGACTTAACCTGTTTAAGGACTATGATTGTAAATGGAAATGAACATGGGATGATGTAGGGGATGATGGGAATCAAATGGATCACCAAATTGATTTATCTATATGTGCTAAATGCAATAAGGAAAGAAGATTCGCAAAAGGTTTGCAATTCGATTTCGACGTGATCATTGAACGTGACTGTAACGCCCCGCCCTTTTTCCCTCGCCGAAAATCAAAGTCTATTTTTTTTTTTTTGAAAAGAAAGAGTGAGAGAGATCGGGACGTTACGACGTGAGCTAAATTCGAGCTTCCAAAGCCCGACCCTTAACTGGACAACCATACGTGTGCGTGGACTAAGTCCACTAAAACGGTTCACACATAATAAGGCTAAACATGCAGAATTAAACATAGTGCGGAATTATAATAGAGTTACTATCCTATCTGATTTTAAATAGCAAGAAAGTCCATCACTTAATAATAATCTTAAGTTAAAATCTCCAAAATAAAAATCCAAACCATAGTAAATAGTCTAAGTTATTACAGTCCCAAATACTAATTACTCAAATTACATTGTCCATAATAAAAACTTAAATAAAATGAAACTAGATTAGACAAGCTCTTAAGCTTGGCTACGATTGCGTCCTTCGCTCCGTCCATTCCCTGAGTCATCATCTAAGGTAGAACTAGGGCGTTAGACAACGCGCCGAGTAGGTACTCCGAGTAGCGTCAACACATGGATTAGTATAAGAAAAAAATCACATAGATATATATATATATATATATAATGCCAAAACCATGCAAGTCAATGCCAGGCCATGGGTGTCATATGCTATGAATCCAACCCATCATCCATATCACAATCACATAGTATTCCTCTTGATGTATATAACACATCAAGGTATTGTCATGACTCCCCACGTATGCCTTATCAGTCTCGCTGAACAAAGCGTGGACTCCTCAAACATCACATCCGAAATCAGTGCGGATCCCTCCCCACATTTGTTTATCGGATATTTTAATGGAGCGTGGACTCCCCTCATTTGATTCCCTCCCATGCCATGCATGAGATATGAGTGCACACATGCTATCCATATTACACATATAGCATGAAAATCCCATCATTAAAACATATCATTTGATACCAAAATAATTCATTGCACATAGGAGTAAAATCATCACATATACATATTCCATGGTTTTCAATAAGGTAGGAATCCTACCAACGTCCAAATATCGTGTCCTTGCGTTTTTGTCCAAAAATCGATTACCGATTGCGTCAAGTTGATCGTACACCCGTTTATGAAATCCCGTTACCTTATTACACATAAAATAGATCAAAACGATGACCCATTTGATCCCCATCATTCCATGTTCATTTTCCACATATGGTTATTGTAATAGCCCAGATTTCCAATGCAATAAATATATTGGCTATTATTTATTTTAATTGAGATTCATAGATGGAATGGATGTTAAATGGATAGGATTAATTCTATTTAATTGGGTCAAGGTGGTCAATTGGGTCTAATGCCCAATTGGGACCCAATGGGTCAAGATGGATTGATGATTAAGGTAAATGGGTAAGGAATGGATTTAATCGGGTCATGGATCCAATTAAGATCAAACGCATGGGGCCCACCTCATCAAGTGAGGTGGCAAGTGTATGTGGTAATATCAAAGTGGCATAGCCAAGTGGGACCCAGGTCCACCTCATCAGTGAGGTGGCATGTGGACTAAGGCACATGTGGGGCCGGCCACCATGGTTGACTTGGTCAACCATGGGTGAGTTCAAAGGTGAGTCCAAAAGGATTAAGTGAGGTAAGTGGAGTTAAGAAATTAATTAATTTAGAAGAAATCCAAGTGCTTGAGTTAGGAGTTGAGTTTCATTTAAATGAAGTAAGTTGAATGGGTGGTGAGTCACATGGTAGATGAAAAGATGGAGTGAGTGAAAAAGGAGGTGGAGGGTTTCCATCTCATGGAAACCACTAGCCACCAAAACCGTTGGAGAGGGTGTGTGTGCCATGTGTGAGGCATGCATCCACTTGATGAGTCACATGGAAGATGAAAAGATGGAGTGAGTCAAAGGGGAGGTGGAGGGTTTCCATCTCATGGAAACCATTAGCCACCAAAACCATTGGAGAGGGAGTGTGTGCCATGTGAAAGCCATGCACCCTCTTGGTTAGTCAAGGGACTCATGGGGAAGGCTCCACATTGATGAGGGTGGTTGGAGGTAGAGTCTTACCCAAGGAACCCTAAGACAAGATGGAAAGCTAACTCTTCATCTCATTCACTCTCTCCCTCTCTCAAGCTCTCCCTTGGCCGACCTTCTCACAAGACAAGAAAACACTTAGAGTTTTCTCCCATTCTCTCCTTCTCTCCCTCTCTCAAACCTTCTCCTTGGCCGAACCCTCTCTTACTGTTTTTCATCTTAAACCCTCTCCCTCTCAAGCAACACACTTTGGCCGAAGATCAAGGAGGAGAAAGAAAGACTAAGGAAGGAAAAGATCGGAGGAGCAAGGCGGAACGAAAGAGAACGGAGGAGTCGCGGAATCGGTATGTATGGTTATTAATTAAAGGGAGGTTAAGGAAACATTCCATATAGATTGAAAATGGTTGGCCAAAATGTTAGAGGCCATGGATTTAAGATCCATTCAAAGAAAGACAAAATGAGGTTCGGCCATGTTGTATGGCCAAACCTCGTCAAGTGATGAACATGTCGGATGTAAAATACCTATGAGGTGGGTTGAACGAATGAATGGTGATTAGGGTTACATATATGATTAATGGATATGGTTAAGGACAATATATATATGGCTTATGACTACATGCATGGTTAAACATGAGGATCGGTCAAAGAACATGGTTCTGCCCTTGCATGGCCGAACCCTAATCTTGTCATGCATAAGGACCTCATGCATGTTCCATAGAAGGGGTGGAGAATGATCAAGGATCATGGTTTGACCCTTGCATGGCCAAACCCTAGATTTTTATGTATACGGACCATTGAAAGCTCAAAAGGGATTGGATAAGGTTCGGCAATGATGTATGGCCGAACCCCATCAAAAGATCTAATCATAGATATGTAGATTTAAGAGGAAATGATGAATCATAGTGTTCGGCCATGTTGTATGGCTGAACCCCATGGAAGAATATTATTGATTTTAATGGGTTTTAAAGGATGAAATAATGGAAGAATGTTAATGATTTTAAATGGTTTTAAATGTTGTAAATGATGATTCAAAATGAGGAGATGATGAAGAACATTGGACCATGGGTTCGGTCATGTTGTATGGCCGAACCCCATGGAGAAATATTGATGGATTTAAAGGTATTTAGACCATGGGAATATGGAAACAAGGAACCATGGGTTATGGCCGAACCCCATGAACCATTTTGATGGATCATTTGGTAGATCTATGCTTATTTAAAAGATTGAATGATCAATCAAGCACTTAGGCTTGGCTCACCTCATGGTCCACGACCTTCTCTTTCCCTTTTCCTTTTCCTGCATTATCCTCTAAGGATAGAATTAGGGCGTTAGATCAACGCGCCCAGTAGGTTTTCCGATCAAGGCTATCACATGGTTAGTATATAAAACATGCATAAATCATAGTCTGATTAACAAAACATCTGAAATCAATGCTATGTGTGTAAATGCAAATGTAATGAGTTCCACCCATCACACATATACATAGCCATCACTTGATGAGACCCTCATCGTCAAGGTAAACCTCAATACTCTTTCATTTCTTCTTGATGATATTCCTCCTAGAGGGTGTAACGCCCGCCCCTTTTCACCGTAAAATCAGAGTACATTATTTTTTTTTATAATTAAAAGTGACAATGGGCGCGGACATCGCAACGCGAGTTAAGTTCCGAGCTTCTAAAGCCCAGCCCTTAACTGGCCAACCCTACGCGTGCGTGGAACATAAGTCCACGAGTACGGTTCACGCGTAGCAAGTTAGCTCACGGAACATAAAAATAAATGCGGATGATCATAGAACTATCTACCAATTTTCAAATACCAGGGAAGAAACATACGTATAATTACTAAAATGCCATTAAACTGTATTGTCCAAAAATAAAATCTAAACATAGCAAGCCATCTAAGTTATTACATTCCGACAAGCTAGTTTACTCAATTTACATTTCCAAAATGAAATAATTCAACTTAAACAAAATAACTACTCCGCCTTCCCAAGATCCTAAGCTTGGCTTCCGTCTCGCCCTTTCGGTCCGCCATCTCCTGCATCGTCAGCTAGGGTAGAAGTAGGGCGTTAGAACAACGCGCCCAGTAGGACTCCGAGTAGGGCTAGCACATAGATTAGTAATAACAGCATACTGATAATAACCCAATGAAAATTGATAAACCACGTATAGTGAAAATATAACATGTATGCCATGCCCTGGGTGTCTATGTTATGAATCCCGTCATTCCTGCCATATACTGTCATATCCCCCTTGACGGAAAAACCTCGTCAAGATATGTCCAACCGCAAAATATCTCCCTTGACGGCAAAGCCTCGTCAAGGTGTCCCCATGCCTGTTCTCGGTCGTCCCGACGGAGCATAGACTCCGGTTATCAAAATATCCCCATGCCTGTTTTTCGGTCCCCCCGACGGAGCATCTCCGTTTGTTTCCGCCATATGAGAATGAAATGCATTATGATGTAATAATAAACTAAGATATCATACATAGCCTTCATTTATAATGCATAACCTTAATCATAGTTAATCCATTAAATAAAATTGTAAAAACCATCATAAATGTAAAAACAATAAAAATATGACAAAATACCATCACACATCCATGGCTTACAAATAGGTAGGAATCCTACCGAACACCGACTCGGGTCTTTATTTCGTTTTCGTCCGACAATCCGGCTACCGACTCGCGTACCGCTCGCGCTATCCGGTACCTTATTAAATTACCAAATCAATCCAAGTTTTAATCATTTCCAAGCCCGTAAACTTAGTGGGTTTCTTAGCATATTTACCATTTTGCCACTACCCTTCACATAAACAATTTTTCATTAATTCACGCCTACTTAAGCCCAAAATTTAATCCACAACTTAGGTCCTTTATTGATTCACTAACCATGACCCAACATGAAACAAAATCAGCCATCTAATTTAATAAAATTTTCCATCATCTAAACACAAACATGGACCCAACCTTAGCTCATACAATGACCTACAAAATGGGTCATGGGTTCGGCCACATACCCTGGCCGAACCCATGATGTCTTGTTCCCCATTTTTTTCTTGGGTCCATTGTTACATTTTAGATCCACCAATAATCCTCCTTGAGGGGTTTACATCATGCAACTAAACCATATTCTTAGCCCCATTTGGATCATTACTTTTGTTCATTTGAAACCCAAAATTCATCAACACATTATCCTTTAAACCCCACTATTTAATCATTTCATCACCATAGGGTTCGGCCATATACCATGGCCGAACCCATGGTTCATGATTCATCATTCATTGCTCCATAATACCTATATTCACCCAAAATATTAAATCCACCCATCTTCCCATTTTCCATGGCTTTTTAAACCCTAAAACCCTAGCTAATTTCACACATAACAACCTAGGGTTCGGCCATGCACCATAGCCGAACCCATGGTTCACAATTCCTTCTCTTTTATGCCTTCTTAATGCCATGCATTTTTCATCATAAAACCATTTTAATACTCATCCCCATTCATTCATTTACAACCCAAAAATCCATTAGCCACCTTCATTATCTTCCATTCATTAACCCTAACCATTTTACATCAAATGGGTAATCACCCACCATTGTTTAATTCCAAATTACTTAGGGTGATTAAATTTCATTAAGCCCACTCTAAATGGATCACCATTGGGCCCATGGCCCAATTACATTTCCATCTAGCCCATTTACCTTAGAGCATAATCATCTTGACCCATTGGGTCCCAAATGGGTATTTGACCCCATTTGACCATTCTTGACCCATTTAAATAAATTTAAATCCAAACCATAGTCTATTGGGCCACACTTGGGCCTTCATCCAATTTTGGCCCATTTACCATTTATTCCACCAATTTCCAATTTCATCATTAAAATAAATAATATTCACATATTTATTGATTTAAAAATTTCGGGCCATTACAGCGGGACCCTCATCACCTAAGGAGCCGATGTGGCTCTCATCATCATAATATTCCTCCTGGCGGGACCCTCATCGCCTAAGGAGGCCGTTGTAACTCTTATCATCATGATACTACTCCTGGCGGGACCCTCATCGCCTAAGGAGGCTTTCCATAATCATCATCCCATGTCCATGCATGAGATGCCAATGAATATATGAAACATGTAAATAAAACTCATCATACAAATCCAAGATGATAAATAATAGTATAACAATTGCCTCATAAAAACCATCATAAAACCAAGTATAGATGTGGTTACAAGTAGGCAAGAAACCTACTGAAACTTCGCTTAAATGTCCGTTCCTTTCTAAGCTTCCCCCGATCACGACTCGCACGCCGTTCAACTTCCGTTTCCTTGTTTATACAACAGCAAGTTAATACTTAATCTTTTGATTTCTTATTAGGTTTAAATCCCAAAAACCACCTTGTGGGGTTTTGCCATACCCATGGCCGAACGTCACCAACTTAGGATTTAGTCTTCCTTTTCATTTGATCAACCCTTAAACAATTTACCCTTCAAACATATCTTGATAGGGTTCGGCCATACAACATGGCCGAACCATACCACTTTGATTTTGGACCCCTTTTTTCAAGTTCTTTGATCCATCCTTTCATATTACACTTTGACTTGTATTTACGGTTTTGCCATTGATCATACCCTTGTTTAACATTGTTAACAACCTATGGCAATAAACATTAATCCATTAAATTTAATATCCCAAAACCAATGTTTATAGGTGGGGTTCGGCCATACATCTTGGCCGAACCTCACTTATTTCACTTGAGTCCACTTTTATCTCTTGATTTAATAATTCCATTCAAGTGACTCATTTACAAAAACTACAATCCACCAAATACAACTTGGTGGGGTTCGGCCATACAACATGGCCGAACCTCACCTTCTAACTTTAACCATACATAAATATTTAAAACCAACAATTATTTCTCATGGGGTTCGGCCATTCTCCATGGCCGAACCCATGGTCTTTTAGTTCCTTTAACAATCATAGCAATGGTCCATAATTGGGTCCTTTTGAACCCTTCAAATTCTTTAACATGCATTAACCATATATCCCAAAACAAGACCCTTTTAAAAATTAATAAAAACAATCCACTAATTTCCATAACCAAGAAACCTTACATCTCAATGATTCCATCATATGTACTTAACTTAGGCTCTACTCTTTAACCATAATAACTACATGGTTCAGCCATCCAATGGCCAACCCAAAATAATAAGCTTATCTTCATTCAACACATTTTAACATCATAACTTGTATGGTTTTATCTTCCAAAACCATTAAAATTAACCACTAGCCTATTAATCCTTTCATGGGGTTCGACCATCCCCAATAGCCGAACCCTATGGCCTATGTTTTGAACCTGTTTAACATATAATTTGAGTCTTATTAAAACACATAAAATCTCTATAACTATGCATGGTCTTTAGTCTTTCTTCCAAAAACCAACAAAATACACAAATCATTTCATGGGGTTCGACCTTCCAAAGTGGCCGAACCCAATGATACATTTTTACCATTTTAAACAATCTTAATCCAAGGTTTAATTCCTTGATGCATTCGGCCATTCCATGGCCCAAAACATGCTCCCTTTTTACCAATTTAATTAAACCAAATTCCATGGAGTACTTACCAATTTCCTTTGTTTTTCCTCTTGCCTTTGATCTTTGCTTCCCTCTTCTTGCTTCCTTAGTCTCTAGCTGATTAGAAGCTTGAATTGAAACGCCCGTCCCTTTTCACCGAAATCAGAGTCTATTTTTTTTTTTTTTTGAAATGAAGAGTGACAAAGGGCGCGGGACGTCACGACGCGAGTTAAGTCCGAGCTTCTAAAGCCCGGCCCTTAACTGGCCAACCCTACGTGCGTGTGGAACGAAGTCCACGAGAACGGTTCGCACGTAGACGTAAGCTCGAGGAATTTTAAACTAAGTGCGGAGTTAAAATAGAGACTAACCTACCAATTTAGATAGCAGGGAAGATAACATTCATTTAATTACCAAAATACCTCAACATCACAATGTCCAAAAATAAAAACCACAACATAGCAAGAAATCTAAAATATTACATTTCCAACAAGCTAGGCTACTCTAATATATTTCCAAAACAAATCTAAATAAATTAAGTAGCCGCCTTCCCCAAGCTCCTAAGCTTGGCTCCCGTCTCGTCCTTCTGCTCCGCCGTCTCCTACATCATCAGCTAGGGTAGAAGTAGGGCGTTAGACAACGCGCCCAGTAGGACTCCGAGTAGGGCTAACACATGGATTAGTGATAACAAGCATACAGATAATAATATATGAAAACCATATAATGAGTACTATGCCATGGGTGTCTATGTCATGAGTCCCACCCATCATCCATACCATCATGATATCCCCATGTTTGCCTCTCGGTCTCCCCGACGGAGCATGGACTCCGATTATAGCGCATCAGGCTATCCCCATGTTTGCTTCTCGGTCGCCCCGACGGAGCATGGACTCCGGTTCCTTTATTTTCCCGCCCATGCCATGCATGAGATGTAGGTGCATTATGCTATGTAATATATATAATCCATAGTCTTAATATAGAGTTCATGACTTAGCATATAATTTATAGCCTTGCATTATGCCATATGAGATACATAAATCATGATCTTAAAACTCATCATAAAACGAACCATATAATTTCCAAAATAAATCAAAGAAACTATCACATAATCCATGGCTTACAAAAAGGTAGGAATCCTACCGAATACCGATTAGCGTCATTTTTTTCGTTTCCGTTTACGAATCCCGTCGCCGATCGCGCACCGATTGCGATGTCCCAATACCTTATTATACATTACCAAATCAGTCCACATTTTATCCATGATTAAGTGCCTAATGCATGCCTTAGTGGGGTTCGGCCATACACCATGGCCGAACCCTACTAATTAGGTTTATGGGTCCCATTTTAATCCATTGACATTTCAATCACCTAAGTCTAAAAACCAGCCACCTTAGGCTTTACTAATCATATATAAGGTTGTTACATTAGAGCCCCTAAGTCTATGATCATTTCTATGGGGTTCTTTAATTTGGCCATTATTTACGGTTTTGCCACTCTTCCTCCATCGTTAAGCTCTCACTTCATTCCTCCATTCTTAGGCCCATAATTGATCCATAGACTTGGATCCTTTAACGACTCATCAACCATGATATGTACATTAAAATCAGTCCTTAATTAGCCTAATTTTCCATTCATCTAACCACATACATAATTCCGTTTTTTAGCCCATAGCATGACCTACCAATGGGTTATGGGTTCGGCCATACACCATGGCCGAACCCATGATGTCTTTTTCCCATTTTCTTGGACCTTTGTTATACATTTGAATCCATCATAAGCCCTTCCATGAAGGGGTTTAATTTACACATTTAAACCAGCATCCTTAATCACATTTAAGTCCATTAACTTAGCCACATTCCCATTACAACTATCAACATTAGGTTCTTTTTGGTCCATCAACACCACCAACATTCCCCATTTATTTTTCCATTACTTTATATCCATCATCATTCCTTAATTTCATACCCATTAAATCCACCATTTCATCACCATAGGGTTCGGCCATACACCATGGCCGAACCCATGGTTCATGGTTCAATCATTCATCTATGCCTTTTGAGTCATTAAGAATCATCAATGTTTCCCATGATTTTTCTCATAAAAACCCCTTTTAAAATTTCCCACATTTAATCATTAACAACTTAAAACCCTAAATCATTCTCCATGCTTCCATTCTTATAAACCCTAATAAATTAATCAATCCTCTACCATGGGGTTCGGCCATACTACATGGCCGAACCCTATGGTCCATTAACCCCTTCAAAATCCACATATATCCATGCTTAATTAACTTAATTACATAATGTCCTTAGTGCCTCCTTTATTTTTCTTAACCTAATTCACCCATTTAGGGTTTGCCCATTCTCCATCCTTCCATTGGATGGATTTGAGATCCAAGGCCTATGATAATTTGGCCACCATCAAATCCAACAAGAATGGATCCCAAATCTTAAACCCTAAAAAAAATCCAATCACTTATTTAGAAATACTTACAATCCGTCGGCTCCTCCGACTTTCTTTGCTCCCTTCGGACTCCTTGGCATCCTTTCTTCTTTTTCTCCTTTGTTGGTCGGCTAGGATGCTTGATCAAGATGAAAAACCTCCAAGCTTGGACTCAGCCAAGGTAGGGTTAGATTTGAGAGAGGGAGAGGGGAGGAGAGGATGGTGAGAAAGAAGATACCAAGCTTTAATATTGGAGTGGTGGCTAATTGCTTGAACTTTTCCTCTCTTTTCTTCTCTTCTTCTTCCAAATTTTTCTTCTACTTTCTTCCTTGGTGTGGGACGGTGGTGGAGAGCAAGAGAGGAAGAGAGTGAGATAAGGATGGGATTTAAGAGATAAGATGAAAACTATCCCCTTTTTGATTTCTTAAACTACACTCCATCATTAACTTTCTCCACCAACCAACATAAGATATTTTCTATGCTTTATGGTGGTGGTTGGGGTAAACCACCACCTTAACCAACGTTTTTGGCTTTTTAAGATGGAAAAGGTTTGGTCTTCCATCTTTTGACCCCTTTGACCACCTTTTGGATATTTTAATTATTTAATTAATTAGATAATTAACTTAGGTTAATTAATTCATACTTAACCCCCTTTAATTCTTCTCCATGAATTCACCCATGGTTGATCAAGTCAACCATGGTGGCCGGCCCCACCAATCCTTGGTCCACACGCCACCTCACTTGGTGAGGTGGAGGTGGGTCCCATTTGGCCATGTCACCTAGGTCTTAAATAAATTCCAACTTAGGTGATTTAATTAAATCCATTTCAACTACTCAAATCACCATTGGGCCCATGGCCCAATCACATTCACCTCCAACCCATTTACCTTAGAGCTTACCTCATCCTGATCCATTGGGTCTCAAATGGGTATTGGGCCCAATTTGACCATCCTTGGCCCAATTGACCATTTAAATGATTTTAAATTCAATCCATGGTCCATTGGGCCATACTTGGGCCTTTGTCCATATTTTGATCCATTCACCATTTATTCCATCAAATTTCCAAATTTCCACCATTAAAATAAACAATATCCACCTATATATTGATTTACAAATTCCGGGCCATTACATGAATCAATGGTGAAAACACCAATAGCTGGTTCGGCCAAGGAGGTGTGTTCTTGAGAGAGAGAGAGAGATGAGAATTCTAAGGTTTTTGCAATGTAAAACTCGGGCAAGTGAGGGTGTTTTATTTTTGTTAAACAGCCCCATATTATCTCATTACTCCTCATCAATTCTTGATCAAACCAAGGAGGTACTTGGTGCCAACCAAGGCATCCCTTGGCACCAACCATTGCATCCCTTGGCAATAACCCATGTGATTCTTATCACCTCCCTTGAATTCCACGCATGGAAATCCACACCACAAGTACCCAATGTGTGGGACTTGTTTTGTGGTGTTTAAGACTATGGCAACTCCTTCATCTCCCATTTGACTCAATGTAATTACAAGGTCCCTTTGATTTCCAACTCAACTCATCCAACTCAATAACCCAACTCACCCCATTTAATGCCATTCATTTAATGCACTTGAGTCAACTCATTATTTGATTAAATTCAACTCACTTCAGTCCCAACTCAACGTGATTTGACTCATATTTAAGCTCACTTGAGGGTCCACACGATCAAACATAGTCCACATGGTCAACACGACCCATTGGGTCCCCATTTAGCCCATGGATCCAATTTGACGCCATGACCCAATTATGGGTTGTTTTAGCCATTTGCATGTGATTTTCATATGTGCCTCAAGCCTACCCATTTATGCTACATTTAGTTTCCAATCATTTCAGCTTAACCCCATTAAATTTGGGCTCACCCAATGGTCAAACAAGTCCATTATGACCCATTGGGTCCCAATTGGGTCCTTTGACCCAATTAACCACATTGACCCAATTTGATGTCCATTACACATTCACGATAAATTGACCCTTATAATATGTTCTTATGGTCTTAATTTGAACAATGGGCCCCACCATCTTCTCATTTGCAATCACATTTATTAAATTCACCAATCCAGTGGCATTTTTGTAAATATTCATATTATTGAGAAATTGGGGTGTTACAATATAACCCTCTTTTTAAAATTTTCGTCCCAAAAATCAAACGAAGCAGGGTTCCAAAATAAATTACATGAATAACTCAGGGGAGCTGTTCTCATCTCCGATTCGAGTTCCCATGTGGCTTCTTCAACACCATGTCGGTCCCATACCACTTTTACGAACTGAATCGCTCTATTTCGCAACACCCTTTGCTCAGTCTCTAATATTCTGACCGGTTTCTAGACGTATGTCATGTCGCTTTGCACTTCTATGTCTTGCACATTCAATACATGGGACGGATCGGGATTATACTTCCTCAGCATTGACACGTGAAACACATCGTGTAGTGCTGCCAATTGTGAAGGAAGTTCTATCTGATAAGCCACATCCCCCACTCTTCTTATGATGGGAAACGGTCCCACAAATCTTGGTGACAGTTTCCCCTTTTTCTCAAACCTCATGTGTCCTTTCCTTGGCGAGACCTTTAAGAATACCATGTCCCCCACTTCAAATTCCATAAACCTTCTTCTTTTGTCAGCGTAGCTCTTTTGCCGACTCTGTGCAGTCAATAAATGTTGACGTATCAACTGAATTTGTGCTGTGGTCTCTGCAACCAACTCAGGTCCTATTAGTGCAGGCTCACCAGCCTCTGTCCAGCACACTGGTGACCTACAGGGTGTACCATATAATGCCTCGAATGAGGCCATTTGAAGGCTTGCCTGATAACTATTGTTATACGAGAATTCTACCAGTGGCAAGTGGTCCTCCCATCCACCCTTGAAATCTAACATGCATGCTCTCAGCATGTCTTCCAAGGTTTGTATCGTTCTCTCCGACTGTCCATCAGTCTGTGGATGAAATGCGGTGCTAGTCAGTAGATCTGTTCCCATAGCTGACTGCATGCTTTGCCACTGTAACACCCCAATTTCTCAATGAAGTGGATAATTACAAAAATGCCCCTGGTTTGTTAAATTAATTATTTTGTGATGTTAAATAAGGAAATGGTGGGGCCCATTGCTCAAATTAAGATCATATGAGCACATTATAAATGTCAAGTTTGATTGGATGGATAATGTACATCAATTGGGTAAAAATGGCTAAATGGGTCAAAGGGCCCAATTGGACCCAATGGGTCATAATGGATGATTTGACTATTGTGTAAGCTCAAATTAAATGGGGTTAAGCTGAACTGATTGGAAATCAAGTATAGCAAAAATGGGTAGGCTTGATGCACAAGGGAAAACCATTTAAAAGTGACAAAATCAGCCCATTAATGGGTCATGTTGTCAAAACGGGTCAAGGGGCTGATTGGAGACTCAATGGGCCGGGTTGACTAAGTTGACCACGGCTGACCATGTGGGCCCTCAGATGAGCTCAAGTGTGAGTTAGTTCAGCTTGAGTTGGATTGATTTGGAGTAAGTTTGATTTAAGAAAAGAGTTGACTCAAACTTGGTACATTAAATGTGATGAGTTGGGTGAGTTGAGTTGGAATAAAAATACCATGAATCAAGTGAGTCAGGAGGATATGGAAAGGTGTCTTAATCTCACACAACACTTGGGAAAACAAATCTCAGCCGTTGGAATGGAGAGGTGCCTTGGCAAAGCCAAGGGACACCAAGGTTGGGTGGCACCATGCATCTCATGAGATGCATGTGTCAAATATGAAGAGATGCAACGTTTGGGTGAAGGGGTGTCTTGGATGACACCCAATATCCCACCGTTTTTGGCAAAATTTAATGAGGGAAAATGAATGGAAGATGTGGCTGAAATTACAAAAGGGAAAGATTACCATTCTTGGCCGATTTTCACATTGAAAATCCAAAGAATTCCCATCTCTCTCTCCCTCTCTCCAAATTCGTTTTCTTGGCTGAACAGCAGAGGTGTTGGTACCAATTAATCAAGCATAAACCAGTAAAGGATTAAGGAAGAAAGGAAGGAAGCAAGAGGGAAGGAGCAAAGGAAATTGGTAAGATTTTCTTAAGTGTTCAAGTTAAACAAGTTGTAAGAAAAGGGTATGTATTGGGCCATGGTTATGGCCGAATGCACCAAGGTTTTAACCTTGAGTAATAGAGGTTTTAAGATGGTAAAAGTGATCATTGGGTTCGGCCACCATGGAGGGCCGAACCCCATGTAAATGATTGGTTGGTTTTGATGTCTTTGAAACATAGAAACCATGAAGTTTTGTGGACTGTTTTTTATGTTCCTTTAAGACTTAAAATGCATGTTTTAAAGAGGGTTAAAACATGGACTTGAATGTCATGAAGGACTGAAGGTATCATGGGTCTAAATCATGGATTTAAATTGATGAAATGGACCATTGGGCTTGGCCATCTTGGATGGCCGAATTCCATGAAGTATTATGGTCATTTGGATTGAGTTTTTATAAAGTGGAAACCATGCAAAGTGATGGATTTATTTGGATGGTTTTGAGAGGAAAAAATCAGATAATGATATACTGATTAGTTCATGTTTAAATGAGACCTAAAACATGTTATGAGGACCAAGACATGGACATAGGGTTCGGCCACTTTGGATGGCCAAACCCCATGAAAGTATTTGTTGATTTTGTGAGGTAAAAACCATATAAAGTATGGTGTTCTTATGGCAATTAATGGAATACATGTTTACTGTTTTTGGTTGGTTAATATACGGCTGAAACATGTATTATTCATGGTTGAATTGGCATGTTAAAACCATGAGTAATCATGGTGAATATTGAACCAAGTGAACCCCCATGGCCGAACCCCATGGGCTGCCTTATGGGCTGTTTGTATGGGTTTTACTTGGGGTTATGGTTATTGATTTGGCTCAGCCTATGGATGGCTGAACCATGTAATAACCTTGGAAAAAGGATGTAGCCTAAGTTAAATATCTAGGTTAAAGTTATTGGACCAATGGAGCCATTGGGTTCGGCCATGTATAGGGCCGAACCCCATGGACCACTTCATATAGATTATTTTATGTGGAATGTTTTTATTGAATTAAAAGGTTTCAATGTAAAGATCATGGACCATGACAATAGGTTTTGGCGTGGATCCATTCCACGGAATTGATCGGTAGTTTTAAAGGTTAAAATGGGATATAATTGAGTATTGGAACCAATGGCATAATAGTAAATATGGGTGAAATGATCAAAGGTGGAATGATCATAAGTATGGTTGTATGGAACCCTACCAAGGTATTTTTGTACAATTTGATGTTTAATAGGGATTAAACGAATGAGAGACCAAAAGGATAAATAGGTGAGGTTCGGCCATGGGCATGGCCGAACCCCACTTAGTACATTTTTGGGACATTGACAAGTTGGAATTACATGATAAATGTTTGGTTTGCTGCTATTTAAATAGGGTATCCAGACTTGCGTATACAACGTACAAGTCGTGAACGGCTGACGATTAAGAAAGATCAAATACTGAAGTGAATCTTCAGTAGGTTTCCTACCTACTTGTAACCACATTTACATTTTTTTTTTCATGATGGTTTTTATGAGATATTGTCATACTATTATTATTTATCATATTTTGAATGATGAGTTATGTATTTACAAATGACATACAATGTATTGGCATCTCATGCATGGACATGGGATGATGTTTGAGGATATGCTAGTTTGCAATTATGAGTTACTGTCCTCCTTAGGCGAAGAGAGTCCCGCCAGGAGGAGTAACATGATGATAAGAGTCACATTGGTCTCCTTAAGCGATGAGAGTCCCGCCAGGAGGACTAATATGTGATATGAAACAACTCAATGATGAAATGTCTTTCCACAGGTAACGAGGATTACTGTGGATTACCTTATCGTGTGAGTTCCAGATGAAAGAGTATTGAGATTTACCTTGACGGTGAGAGTCTCGTCAAGTGATGGCTATGTATGTGTGATGGAGTGGGGCTCATTACATTTGCATACATTGGTTTTATATGTTTTTGATAATCATGTACTATGATATATATGCATGTTTTATATGCTAACCATGTGGTAGCCCTGATCGGGAACCTACTGGGCGCGTTGATCTAACGCCCTAATTCTATCCTTAGAGGATAATGCAGGATCAAGGAAAGGGAAAAAGAAGGTCGATGACCGGAGGTGAGCCAAGCCTAAGTGCTTGATTGATGAACATGACTTCTTATTTATTGTCGTTTGAGTTATATTTGATGGACATGTAATAAGTTATTACTTTGCTATGGTTTGATTAGGTTATTAACTATGGATGGTTGTTTTATGATAAAGATTAATTGAGACTGTTACTTGCTATCTATTCATTCTATTTCCGCAGTTAGTCTAGTTTACTCTGCAAGTTATTGTTTAGTTCCATGTGTGGATTATTTATCATGATCTAGTCCATGTATACATGGGTGACCAGTTAAGGTTCAGACTTGAGTAGTCTGAACTTAACTCGCGTCTTGATGTCCCTCCGCCCTTGTCCGGTGTTTTAGTTTTAAAAAAAAAAATTAGACTCCGAATTTGTCTCAGAAAGGGCGGGGCGTTACAGCCACACTCTGCCGGTAAATCGGCCATCTTTGTCAAGTACTATAGTTCGGGGAATGCCATATAGCTGAATGATTTCTTTGATATATCGCCGACCCAATGTCTCAGATGAATCCGTCATCTTGATAGGAATAAAATGCGCAGACTTGGTCAGTCGGTCTACCACGACCCATATAGCATCATTGCCCTTTGAAGATCTCGGTAACCCCGTCACAAAATCCATGGAAATGTGTTCCCACTTCCATTCTGGTATTGATAAGGGTTTGAGTAACCCTGGTGGCTTCTGATGTTCCGTCTTAACTTGCTGACAAGTTAAACAGTGTGCCACAAACTCCGCCACATCTCTTTTGAGTTCGTGCCACCAATAATGCCTCTTCAGATCGTGACATTTTGGTACTGCCCGGATGAATGGAGAGCTTAGATTGATGTGCCTCAATCAATAGCTCTTTCCTACAGCTTTTTGGCACATATATTCTTCCCCGGAATAAAAGACCCTGTCCTGGTCGTAATTCCCATTCCGGTATGACTACGCCAGTGGACATCTTGGCCCATATCTCCTCCACTTCCGGATCTGCTCATTGTTCTTGTTCAATCTTGGTGACCATATTGGATCGTATGATCAAATTATACATACTCCCATGGTTGTTGATATAGAGATTGAACTCTCGAATGGTATTCAATATCTCCCATTCCGTTCTGATCAAACATGCCACGGATGGATGTGATATGTGGCTGAGAGCATCAGCCACCTTGTTTGCTTTACCCGGATGATATCGGAGCATGAACTCATAATCCGCCAGATACTCCATCCATCTGTGTTGCCTCAAGTTGAGCTCCTTCTGATCAAATAAGTATTTCAAACTCTTATGATCAGAAAACACCTCAAATTTCTCACCGTAAAGATAATGTCTCCAACTTTTGAGCGCGAAAACCACTGCAGCTAATTCCAAATCATGTGTGGGGTAATGACGTTCATATATTTTCAACTGCTTGAACCATATGCCACCACACGATGACTTTGCATAAGTGAACACCCCAGTCCCTCTCCTGAAGCATCACATTATACTTCATATCCTTTGCCTCTTTCCGGCAAAATCAAAATAAGAGCGGTTGTAAGTCTGTCTTTCAGCTCTTCAAACCTTTGGTTGCATAGATCTGACCACTCATACTTGACTCCTTTCTGTGAACGTCCGCCCCTTTTCACTATGTTATTAGCCGAAAATCAGAGTCTATTATTATTATTATTATTATTATTTAAAATAAGAGTGACAAAGAGCGCGAGGCGCCACGACGCGAGTTAAGTCCGAGCTTCCAAAGCGCGACCCTTAACTGGCCAACCCTACGTGTGCATGGAACTAAGTCCACGGGAACGGTTCACACGTAGAAAGTAAGCTTGCAGAATATAAACTTAAAGCGGAGTTATAATAGAGTCTATCCTACCAATTTTAGATAGAAAGAAAGTTACATCACTTAATTAATAAAATACCTCAAAATTATAATGTCCAAGTAAAAGTCCAAACCATAGCAATAGTCTAAGTTATACAGTCCAATGAGGTAAGTTACTCAAATTACATTTCCAAAATAAACTAAAGTAAATAAACTAGCTTGCTCCTCCAAGCTCCTACTCTTGGCTCCGGTCGCGTCCTTCATTTCCTCCATTTCCTGCGTCATCATCTAAGGTGGAAGTAGGGCGTTAGACAACGCGCCCAGTAGGTATTCCGAGTAGGGTCAACACATGGATTAGTGATAACAAAACACATAGATAATAGTATAGCAAAACCATGCAATCAATGTCATGCCATGGGTGTCATATGTCATGAGTCCCACCCATCATGCACATCATTATTATACAACATCCCTCTTCAATCATACATAATGGCCCCCTTGATGGAAAACCCTCATCAAGGTATTACAATCTCATAGTACCCCCCCTTGATGGATGAAGCACATCAAGGTATCCCCATGTGTGTTTATCGGTCGCCCCGACGGAGCATGGACTCCGATTTCATTTCATCCCTCCCATGCCATGCATGAGATGTCATTTGATTACCAAGATAAATCAAGAAAAACATCCATATACACATAATCCATGGCTTACAATAAGGTAGGAATCCTACCAAATACCAACTAGTGTTCCTTTGCGTTTCCGTCCATGAATTCGGTCACCGATCGCGCACCGCTTCCGAGATCCCAATACCTTATTACACATCAACCAATTAATCCCATGTTTTAACCATGCCTAAGTCCATTACTCAAACCTTAGTGGGGTTCGGCCATACACCATGGCCGAACCTCAGTCACTTGATTTCGGGTCCCATTTTAATCCATTGATCATTTTAATTTTGTGAGTCTAAAAACCAGCAACCCTTTGCTTCATTTATCCAGCAAATAAGATCATTATTTAAAGCCCCTAAGTCCACAAACATCCCCCATGGGGTTCGGCCATTTTGGCCATAATTACATTTTTGCCACTCCTTCTTCCCATGGTTAATCACTCATTTATTTTTATATCCTTAGGTCCATAACTGATCCATAAACATGGATCCATGATTGATTCATTAACCATGACATAAAATCATTAAAAATCAGCCATTTACTTAACTTAATTCCCATTCATTTAAACACATGCATAACTCCAAACTTAGCCCATAAAATGACTCCTAAAATGGGTCATGGGTTCGGCCATACACCATGGCCGAGCCCATGATGTCTTCTCCTCATTTTTTTCTTGGATCTTTTATCACATTTTAGATCCACAACAAGTCCCTCCATGAGGGGATTCCATCATACATTTAGATCATCACTTTTTGATCAACCTTAAGTACATTTTGAGTCCATTGAAGCTACCAACATTCCCCCATCATTTTCCATATTTTTCACTCTTAAAAGTCACTAATACACCTCCATAGGGTTCGGCCATACACCATGGCCGAACCCATGGTTCATTGTTCATCTTCATTTGCAAGGTTTAAGACCATAAATATCATCAACATCTTCCATGACTTTCCTCATTAAAAACTCCTTTAAAATTTACAAATATTTAACCATTTAATACCCTAAAATCATTAACCACCATTCCATGTTTTCTATCCTTTAAACCCATGGAAGAAACTTAATATCATTCCATGGGGTTCGGCCATACACCATGGCCGAACCCTCTGGTACATTATATCTTCCAAAAATCATATTTTCCATGACTTATATTTGGTAGTTTTCATATAAGAAGCCCTAGGGTTTGGCCATGCAAATGCCAAACCATATATTTTGTTCACTCATCATATTCTTGACATGTATGGGGTTCTCTCTACATTTCCATAACAGTTAGGGTTCGACCATGCAATGGTCGAACCATGATCCTTGAACCCTTTTTACCATGCATGCATGCATAATCCATTTACATACATAGTGTCCTTATTTGTTCCATTATTCATAGCCTACCTTACCCCTTAGGGTTTGTCCACTTCCTATCCCCTTTCTTGGATGGATTTTAAATCCATGGCCCATAATGTTTTGGCCACCATTTAATCCAAGAAAATGGACTCCATGATCTCCTTTTTAATTCCTAAAAGATAACATCTTGTTGAGTGCAACTTACCTATCCCGCAGCTCCTTCGGTTTCCTTTTATTCCTCTTGATCCATAGGCCTTTCTCCTTCCTTCTTTCTCCTTGATGTTCGGCCATTATATGTACTTGATCAAGATGAGATCACCAAGGTTTGGTTCGGCCAATGATTGAGGTAGGTTTGAGAGAGGGAAATGAGGAAAGAATGGAAAATCTTCTAAGTCTTGATCTTAGGGTGGTGGTCGGCCAAGCTTGGAATTTCTTCTAAGTCCTTTCTTCTTCTTGGTCTTGGAAGAGAGGGGAGGACGGCTAGGAGAGGGAGTGAGAGATGGAGAGATGGAAATGAGATGGGGAATGGGATGGGAACCCTAGACTTTTCCCATCTTGCCTTGGGTAGCTTGGGTTAGACTCCACCCTCATTAAGGTGGAATATTCCCCATGAGCCCTTTGACCAAACCAAATGGGTGCATGGCCTTGCATGCCCTTAATCCTAGGCCCCTTGTTCCTTAGTGGTGGTGGTTGGGATGAGGTGGAACCACCACCCCACAATGGGCCTGTAACGCCCCGCCCTTTTCAATAATTTTCAGAGTCTAATTTTTTCTTTTTAAATAAACATCGGAAGAGAGCGGGCGGCGTCACGACGCGAGTTAAGTTCAGACTACCCAAGTCTGAACCTTAACTGGCCACCCATGTGTACATGGAATAGACCATGATAGTGAATCACACATGGAACTAACATCAACATGCTGAATAATCTACATTAACTGCGGAAAAGAAAGACGAGATAGCAAGTAACAGTCTTAAACATTAATTAACATAGATCAACCATCCAAAGGTTATTATCCTAGTCAAACCATAGCAAGTAATGAATTATTACATGTCCAACAAAAGTATTCATATGACAGTAATAAAACGTAATCCAATCCATCATTCAAGCACTTAGGCTCAGCTCCCCTCCCGGTCAATGACCTTTCCTTTCCCTTTGCTTGTGCCTGCAATCTCCTCTGAGGATAGAATTAGGGGGTTAGATCAACGCGCCCAGTAGGTTCCCGAATCAGGGCTACCACATGTTAGCATATAAAAACATGCATATACATATCATAATACATGATCATTAAAAACAGATAAAACGATGCTATGAAATATGCACATGCAATGAGCATCCCCCATCATGTACTTTCATAGCCATCACTTGACGTGCCTTGCACCGTCAAGGTAAAATACAATACAACTTCCATCTCTTCATCATTGACTGATTCATATCACGTATTAGTCCTCCTGGCGGGACTCTCATCGCCTAAGGAGACCAATGTGACTATGATCATCATGTTACTCCTCCTGGCGTGACTTGCACCACCGAGGCATGACGTAACTTATAACTTGAAACACTGTAGAACCTCACTCATAATCCCATGTCTATACATGAGATGCCAATGCCTGTATGCCATTTGTTAATGCATAATATATCATTTGAAACACATATATTAAAACAAGAGTATCATAAGAAAAACTGGGTAAAAACCGTGGTTACAAGTAGGTAGGAAACCTACTGAAGAATCACTTTAGTGTCTGTTCTTTCTTAGGCTTTATCCGGTCACCGCTCGCAGTCGTGCACCGTCACAGATATTCGTCACCTTATTCACATAAATCATGGACCAACTTTTAATCCCTTACTTTATTTGATTCCCATTTTTAATCACACCTAAATCCATAAAATGACCCATGAAAACGGTCCATGGGGTTCCTTTGCTCAATAATGTCCTTTATTTAAATACTAACTGGTTTTACCCCCTTAGCCATGTTAAACCCATGGTTTAACAAACCCATGGCCAACCCAAAATTAGTAACCATAACACATACCAATCTCCACAATTTGGCATGGTTTTATCTCTCCAAAACCATACCAACTTATCAACCAATTTTATGGGGTTCGGCCATCCAATGTGGCCAAACCCTATACCCATGCTTTGAACCCTTTTTCACTTACATTTCATTTCCATTAAATCATGTAAGAATCAGCATAATTTTATCAGATTTTACCTTTCAAAAACCATACAAAAACAGTCCATAAAAAGTCTATGGTTTACATATTTTCCAACGTGAAAACCCACATTCTTTTACATGGGGTTCAGCCCTCCATGGTGGCCGAACCCAATGGTTACGTTTACTGTTTTTAAACCTTAGACAATCATGTAATAACAGTATATTAAAATCAGGTTTTACCTTTCAAACAAACATCCAAACATTAGCCCAATTTCATAGGGTTCGGCCATGCTCATTGGCCGAACACCATGAAATTGGTTTTGAACATTTAACCCTTTATCTTGGGTTTGAAACCAACACCCAAATCCATGTTTTAACCTCCTTAAAACATGCATTCCAAATCCAAAAATAACATCTAATATCAGTACCAAATCATATGGTTTTAATTTCCAAAAAATATCAAAAACAATCATTTGTTTCCATGGGGTTCGGCCATGCTAAGTGGCCGAACCCAATGGTCCATTTCCATATTTTAATCCACTGATTTTAGACCATATAAACTTCAGTCCCTATGTCATTCAGATCCATGTTTTTAACCATTCTAAAACATGTATTTAAATCTTAAATCAAAACCCAAAAACAGTCCACAAAATCCATGGTTTTCATGTTTCAAAACATGAAAACCAAGCCATCTCTTACATGGGGTTCGGCCCTTCATGGTGGCCGAACCCAATGGTTATTTTTACCATTTTAAATCCTCCATTAATCAAGGTTAAAACCTTGGTGTATTCGGCCATAACCATGGCCCAATACACACCCCATTTGCTCCATGTTATTATACCAAAATAACATATAAATACTTACCAAACTTCCAATCTTTCTCTTTGCCTTTGGTCCTTGGTTTCTCCTTTTATTTCTTCCTTTCTTTTGCTGTTTTGTGCTTGATCTACTGGTGCAAACACCTCTGCTATTCCAGCTAGGAAAAACGAATTTGAGAGAGGGAGAGAGAGAGAGATGGAAATTCTTGGATTTCCAATGTGAAAATGGCCAACCTTGGTGTTTATTTCCTTTAGTACTTCAGCCCCCAAAACTCCTCCACTCCCTCATAACTTCTTGCACAAACCAATGGGTATTGGGTGCCATCCAAGGCACCCTTGGCAGCCCCATGCAGCCATTCAAATCCCCAAGCAACCCACCTCAAACCCATGCACTTATATTTAATATTTACCATGGAAGTCACCAAAACAAGTCCCCAACGTGTGGGACTTGTTTTGGTTGGTTTGAGACCAGCTAAGCTCTTCCAATTCCCATTGGACTCACTGAATTTACAGCCCCTTGAATTTCCATTTTGACTCACCCAACTCAAGGTATTTTTATTCCAACCCAACTCATCACATTTAATGCATTTCATTTATTGCACATGAGTTAACTCACCTTTTGATTTAATTCCACTCACCTCAGTCCCACTCAACTGATTTGACTCGTGTTTGAGCTCGCTTGAGGGTTCACACGGTCAACAATAGTCAACTCGACCCGTTGGGTCCACTTTTAGCTCCTTGACCCGTTTTTGACTCCATGACCCAAATATGGAATGTTGGTCATTTGTAAATGGTTTTCACATGTGGACCAGGCCTACCCATTTTTACTCCACTTGATTTCCAATCAAATAAGCTTTACCCCATTTGATTTAAGTTCACACAACGGTCAAATAATCCAATAAGACCCGTTGGGTCCCATTTGGGCCTTTTGACCCATTTAGCCATTTTTGACCCAATTGATGTATATTACCCAACCAATCAAATTTGACATTCATAATGTGCTCAGATGATCTTAATTTGAGCAATGGACCCCACCATTTCCTTTCTTAACATCACAAAATAATTAATTTAACACATCAGGGGCATTTTGGTAATTATCCATTTCATTGAGAATTCCTTGACCCAATTAACCATTTTGACCCAACTTGATGTTCATTACCCATTCATGATAAATTTGCCATTATAATATGTTCATATGATCTTAATTTGAACAATGGGCCCCACCATTTCCTCATTTGTAATCACATTTATTAAATTTACCAATCCAGGGGCATTTTCGTAAATATTCATGTCTTTGAGAAATCGGGGTGTTACAGGGCCAATGCATGCCCAAGCTAGGCCCCATTTTATGGATCTTGCTTAGCCATACCTCTCTTCCATGGCCAACGGTTTTGGTGGGTCTTATCTAGGTGGTTTGGGTGGGTCAAGTGAGATGGAAATCACCCATTTGACTCACTCATTATCTAAGTGACTCACCCCATTTAACTCACCCCATATAATTTAACATCTAACTTAGGTCATTTAATTTCATAGTTTAATACCATTTACTTATCTTTACTTTCTCCATGAATCCACCCATGGTTGACCAAGTCAACCATGGTGGCCGGCCCCACTAATGCCTTAGCCCACCCGCCACCTCACTTGATGAGGTGGAGGTGGGTCCCACTTGATCATGCCACCTTGATTTTATTCCCACTTAACTTAGGTGATTTAAATTAATTTAACTCAACTTATTTTACTTTGATCCTCCTTAATTCCTTTTGACTTATCCATGGTTGACCAAGTCAACCATGGTGGTCGGCCCCACCTAAGTCATGGTCCACACGCCACCTCACTTGATGAGGTGGAGGTGGGCCCTACTTGGCTGTGCTATCTTGATTTATTCACAACTAACTTCGGTGTTTTAAATTAATTAATTCCATTCCATTTACTTTGATCACCGTTGGGCCCATGGCCCAATTAAATCTACTTCCTACCCATTTACCCTAATGTTCAAACCATGTTGACCCATTGGGTCCCAAATAGGTATTTGACCCAATTGACCATCCTTGACTCAATTAACCATCATTGACCCATTTAAATGAAATTAATCCAATCCATGGCCCATACTTGGGCCATTGTCCAATTTTGATCCATTTACCATTCATTCCATCAAAATTCTAAATTTCAACCATTAAAATAAATAATAGCCAAATATGTATTGATTTAAAAATTTGGGCTATTACAATATAAACCTCTTTTGAAATTTTCGTCCCGAAAATTCAAGCGAAGTAGGGGTTCAAACAACTCATACAAAAAGCTCTGGATGAGCGACTCTCATTTCTGACTCAAGTTCCCAGGTGGCTTCCTCATTGCCATGTCGTTCTCATACCACCTTGACAAACTGAATAGCGTGGTTTCGTAGCTCCCTTTGTTCTCTCCCGATCACTCTAACCGGCTTCTCCACATACGTCACGTCGCTTTGCACATCAACGTCTTGCACGTTCAACACATGTGAAGGATCGGGGTTGTACTTTCTCAACATGGACACATTCGGAGTGAACCGTCCTTCTTCTTCACAAACAGCACTGGGGCTCCCCAAGACGATGTACTGTTTCGGATGCATCCCAGCCTAAGCAATTCATCGATCTGCTTCTTTAACTCAGACATCTCAGCTGGTGCCATCCGATAGTGTGGTAGAGACACTGGTGAAGTACTAGGATACAGCTTGATTTCAAAGTTGATTTCCCTCATAGGCGGTAAACCAGGGAGTTCTTTTGGAAACACATCCGCAAATTCTTTTACAATTGCCGGAAGTTCAGTAATTGGTGCTTTATTTATGATGATATTATTCAATACCACGTGATTCAACCCTTCCTGCAGTCCACTCTGCTTGTCTGCACGAACTACGTATTTTTTTCCCTCGGGTGACCAGAATGTCACTCTTCGGCGATAACAGTCAATGTTGGCCTGAAACTTAGCCAACCAATCTATACCGAATATAATATCATGCTCAGTCATGTCGAGTACCACATAATTAAACTCAAATCTGAGTCGAGCTAGTTCAGTATTAACTGTCGTGCATATAAGTCCCAATGCCGAGTCTCCGACAGGGAACACAATTGTGAGTGTTGTGGCTAATTTTTGAACTAAGGTACCGGTAGCAGTTATAAATGATGCAGCTATAAAGGAGTGTGAAGCTCCAGAATCAAATAGTGCATAGGCATAAGAACTACCAACTACCGCCATACCTTGTATCACTGAATGATCCTCCTCCGCTGGTGGTGCTAGAGCGAACAATTGTCCAGATCTGGTAGGGTTAGGCGCCCGTCTCACCTAATTGTACACCCTGCCTCCCCGAGAGTTAGCTGGTCTGGATGGTGGAAGAAACGATCCTCGGGAGTAAGAAAGACGGTTGAGTTTTGGACAATCCTTCATGAGGTGCCCCGGCTGGTCACAGTGGAAGCAGTTGCCCATCCCTCTAGAAGCCTGAGTGATTGCTACAGATTGAGAGGGTTGGTTGGCACGAAAGCCCCCAGTGGATCCAACAGATGGTGAGGGTCTGCTGAAGTTGGTCGGAACTTCTTGTTAGGCTGATACATACCCCTCCCGCTCGGTGCTTGACGGTTATCAACTCGTGCAAACTCAGCCAATTCCTGCTCCACAATGGTGGCTTTGCTAACCACTTCCGCCAACGTGGCTGCCTTGAACACTGTCACCCTGGCCCTAATGTTTGGCCATAGACCACGCTCGAACTTACGAGTCCTTCGGTACTCGGTGTCCACAATATAAAATGTAGAAATTGATAGACTAAGAAATTCCTGATGATACTCAGCTACCGTCATGGAGCCTTGCACCAATGACAAAAAGGCCTGGATCTGACGTTCCTTCTCTTCCTCCGGAAAATAGTGATCTAAAAATGTCGCTGAGAATTGCTCCCAGGTCGTAGCAGTTCTTTCTCTTTCTGGCACAAGTGCTTGCTGTTTCTCCACTATCTCCCACCACTTACCAGCATCATCTATCAACAGTGACGTGGCCAGTAGAATTTTGTGGGCATGACTCTTGATATTTAGTAGAGTCATTATTTGGGAGATCTTCTTCAACCAGTTCTCCGCTCCAACAGGCCCTTTTCTCCCCTTGAAGTAAGGAGGGCGCTGTTGTTGGAAGTCTCTGACCATGTTCCGGTCATTAGCCTCACTCGTGTTTCCACCACCATTCATATGTTGTTGGAGGACCGAAGTAACTACTGTTTGTACCAAGCTTTGTAGTTCAGGAGGCACAAATGGTATAGTCACGTTGCTGTTGCTGTTCCCTTCTTCCTCTCGTCGATATGAAGGGTCACTGTCCTCCTTTTCTCGCCGAGAATGATGCGACTCTTCCTCATTGAACGATTTTTCTTTCTCATGTACTAATTTCTCCTTATCATGCACCGATTTCTCCTTATCATGTTGAGATAACTCCTCTTCATGTGGAATGAATGATATCTCTTTTTCCTTTCCTTTACCGTCTTGTCGAGTCTTTCTTTTTGGAGCCGTTTCGCCAAAGCCAATTTGTAATACTTTCTCCTTCCCTTTTTGATTCTGTAGGCTCTTTCTCGTTGGAGTCAATTTTTTCCTAATTCATGGAAACATTATTGGCTTAGTTTTCTTCGGAAAATACATTAAATGCTATAAATCCTCTTAAAATCATAAAAACTGCATATTTTATATATATTCATATTCCATCTTTGTACAAGGGTTGGTAGGGTTAAAATAAACCCTTCAAATAACAAAATGCACCCACAACCTTTACAAAATAACCCTTTTTTTCATGACCTTTCCTACTACTTTTTAGCCTAGTCTTCCGTAGAAGACCCTACATCATCCTCAAACATAAAGAAACTATCAGGGCATGTCATCGACATGTGACCTAGTACTCCACATGTCAAGCAGGGTGTTAACCTTGGTCCTCCAATGTAGGGATAGTTAGTTCTTTCTTCCCCTTGCCCATGAAGTCCACAAACCGGGCACACAACTTCAAGAGGGTGGGGGCAGTATGTACAGCTGTGCCCATCCTGATTGCACAACTCGCACATATAGTCAGGGTCTATCTCCCCCACCACCTCCCTTATCGCTGGATAATCTTCCATAAGCTCTTCTGGAAGAGGTGCTAAATCCACTTCCACCTCCTCGGGTAATCCCTCTTGATTGTCCATGTTAACTTCCACGTTGGAGTTGTTGGAAGCGGACACCAAATCTACGGGATTGCTAGGGGTTCCACTGTCTCACAACTCCGTATACTCCACGTTACTCGACATATCTGTATCATAACATAGAACTCATAAATAATCAACAACAGTTCTAATAAAACCAATCTTGGTTTTAGGGAATTTTCTTATGTATCATATCATGCATTGTGTTTGGGGAAATTGCCAAATCTTCACTCTTTGTTTTCTTTTGTTTCTGGGGAAAATCTCTAAATTCCTGTTGTTTGTTTCTCAATGTGGGGATATCAGGGGAGTGCATCCTACTTTGCTATGTTTGATATGTTCACTTAGGATGACTGTACTTTACCTTGCTATCTTTCATTGTTTCTCTCAGTTTGATTGTTCAGTCTGAGTCAATCGAAGTAAATTAATCCGACCCCCAGTCAGCGGACTCCAAAAATTGGGTCAGTTGGGATTCTTATCTGTCAGTGAGACATGAAACCGTCTTAATCTTACTTCGATTATTCAACTTCCGTTTCGCTCTGATACCAACTGTAACGCCCCGCCCTTTCCTAGATTCAGAGTCTAATTTTTTTTAATAATAATATAATAACACCGGAAAAGGGCGGACGACGTCACGACTCGAGCTAAGTCCGGACTTCTAAAGTCCGACCCTTAACTGGCCACCCATGTGTGTATGGACTAAACCATGATAAATAAAACACACATGGAACTAATCAAGTCATGCGGAATAAAACTAGACCAATTGCGGAAATAAACTGAATAGATAGCAAGTACAAGTCTCCCATTAAAATTACTTAAACCAAAGATCCATTATCAAAACTATAAACAAACCATAGCGAAGTTACTAGCTATCACATGTCCATAAAATTGTAATTCAAACGACAGTAAAATATAAATCCATTCCAACACTCAAGCGCTTAAGCTTGGCTCCCCTCCTGGTCCACGACCTTCTCTTTCCCTTTTCCTTTTCCTGCATTATCCTCTAAGGATAGAATTAGAGCGTTAGATCAACGCGCCCAGTAAGTTTTCCGATCAAGGCTACCACATGGTTAGTATATAAAACATGCATAAATCATAGTATATGATTAACAAAACATCTGAAATCAATGATATGTGTGTAAATGCAAATGTAATGAGTTCCACCCATCACACATATACATAACCATCACTTGACGAGACTCTCATCGTCAAGGTAAACCTCAATGCTCTTTCATTTCTTCTTGATGATATTCCTCCTAGCGGGACCCTCATTGCCTAAGGAGGCCGATGTGGCACTCATCATCATAATATTCTTCCTGGCAGGACCCTCATCGCCTAAGGAGGCCGTTGTAACTCTTATCATCATGATACTATTCCTGGCGGGACCCTCATCGCCTAAGGAGGCTTTCCATAATCATCATCCCATGTCCATGCATGAGATGCCAATGAATATATGAAGCATGTAAATAAAACTCATCATACAAATCCAAGATGATAAATAATAGTATAACAAATGCCTCATAAAAACCATCATAAAACCAAGTATAAATGTGGTTACAAGTAGGTAGGAAACCTACTGAAACTTCGCTTAAATGTCCGTTCCTTTCTAAGCTTCACCCGATCACGACTCGCACACCGTTCAACTTCCGTTTCCTTGTTTATACAACAACAAGTTAATACTTAATCTTTTGATTTCTTATTAGGTTTAAATCCCAAAAGCCACGTTGTGGGGTTCGGCCATACCCATGGCCGAACCTCACCAACTTAGGATTTAATCTTCCTTTTCATTTGATCAACCCTTAAACAATTTACCCTTCAAACATATCTTGATAGGGTTCGGCCATACAACATGGCCGAACCATACCACTTTGATTTTGGACCCCTTTTTTCAAGTTCTTTGATCCATCCTTTCATATTACACTTTGACTTGTATTTACGGTTTTGCCATTGATCATACCCTTGTTTAACATTGTTAACAACCTATGGCAATAAACATTAATCCATTAAATTTAATATGCCAAAACCAATGTTTATAGGTGGGGTTCGGCCATACATCTTGGCCGAACCTCACTTATAAACATCGGTTTTGGGATATTAAATTTAATGGATTAATGTTTATTGCCATATTATTTCACTTGAGTCCACTTTTATCTCTTGATTTAATAATTCCATTCAAGTGACTCATTTACAAAAACTACAATCCACCAAATACAACTTGGTGGGGTTCGGCCATACAACATGGTCGAACCTCACCTTCTAACCTTAACCATACATAAATATTTAAAACCAACAATTATTTCTCATGGGGTTCGGCCATACTCCATGGCCGAACCCATGGTCCTTTAGTTCCTTTAAAATTGATTCATAACAATCATAGCAATGGTCCATAATTGGGTCCTTTTGAACCCTTCAAATTCTTTAACATGCATTAACCATATATCCCAAAACAAGACCCTTTTTAAAATTAATAAAAATAGTCCACTAATTTCCATAACCAAGAAACCTTACATCTCAATGATTCCATCATATGTACTTAACTTAGGCTCTACTCTTTAACCATAATAACTACATGGTTCAGCCATCCAATGGCCAACCCAAAATAATAAACTTATCTTGATTCAACACATTTTAACACCCTTCATAACTTGTATGGTTTTATCTTCCAAAACCATTAAAATTAACCATAAGCCTATTAATCCTTTCATAGGGTTCGGCCATCCCCAATAGCCGAACCCTATGGCCTATGTTTTGAACCTGTTTAACATATAATTTGAGTCTTATTAAAACACATAAAATCTCTATAATTTTGCATGGTTTTTAGCCTTCCAAAAACCATCAAAATACCCAAATCATTTCATGGGGTTCGACCATCCAAAGTGGCCGAACCCAATGATACATTTTTACCATTTTAAACAATCTTAATCCAAGGTTTAATTCCTTGATGCATTCGGCCATTCCATGGCCCAAAACATGCTCCCTTTTTACCAATTTAATTAAACCAAATTCCATGGAGTACTTACCAATTTCCTTTGCCTTTCCTCTTGCCTTTGATCTTTGCTTCCCTCTTCTTGCTTCCTTAGTCTCTAGCTGATTAGAAGCTTGAATCAATAGTGAAAACACCAATAGCTGGTTCGGCCAAGGAGGTGTGTTCTTGAGAGAGAGAGAGAGATGAGAATTCTAAGGTTTTGGCATTGTAAAACTCGGCCAAGTGAGGGTGTTTTGTTTTTGTTAAACAGCCCCATATTATCTCATTACTCCTCATCAATTCTTGATCAAACCAAGGAGGCACTTGGTGCCAACCAAGGCATCCCTTGGCACCAACCATTGCATCCCTTGGCAATAACCCATGTGATTCTTATCTCCTCCCTTGAATTCCACTCATGGTAATCCACACCACAAGTACCCAACGTGTGGGACTTGTTTTGTGGTGTTTAAGACTATGGCAACTCCTTCATCTCCCATTTGACTCAATGTAATTACAAGGTCCCTTTGATTTCCAACTCAACTCATCCAACTCAATAACCCAACTCACCCCATTTAATGCCATTCATTTAATGCACTTGAGTCAACTCATTATTTGATTAAATGCAACTCACTTCAGTCCCAACTCAATGTGATTTGACTCATATTTAAGCTCACTTGAGGGTCCACACGGTCAAACATAGTCCACATGGTCAACACGACCCATTGGGTCCCCATTTAGCCCATGGATCCAATTTGACCCCATGACCCAATTATGGGTTGTTTTAGCCATTTGCATGTGATTTTCATATGTGCCTCAAGCCTACCCATTTATGCTACATTTAGTTTCCAATCATTTCAGTTTAACCCCATTAAATTTGGGCTCACCCAATGGTCAAACAAATCCATTATGACCCATTGGGTCCCAATTGGGTCCTTTGACCCAATTAACCACATTGACCCAATTTGATGTTCATTACCCATTCATGATAAATTGACCCTTATAATATGTTCTTATGGTCTTAATTTGAACAATGGGCCCCACCATCTTCTCATTTACAATCACATTTATTAAATTCACCAATCCATTGGCATTTTCGTAAATATTCATATTATTGAGAAATTGAGGTGTTACAAAAAGGGCGGGGCGTTATAGTTGGTATCAGAGCGAAATGGGAAGATTGAATCTTTTGAAGTAAGACTAAGACGGTTTCATGTCTCACTGACAGATAAGAATCCCAACTGACCGACATTTCGGAGTCTGCTAACTGGGGGCCGGATTAATTTACTTCGTTAGACTCAGATTGAACATTCAATCTGAGAACAACAATGAAAGATAGCAAAGGAAGTATAGTCATCATAATTGGATATACCAAAGATAGCAAAATAGGATACACTTCCCCGATATCCCTAAATTGAGAAACAAACAATAGGTATTTAGAAATTTCCCCCAAAAACAAGGAAAACCAAGAGTGCTTATTTGGAAATTTCCCCAAAATAGTGATAACACAAACTGTACGAGGAAACTAAGTCAATAATATTTTTTTTATGACTTAGGGAAAATGGCTCCAAAGAGAAAGATCCAACAAAACAAGAAAAGGAAGGAAAAAGAGATACTACTCATTCAACAGGAAGAGAAGGAGCAATCTCAACATGAGAAGGAGCAATCTCAACATGAGAAGAAGCAATCTCAACATGAGAAGAAGCAATCTCTGTAACGTCCACCCCTTCTCACCGAAAATCAGAGTATATATATTTTTTTAAAAGTGACAAAGGGCGCGGACGTCACGATGCGAGTTAAGTCCGAGCTTCTAGAGCCCGGCCCTTAACTGGCCAACCCTACGTGTGCGTGGAACGAAGTCCACGAGGAACAGTTCACACGTATAAGTAAGCTTGCGGAACGTTACATAAAACGCGGAATGATAATAGCGGCTAACCTACCAATTTTAGATAGCAGGGAAGATTACATTCATCTAACTCAAAAAACATCTCAACATCATCGTATCCAAAACAAAACCAGAATATAGCAAGTAATTATACAGTCCGACAAGCTAAACTATACAAATACACATTTCCCAAAATAAACTTAATTAAAGCAAACAGTTTGCCTCCCCAAGCTCCTAAGCTTGGCTACCGTCTCGTCCTTCTGCTCCAACATTTCCTGCGTTATCAGCTAGGGTAGAAGTAGGGCGTTAGACAACGCGCCCAGTAGGACTCCGAGTAGGGCTAACATATGGATTAGTGATAACAAAGCATATAGATAATATTATAACGAAAAACCATAAAATGCATGCCATGCCATGGGTGTCTGTGTTATGAATCCCACCCATTATCCTTACTATCCCAATGCCATATCCCCCTTGACGGTAAGGCCTCGTCAAGGTGTAACCACAAATACAATATCCCCCTTGATGGAAGAACCATCATCAAGGTATAACAATAAATACAACATCTCCCTTGATGGAAAAACCATCATCAAGGTATAATAATCCATACATCATCCCTGATGAGTCAAACACATCATAATGTCCCCATGCCTGTTTATCGGTAGCCCCGACGGAGCATGGGCTCCGGTTTCATTTCATCCTTCTCATGCCATATCCCTCCTATGTCATGCATGAGATGTAGATGCCATATGCCATGTAATGAATATAATAACAAACCATGGCATATAAAAATTCCATCAATAAAACATATAACTTGATTATCAAAAGTAGATCAAGCAAAGCCTCAATAAACACATCATAGACTTAAAACCCATTTTAAACCAATCATATGCTTACCAGAATAAATCAAGTAAAAACCCCTACATAATACCTAATTCGAAACCAATCTTAAAACAAACCATATGATTTCCAAAATAATTCAAAGAAACCATCACTCAATCCATGGCTTACAAAAAGGTTAGAATCCTACCGAATACCGACTAGCGTCTTCGTTTCGTTTTCGTCCGATAGTCCGGCTACCGTCACGCGTACTGCCCGCGATATCCAATACCTTATTAAATTTCCATAAACCCGATCGCCGATCGCGCACCGCCTGCGATATCCAATACCTAATTACATACACATAATCAGTCCATATTTTAACTATTTCTAAGCCCATTATCATTTTCAAGTCCACATGAACAATCGATCACCATTTAGGTTTTGTGGATCCCATTTAATCCATTAGCCCCTTTAATTTGTGAGTTTAAAACAAACTAGTCATCCTAGGCTTTATTTAACCATACATAGACTTGATACTTAGAGTCCCTAAGCCCTTGGTAATCTCCCATGGAGTTCTTGAATTTGGCCATTAATTACGGTTTTGCCACTACCTCTTCTCCATGGTTAATGACTCATTCACCCTTGCCCAACTAAGTTCATAATTGATCATACACTTGGATCCATTCATGACCCATCAACCATGACATAAAAATTATTAAAAATAACCATTTACTTAATCTATTCCCCATTAATAAATCCACATGCATACACTTTAATCTTTGTCCTTAAAAATGACTTATAATTAAATCATCATTCTTAGGCACATTCTTGGGTCCATAATTGACCCCTCACCCATATCACAAGATCACTTACATCAGCCATTTAATTTTAACCTAAAGTCCATTTATTTAACCATACGTACACATTAGTCTTAGGCCAAAATGATCTACCATTGGTTCATTAACAATCAACCCCTTTTAACTTAACCAAATCCCCATTTTCGTTGGTCTTTGATTACACATTAGATTCATCATTAGTCCCTCCATTGAGAGAACCTAAACCCTACATTTGATTCATCATTCCTTAATCACATTTCCATCCCAACAATCAACATTAGGTTCACTTTGTCCATCAATTTCCTTCATTAATTAACATATCCCTATATCCATTAATTTCATCACTTCACCATCATAGGGTTCGGCCATACACCATGGCCGAACCCATGGTTTATGGTCCACTATTCCATTGGTGCCCTTTTTGACCATAAAAACACTCACATTTATTCATGGATTCCATCATAATAAACCTCCTCAAACATTACCTACATTAAATCATTAACCATATCAAAAACCCTAAAACAGTCTCCATGCTTCCATTTTTACAAAACCTAATAAAATACTCCATCATCTACCATTGTTAAGGCCATCAACATCATGCACTTCTCCCATGCATTTCTTCATTTACCATCCCTTTAAGACAATTTACCAACATTTAATCATTAAACCCTAAAACCATAATTCATCCTTCAAACTTTTAACCCTAACACCCCATTAAAATTTCCTCAATTATTTACCATGGGGTTCGGCCATGTATGGCCTTTGATTCCTTCACCAATCCTCACTTCCAAAAATATTTACATATATCCATTGCTTAATCAATTTAACTACATTACATAATGTCCTCCATTCCTTAAAACCCTAAAAATTTTACACATTAATTACATAACCCTAACATTCCATTAAAAAAGTCCAAAATACCTTCCATAACCTCCATTCCTTAAAACCCTAAAAAAAGTCATACATTACCTACATTTAATCATTAGGCACTTAAACCCTAAACCATTATTTTTGAGGTCATTAAAATTATCTTCCATCTCCTATGATTCTCTCATTTAAAATCTCTTTACAAAATTCACCACATTCAATTATTTACAACACTAAAAATTATAAACATTATCCATAGCTTTAAACCTTAAAACCCTACTTAATTCATCAACCCTTTTTCCATGCTTGATTAATACCTAATTACACAATGCAATCAATCCATTTATTTTTCCTTAACCTAACCCTAATTTACTCGTTAGGGTTTTGTCCACTTTCCATCCTTCAAATTGATGGATTTAAAATCCATGGCATAAAATCATTTGGCCACCATTAAATTTACAAAATGAATCCCAAATCTTAAACCCTAAAAATCCAAAATTTCTTGTTTAAGAAAATACTTACAATTCGACGCCTCCTCCGACTTTTGCCACTCCCGTCGGCTTCCTTAGCCTTCTACCTTCTTCTTCTCCTTGTTTGATCGGCCAAGATGGGCTTGATTAAGATGAAAAACCTCCAAGTTTGGGTCGGCCAATGATGGAGATAGATTTAGAGAGAGAGATGGGGGAAGGAAGGTCTCAAGTTTTGATCTTGAGATGGAGGCTTATACTTATACTTCTCCTCTCTTTTCTTCTTTTCTTTTCTTCTTCTCTTCTCTTTGGCTTTCTTCTCCTTTCTTTCCTTGGAGGTGAGGGACGGTGGTGGAAAGAACAAGAGAGGAAAAGAGTGAAAGAGCACCGATGGAAAAGGTGAGGATGGGATAAGATGAAAACCCATCTTATCTCCTTTGGTTACTTGTGTTACATTCTATCATTAATTCTTCCCAACTAACACATAGGATATTTTTCTTGCTTTATGGTGGTGGTTGGGATAACCACCACCATGCCCAACGTCTTTGGTGTTTGAAAATAAGATTGTTTGGGTTTTTTTTTTTTTTTTCCATTTGACCATTTGACCCGCTTTTTGGATATTTTAATTATTTATTTAATTAATTAATTAGCTCATTAGGTTAATTAATTCTCATTTAACTTAATTCATTTGTTTAAACTCCTTTATGCATCCACCTATGGTTGACCAATTCAACCATGGTGGCCGGCCCCACCAATCCTTAGTCCACATGCCACCTCATTTGATGAGGTGGAGGTGGGTCCCAATTGGCCATGTCACTTAGGTCTAATTAATACTAACTTAGGTGATTAAAAATCAATTCAATCCACTTCCCTTTTTGGATCACCATTGGGCCCATGGCCCAATTATGTTCTCTCCTATCCATTTACCTTAGAGTTTGCATTATTTTGACCCATTAAGTCCCAAATGGGTATTGGGCCCAATTTGACCATCTTTGACCCTTTAAGTAAACTTAAATCCAATCCATAGTCCATTGGGCCCTAGTTGGGCCTTTATCCATATTTTGATCCATTTACCATCTATTTCATTATATTTCCAATTTCCACCATAAAAAATAAATAATAACCCATATATTTTGATTTACAAATTTCAGGCCATTACATTAATCATTATTGACCAATTAAATGAATTTCATCCAACCCATGGTCCCATACTTGGGCCTTTACCCAAATTTTTTATTCACTTAACATTTATTCCATTAAAATTCTCAATTTCTATCATTAAAATAAATAATATCCACCTTTATATTAATTTATAAATTCCGGGCCATTACAATCTCAACATGAAAAATCGCGAAATGGAGAAGATGAACAGCACTCACTGCGGGAAAAGGAAGAACGACACTCTCACTATAGTGAACATGAGAAAGAGGAGCAAAGCAGCATGAGTATACTAGTAGTGCCTCCTGAACTACAAAGCTTGGTTCAAGCAGTAGTTACTTCTGTTCTCCAACAACATCTGAATGGAAGTGGAACCACTAGTGACGCCCATAACCGGAGCATGGTCAGGGATTTCCAGCAACAACACCCTCCCTACTTCAAGGGAAAGGAAGGGGCTGTCGAAGCAGAACATTGGCTGAAAAAGATCACTCAGATCTTGACCCTACTTCAGATCTCGAGTCATGCTGACAAGATTTTGCTGGCCACATCCCAACTGATCGAGGATGCATGTAAATGGTGGGAGGTTATAGAAAAACAGCAATCACTTGTGCCAGAAAGGGAAAGGGCTACAATGACGTGGGAATGGTACTCAGCTACCTTTCTAGATCAGTATTTTCTCGAGGAGGAGAAGGAGCGTCACATTCAAGCCTTTCTATCCTTGGTACAAGGCTCCATGACGGTGGCGGAGTATCACCGGGAATTCCTTAGTCTGTCTTGTTATGCATTTTATATGGTGGATACAGAGCACCGAAGGGCACGTAAGTTTGAGCAGGGCCTACGGCCAAACATTAGAGCCAAAGTATCCATATTCAAGGCAACCACACTGGCTGAGGTTTCTCAGCAGGGCGACCATAGCCGAGCAAGGGTGAGATGGTGCGGTTTGACAACCGCCGAGCTCAGAGTGGGAGGGGTGCGTTCCAGCCCAACAAGAAGTTCCGACCGAACTTCAGCAGACCCTCACCATCTACTTGGTCCACAGGGGACTTTCGTCCCAACCAGTCCTCCCCATCTGCATCTGTCACTCAGGCTCTCAGAGGGGTGAACAACTGTTTCCATTGTGATCAGCCGGGTCACTTCAAGAGGGATTGCCTAAAGCTTAACAAACTCTCCTATTCCAGAGGATCATTTCGTCCACCAGCTAGGCCAGCTATCTCCCGAGGAGGCAGGACATATAACCAAGGGGGTCGGGCGTCTAACCCTACTGGATCTGGACGATTGTTTACTCTAGCACCTCCAGCGGATGTGGATAATTCTGTGATTCAAGGTATGGCAGTAGTCAGTAGTTCATATGCCTATGCACTATTTGATTCTGGAGCTTCACACTCTTTCATATCTGTTGCATTTATAACTGCCACTGGTACTTTAGTTCAAAAACTGTCCACATCACTCACAATTGTATCCCCTGTCGGAGACACGTCATTGGGACTCATATGTACGGCTGTGAATACCGAACTAGCTGGACTCAAATTTGAGTTCAATTATCTGGCGCTCGATTTGACTGAGTATGATATTATCTTCGACATGGACTGGTTGGCTAGCTTTCAGGCCAACATTGATTGTTATCGCCGCAGAGTGACATTTTGGTCACCCGAAGGAAAGCAATATGTGGTTCGTACAGACAAGGAAAGCAGACTGCAGGAAGGGTTGAATCATCTGGTATTGAAGAATATCAGATTGAATAAGACACCGATCACTGAACTTCTAGCAATAGTGAAAGAATATACGGATGTTTTCCCAAAAGAACTCCCCGGTTTGCCGTCAATGAGGGAGATCAATTTTGAAATCAAGTTGTATCCTGGCACCTCACCAGTGTCATTACCACATTATCGGATGGCACCAGCAGAGATGTGTGAGCTAAAGAAGTAGATTGATGAATTGCTCAGACTAGGTTGCATTCGGAATAGCACATCGTCTTGGAGAGCTCCAGTGTTGTTTGTGAAGAAGAAGGACGGTTCACTCCGAATGTGTGTGGATTACCGGAAACTGAATCAGTTAACTGTCCGGAACAAGTACCCTTACCTGGATCAGTTTGTGATTGTGTTTATTGATGATATCCTGATCTATTCTAAAAGTCAGGAGGAACATACTGAGCACCTACAGATAGTCTTGAACACTTTGAGAAAGAACAAGTTGTATGCCAAAGTCAGTAAATGTGAATTCTGGTTATCCAAGGTTAATTTCTTAGGGCATGTTACATCCGAAGAAGGTATAGCCGTGGATCCTGCTAAGGTGGCGGCAGTGAACGAATGGAAAGGGCCAAAGAATGTAACCGAGATCCGTAGCTTCCTGGGTTTGGCTGGCTATTATCGGAAGTTTATTATGGACTTCTCAAAAAATGCATCACCCCTTACTCGACTCACTCAGAAAGGAGTCAAATATGAGTGGTCAAATCTGTGCAATCAGAGATTTGAAGAATTGAAGGAGAGACTTACAACTGCTCCTATCTTAATGTTGTCGGAAAGAGGCAAGGGTTATGAAGTACATTGCCATGCTTCAGGAGAAGGACTGGGGTGTTCACTAGTCAAAGTCAACGTGTGGTGGCATATGGATCAAGACAATTGAAAATACATGAACGTCTCTATCCTACACATGATCTGGAACTAGCCGCAGTGGTCTTCGCTCTCAAAAGCTGGAGACACTACCTATATGGCGAGAAATTTGAAGTGTTTTCAGACCATAAGAGCTTGAAGTATTTGTTTGATCAGAAAGAGCTCAACCTGAGGCAGCCCAGATGGATGGAATATCTGGCCGACTACGAGTTCGCGCTCCGATATCATCCGGGTAAGGCAAACAAGGTGGCGGATGCTCTCAGCAGCATATCACATGCATTAGTGGCATGTTTGATCAGAACAGAATGGGAGATGCTGAATACCATTCGAGAGTTCAATCTATATATCACCAACCATGGGAGTATGTACAATTTAATCATACGGTCTAACATGGTTACCAAGATTGAACAAGAGCAATGAACAAATGCGGAAGTGGAGGAGATATGGGCCAAGATGTCTACTGGCGTGGTCATACCGGAATGGGAATTACAACCAGGACAGGGTCTTGTATTCCGGGGTAGAATATATGTGCCAAAAAGATGCAGAAAAGAGTTGTTGATTGAGGCACATCAGACCAAGCTTTCCATTCATCCGGGCAGCGCCAAGATGTATCACGACCTGAAGAGACATTACTGGTGGGATGGACTCAAAAGAGATGTGGCAGAATTTGCGGCACACTGCTTAACTTGTCAGCAGGTTAAGACGGAACACTAGAAGCCACCAGGGTTACTCAAACCCTTACCAGTGCCGGAATGGAAATGGGAGCACATCTCCATGGATTTTGTGACAGGGCTACCAAAGTCATCAAAGGGCAATGATGCTATATGGGTCGTGGTAGATCGACTGACCAAGTCTGTACACTTCCTTCCCATCAAGATGACAGACTCATCTGAGACTTTGGGTCGGCCTTATATCAAGGATATCATTAGATTGCATGGTATTCCTCGGACTATAGTATCTGATAGAGATGGTTGTTTCACCGGCAGGGTATGGCAGAGTATGCAGTCGGCCATGGGAACAAATTTACTGACTAGCACAGCTTTCCATCCACAAACTGATGGACAGTCGGAAGGGACAATAAAAACACTGGAGGATATGTTGAGAGCATGCATGTTAGACTTCAAAGGTGGATGGGTGGATCATTTACCGCTAGTAGAGTTCTCATATAACAACAGTTACCAGGCAAGCCTTCAGATGGCTCCATTCGAGGCTCTATATGGTAGACCATGTAGGTCACCAGTGTGCTGGACAGAGGCCGGTGAGCCTGCGCTGATTGGACCCGAGTTAGTCACAGAGACTACAGCACAGATTCAGTTGATTCGTCAGCACCTATTGGCTACACAAAGTCGGCAGAAGAGCTATGCCGACAAGAGGAGGAGGTTCCTTGAATTCGAGGTGGGGGATATGGTGTTCTTAAAAGTCTCGCCACGGAAGGGACACATGAGGTTTGGAAAGAAGGGGAAACTGTCGCCAAGATATGTGGGACCGTTTTCCATCATAAGAAGGATGGGAGATGTAGCTTATCAGTTGGCACTTCCTTCACAATTGGCATCTTTACACGATGTATTTCATATATCGATGTTGAGGAAATACAATCCCGATCCGTCTCATGTATTGAATGTACAAGATATAGAGATACAAAGTGATGTGACATATGTCGAGAAACCTATCAGAATAGTGGAGACTAAACAAGGGGTGTTACTAAACAGAGCGATTCAGTTCATTAAGGTGGTATAGGATCGACATGGTATTGAGGAAGCCACTTGGGAACTCGAATCGGAGATGAGAACAACTCACCCTGAATTATTTATGTAATTATTTTGGAATCCTACTTCGTTCGATTTTCGGGACGAAAATTTTAACAAGAGGATTGTATTGTAATACCCAAGATTTTCAGGATATCAATATTTACGGAAATTGCCATTGAAATTATGAATTAAAAGGTTATGACTGTGGATGAGTAAATTGTGGGGCCATTGTTCAATTAAAACCCAATGTCCATGTTATAAGGATCAAATTAAATTGGATGGGTAATGTACATCTAATTGGGTCAAGGTGGTTATTTGGGTCAAAAGAGCCAATTGGGACCCAATGGGTCGTAATTGACTTGATTAACCATTAGGTGAGCTCAAGCCTAATTGAGTTAAGTTGAGTTGAATTAAATGATTGAGTTTGGATTGAGTTGACTTAAATGATTGAGTTTGGATTGAGTTGAATTAAATGGTTGAGTTGAGCAATGAAAGTGAAATGTGAAAGAGAAGGTTTGTTATTTCAAACCCCAAAAACATGGGGTACACGTTGGATGCATGAGAGGTCCTATCATGCATGAAACTCTTAGATAAACAATAAATGTAGGTGGCAGTTTTGTGGGAGTTACATATGGTGAGAGGTTGTATTTCAAATTCAAAATAATATACACGTTGGATTGCATGAGGGTTTATTCTATGCATGAGACTTCAAATGGAGAGTCAATGGGAAGGACGGTTTAGCACATGGGAATTTCATTTCAAAGATGAAACCCCCACATGAAGATTTAAAAGTGGCGGTTACACAAGGCCAACTAAGGCTAGCCGTTGTAGCCTTTGGGAGTTTCATTTCAATATGAAACTCTCACATGGAATGGTAATGAGAGAAGGATGATGGTAGGAAAGGATACACCAAGATAACCTTTGGAAACCGTTGGGTGCCTTCGGAGTTTCATCTCAAGGATGAAACCCCCAAGGGAAGCATTAAGGAGAATTGTAAATGGAAATGGGAGTTACAAGTGGTGCCACCAAGAGACACCACCCCTTGGGCAGAATTTGATTAATCAAAGAGGTTTCATTCCACTCCCTCTCACACTCTCTTTGCCAGCCAGCACTCAAGGAGAAAGAAGACCAAAGAAATAGAGTTCCATCTCCAAATATTTTCACACAAGGTCGACCACCCCCAAGACAAAGACTTGGGTATTTTCATCCCAAGTTTCTCTCTCATTTTCTCTCTCAAATCTATACATTGGCCGAATTATTCCAAGGAGTTTGCAGCAAGGTCAGTCTCGACCAAAAGAACAAGAAGGAAGAAGGAGAGGCTAAGGAAGTAAATGATCAAGAAGGAGTGAAAGAACCGGAGGACTCGCGGTATTGGTAAGTGCTCAATAAACACTTGTTAAATAAAATGGTTAAGGAAGCATGATCCAATTATAGGTCATCTTATGGGCAAAAAAATTGGTATTATGCATGTGTTTAAAATTAATGGGGATTAAGTGAACTTAAGGACTGATTTTTAATGTGTTCATGTCATGATTGATGAATCATTAATGGATCTAAATTTGTGAATCAATTATGGACAAAGAAATGTACATGGTTAAGTGAATGTGTAACCATGGGAGAGGTAGTGGCAAAACCGTAAATAATGGCCAAATTCAAGAACCCCATGGAAGATGATCATGGACTTAGGGGCTCTAAGTAACAAACTTATATATGGTTAAATAAAGCCTAGGGTGGGTGATTTTTAGACTCATGTGATTAAAATAGTTGATGGACTAAATGGGACCCACAAAACCTAGATAGTGAGGTTCGACCATGGGGTATGGCCGGACCCCACTAAGTTATGATTTATGGGCTTAGAAATGGTTAAAAACATGGACTGATTATTCATATGTAATAAGGTATCGGACGTCACAATCGGTGCGCGATCGGCGACCAGATTCGTGAACGGAAACGTAAAGGGGCGCTAGCCGGTATTCAGTAGGATTCCAACCTTGTTGTAAGCCATGGACTATGTGTATGGATATTTTATTGAATTATTTTGGTAATCCTATGATATGTTTATTATGGATTTTAATGATATGAACTATATGTTAAGACTATGAATTATATTTTAAGGATATGAATTATATGATTAGGCTATGAACTATATATGAAGGCTATGAATTATATATATTACATAGCATAATACATTTACATCTCATACATGGCATGGGTGGGAAAATAAAGGAATCGGAGTCCATGCTCCGTCGGGGCGACCTAGAAGCAAACATGGGGAGAGCCTGATGTGCTATAACCGGAGTCCATGATCCGTCGGGGCGACCGAGAAGCAAACATGGGGATATCTTGATGTCTTGAGATATAACAGGAGTCCATGCTCCGTCGGGGCGACCGAGAAGCAAACATGGGGATATCATGATGGTATGGATGATGGGTGGGACACATGACATAGACACTCATGGCATGGCATTCATTTCTATGGTTTTGATTATGTTATTTTCTATATGCTGTTATCATTAATCCATGTGTTAGCCCTACTCGGAGTCCTACTGGGCACGTGGTCTAACGCCCTACTTCTACCATAGCTGATGACGCAAGAGATGGCGCAGCGGAGGGGCTCAACGGGAGCCATGCGTAGGAGCTTGGGGAAGCGGGCTACTTAGTTTATTTAAATTTATTTTGGAATATGTAATTGAGTAGCTTAGCTCGTCGGATTGTAATATTTAGATTTACTTACTATGGCTCGGACTTTATTTTGGACATTATGACTTTGAAGTAGTTTAGTAATTAAATGAATGTATCTTCCCTGCTATCTGAAAATTGGTAGGATAGTCTCTATTATAATTCCGCACTTAGTTTAATATTCCTCGAGCTTACTTCTATTTGTGAACCATTCTTTGTGGACTTAGTTCCACGCACACGTAGGGTTGGCGTTAGACCAAGTCAACCATGGTGGCTGGCCCCACATGTGCTTTAGTCCACACCCCACCTCACTTGATGAGGTGGACTTGGGTCCCACTTGGCTATGCCACTTTGATATCAACTCCTATACTTGCCACCTCACTTGAATTCTTGCATATTCGTTAGACTGATGGAATCTAGTTCGGAAAATATGACAGGAAGATGCAATCGTAGTGGCAAGGTAGTAGCTACTCCTAACATGGAAGATCGTGAGATTACTCAGAATCTTTGAGAAGGCGTGGTGGAATTTTTGAACCTTTGCCAGGGTAGTGATACAGTGGCTCAGTATGAGGCCAAATTTTAATGAGTTGGCCACTTTTGTTGAAGTCGTTCAGAGAGAAAAGTTGACAAAAGGTACAACAGCTAGGATGTATGGAAATGTAAAAGCCCAGATTTTCAATACAATAAATATATTGGCTATTATCTATTTTAATTGTTAAAAATTAAGATTCATAGATGGAATGGATGTTAAATGGATAAGAATTGGGGCAATGGCCCAAGTATGGTCCAATGGATCATGGATAGGATTAATTCTATTTAATTGGGTCAATGTGGTCAATCGGGTCAAATGCCCAATTGAGACCCAATGGGTCAAGATGAATTGATTATTAGGGTAAATGGGTAAGGAATGGATTTAATCGGGTCATGGACCCAATTAAGATCAAAGGCATGGGGTCCACCTCATCAAGTGAGGTGGCAAGTATAGGAGTTGATATCAAAGTGGCATAGCCAAGTGGGACCCAAGTCCACCTCATCAAGTGAGGTGGGGTGTGGACTAAAGCACATGTGGGGCCAGCCACCATGGTTGACTTGGTCAACCATGGGTGAGCTCATGGGTGAATTAAAGAGGATCAAGTGAAGTGAGTTGAGTTAAATTATTTAATTAAATCACCTAAGTTAGATGGAAATAAATTCAAATGCTTGAGTTAGGAGAATGTTCATTTAAGTGAGTTGAATGGGGGTGAGTCACATGGAAGATGAAAAGATTGAGTGAGTCAAACGGGAGGTGGAGGGTTTCCATCTCAATGGAAACCCTAGACCAAATTCGTTGGAGAGGGGGCGTGTGCCATGTGTAGGGCATGCATCATCATGGTTAGTCAAAGGGGAGGTGGAGGATTTCCATCTCAATGGAAACCCTAGACCAAATTCGTTGGAGAGGGTGTGTCTGCCATGTGGAAGGCATGCATCCTCTTGCTTAGTCAAGGAACTCATGGGGAAGACTCCACATTGAATGAGGGTGGTTGGGTGGATGGGAAAGTGATGGGATCATTGAGTATGAGGATCATAGGGTTCGGCCAAATGAATGGCCGAACCCCATAGATTGTTTTGTTGGAGATTATGATTTGTTTATATAAGTTGGATTAAGTAAACATATGGATTTATCTTTGGACTTAGAGATATGTAAATAACCCCACTAAGGTAGAGTACTTTGATGAACTTTGATTATAAGCAAGATTAGACATTGGTTAGACCAATGGCAAATCTGTGAATACTAGCCAAATGAAGGGATTGAGCAAAGGACTTACAAGATGTTTTGGGTCTTAGATATGAATGAACAAATAAGTGATAATATGATTTATTGATTGTTGTATGGACAAGGTACCGGAGGTTGAACGACGTGCGAGTGGTGACCGGGTGACGTTAAAGAAAGATCAAGTACTGAAGTGAATCTTCAGTAGGTTTCCTACCTACTTGTAACCACAGTTTTACCCCAGTTTTATTTATGAGATTCTTGTTTATCTTATGTGTTTTCAAATGATATATTATGCATTAACAAATGGCATACAAGCATTGGAATCTCATGCATGGTCATGGGATGATAACTGAGGTTCTATAGTGTTGCAAGTTATGAGTTACGTCCTCCTTAGGCAATGAGAGTCCCACCAGGAGGAGTAACATGATGGTCATAGTCACATTGGTCTCCTTAGGTGATGAGAGTCCTGTCAGGAGGACTAATACGTGATATGAACCAAGTCAATGATGAAGAGATGAAAGTGTATTGTGATTTACCTTGTCGGTGCAAGGCACGTCAAGTGATGGCTATGAAAGTACATGATGGGGGAGGCTCATTGCATGTGCATACTTCATAGCATTGTTTTACCTGTTTTTACTGATCTTGTACTATGATATATATGCATGTTTTATATGTTAATCATGTGGTAGCCCTGATCGGGAACCTACTGGGCGCGTTGATCAACGCCCTAATTCTATCCTCAGAGGAGAATGCAGGTACAAGTAAAGGGAAAAAGAAGGTCGATGACCGGGAGGGGAGCCAAGCCTAAGCGCTTGAATGTTGGACTGGATTTCTTTATATTACTGTCTTTTGAACTATATTTGTTGGACATGTAATAAGTAATTACCTGCTATGGTTTGATTAGGTTAATAACTTGAATGGTCGATTTATGTTAATTAATGTTTGAGACTGTTACTTGCTATCTAGTATTTCTATTCTGCAGTTAATCTAGGTTATTCCGCATGTTGATGTTAGTTCCATGTGTGATTCATTATCATGGTCTATTCCATGTACACATGGGTGGCCAATTAAGGTTCAGACTTGAGTAGTCTGAACTTAACTCACGTCGTGACGCCGCCCGCTCTTTTCGATGTTTATTATAATTTAAAAAAAAAAAAAATTAGACTCTGATTTCTCGGAAAGGGTGGGGCATTACAACCTTATGGTTTTGGGTATGAAGCCATCCTAGGTAAGGATTGGCTATCTACTTTTAGAGTAACCTCACACTATGCTAAGAGAAAAAATGTTTCGTCGATCTGTTGTTGGACAAGATTTTAGTGAGAAATTGAGCCTTTCTCTTGGACACTGTACGACTCATCAGAGAGTGTGTGGTCAAGTGGCCATTGTAGATTGGGAGAATTCAGAATCTTTAGATATGAAGTTGCCAAAAGAAGCATGTGACTTTCAGGATGTGTTTCCGGAAAAGTTAATAGGTTTGTTGTAACGCCCCGCCCTTTTTCACTCGTCGAAAATCAGAGTATATTTTTCTTTTTCTTTTTTATAAAAAAAGAGTGAGAGAAAGCGGGAACGTCACGACGCGAGTCAAGTCCGAGTTTTCAAACCCCGACCCTTAACTGGCCACCTTTACGTGTGCGTGGACCAAGTCCACTAAAACAGTTCACACGCTTTACACTTAACTGCAGAATTATTATATGAATAGAATACTTTCCATATCCATGATATTAATAAGCAAGGAAGCCAATCACTATTAAATTAAATGAAACTTAATTATCGAAAACATCATCCAACCATAGCAAAATAATCTAAGTTATTACAATCCCAAATTAAGAGTTCTCCCAATACATCAATTCAAAATCAATTAAGTAAAATCAGCATAAACTGCCCAAGCTCATAAGCTTGACTTTCTTCAGGTCTTATGTCCTTTCCATTCCCTGTTCCATCATCTATAGGATAGAAGTAGGGCGTTAGTCAACACGCCCACTAGGAATTCCAAATAGGGTTATGTACATATAGGATCAATATAAAATCATGACAAATACATCAAATGAAAACAGTAAAGCATCTCAAGTATTAACACATCGCATGATAATAATATCCAAATCATGCTAATGTATGTTTCATGTCATGGGTGTCATATGCCAATGATCCCTCACCCAATCTCCATATTCAATCACAATACAAATCATATTAATAGTTTCCTTGATAAAATAAAGCCATATCAAGGTGTTCCCTTGGCCATTTACGTCTGCAATGTTTTGTGATGGCACCACCAGGTCACTGTTATACCTCCCCGCGTATGTTAATCGGAATTACCGATGGAGCGTGGACTTCTCCCTCTGCGCAGGGTCTTTGGACTGGTTACCCCAGAGCTCTTTGGCCCAAATTACATTGTACCCCTATCCAGCAATCCCGGACAAGGCCAAAATATCAATGGTTCACATAGCTTCTTTCAGGCTAGTTTTCAAGCCCCAAGTCATATTCGTACAACTCATAACTGGGCTTGTTGTCCCATGCACTCCCTCCCATACCATGCATGAGATCATGAATGCAATAATGCCATTTCATTTCAAATCATATGTTACCATCGAAAACAGTTCATAATCATATACATTTATTTAATCAAAGTAAGTCATCATGTTCGGAAATACAAATCAGCAACACAAATATATTTGAGATCCACATGTATTTCAGTAATGTAGGAATCCTACCCACGTCCGATTTACTGCCATTTTCTTGTTTCGCACGAACAATGCTAATCGTCACGTGAAAGTGAATCACACCACTTTACCATATCAATTCAATCACATACATATATCAATTTAATTTTTCTTTTTAATCTAATTACTCCTCACATCCTACCAGATAACAAAATTATCTGAAAAATATTTAAAGTTCATACTTTTCAATTGAGTCGACAGAATCAGGAATTTAGTCGACTGAATCAAGAATTCAGTCTACTAAATCATGCCCGTATACTGTTCTTTGTCTTACCAGCAGACTTTCATTCGACTGAAATACATATTCAGTCGGCTAAAACCCAACTCAGTACTGTTATTCCTTGACTCGCTAACCTTTCAGTCGGCTGAATCATAGATTCAATCTGCTGACTTTGAGTCAAACCCTCTGTATTCGGGGTCAATCCTCTTTCAATCGACTGAATCACAGATTCAGTCTGCTAACTTTGGATCAGATTAACTGTGTGTTTGGCCAACATGGATTCAATCAGCTAAATCCATGACTCAGTCTACTGAATCCTCAACCAACAACTTTCGTGTTTGATAAGTAATCATTCAGTCGACTGAATCATAGATTCAGTTGGTTGAAACATGTCAGATCACTTTACTTCTTCGATACGTCTACTTTCAGGCGACTGAATTCTAGATTCAGTAGGCTGAAACATCATTATGTCCCATATATTTTAATGCAGCCACTGTTCAGTCGACTGAATCACAGGATTCAGTAGGCTGAAACTCCCAGAAACTGGTTTCTGTTTCGGCCAACATTAGTTCAGTCGACTAACTGTTTGTCAGTCTTTTTTGTTTGATCCTTTGGCTAGACCTTTCCTCATGGAATCCATTCCTTATTAATTTAAAACATAATTAATACCATTCATATTACTTTTAGTGAGTTTACTCTACCCGCTATCCAAAGCTAGAGTCCTTTTCATTATTCTTTTTTACAATTTGAATTCGGACATCCACTTTGTTACCAACACATATCCATTCTACAAATGGACATCAGTTCCATGATCCTATAATAGTTTTGTCATCCCTTCAAATTAGATATGGAAACCATAGGTTTGGCCATACCATGACCAAAACTATGGTTTCCCCTAATCCCATATTTTAAACTTATTTAAACCCAAATCATACCTTCTTTTCCCGTCTCCTTCTTTTTCTTTTGGTCTGTTTTCTTTCTTCCTTAGACCTTCCTCTTCCTTCCTTTGCTCTGCACAATTCCTCTAAGTGTCGAAATGTAGATGGGAGAAAGAGGGAGAAAAAAAAAGATAGAAATTTCTGTAACGTCCCACCCTTTTTCACTCGCTTTCCGAAAATCAGAGTCTATTTTTTTTTTTAAATAAAGAGTGACATAAAGAGCGGTAAATCACGACGCGAGTTAAGTCCGAACTTCTAAAGTCTGACCCTTAACTGGCCAACCCTACGTGTGCATGGACTAAGTCCATGAAAACAGTTCACACGTGATAATATAAACATGCAGATTATATCATAAACTGCGGATTATAATAGAACCTAACTCTAGTCCATTTTTAGATAGCAAGGTACTTCGTCAATTATAAATGATTAACTTAACTTAAATAACCAAAGTAACCATTCACAAACCATAGTAAATATCTAAATTATTACATGCCGATTACTAGCTACTCAAAATACAAGTCCATGAGTAACAAAAATAAAATAAGATCCAATCACATATCCAAGCTCCTATGCTTGGCTCCGATCACGCTCATCATCCCTTTCCTTTCCTGTATCATCCACTAGGGTAGAAGTAGGGCGTTAGAACAACGCGCCCAATAGGAATTCTATTAGGGTCTACACATGGTTAGTACAAATCATAAATAATATCATAATGTCAAAAACCATATAAACCATGCAATGTCATGATGTCACATGCAATGAGTCCCACCCATCACAAGTACATATAAGTACCCCCACATAGGTATTTCGGACGCCCCGACGGAGTGTGGCCCCTCCGATTTCTTCTTGATCGAAATGCACATTAAGGTATCCCACATAGGTTTTTCGGACGCTCCGATGGAGTGTGGCCCCTCCGGTTACATATCCTTCACCCCATGCCATGCATGAGATGCTAATGAAACTCATGCTATTTTATATTATAAACATAGCATTAAAACTCACATTTGGAACATATCTTTTACAACATAAACTCATCAAAATAAGAATAAACCATCATACATAACCATGTTTTCAAAAAGGTAGAATCCTACCAAAGACCACTAACGTGTCCTTGCGCTTTCGTCCGGAAACCGTCTGTAATGCCCCGCCCTCTCCGAGACAAATTCAGAGTCTATTTTTTTTAAATAATTAAACCGGACAAGGGCGGAGAGACGTCACGAAGCGAGTTAAGTTCAGACTACTCAAGTCTGAACCTTAACTGGCCACCCATGTGTACATGGACTAGACCATGATAACAAACTACACACGAAGCTAAACAATGACTTGCGGAATAAACTAAACTAACTGCGGAATTAGGTTGAATAGATAGCAAGTAAAAGTCTTGATTAATGAATAACTTAAACTAATCATTCATTGACAATATCATAAATAAACCATAGCAATGTATTAACTTATTACATGTCCACTAAATATAACTCAAATGACAGTAAATAAGAAGTCCTGATCAACAATCAAGCGCTTAGGCTTGGCTCCCCTCCCGGTCAACGACCTTCTCTTTCCCCTTCCTTGTTCCTGCATTATCCTCTAAGGATAGAATTAGGGCGTTAGATCAATGCGCCCAGTAGGATTTCCAATTAAGGCTACCACCGGGTTAGTGTATAAAACATGCATATATCATAGTATATATGGTCATCAAAACATGTAAATCAATGCTATGAAATATGCACATGTAATGAGCCCCTCCCCATCACACATATACATAGCCATCACTTGACGGGACTCTCACCGTCAAGGTAAATCACAATACACTTTCATTTGGGACTCACACGATAAAGTAATCCACAGTAATCCTCATTTCCTGTGGAAAGACTCTCATCATTCAGTTGTTTCACATTGTTCTTTCATTGGAACTCACACGATAAAGTAATCTACAGTAATCCTCATTTCCTGTGGAAAGACTCTCATCATTGAGTTGTTTCACAGTGTTCTTTCATTGGGACTCTCAAGTCAAGGTAATCCATAATCATCACCCCATGCCATGCATGAGATGTCAATGTATATGTATGTCATTTGTAAATACGTAACTCATCATTCAAAACCACATTTGAAATATAATTCAAATACAACATATCTCATAAAAACATAATAAAACCAAATCATAATTGTGGTTACAAGTAGGTAGGAAACCTACCGAAGATTAGCTTCGGTGATTGTTCTTTTTCACTAGATCACGACTTGCACGCCGTTCAACTTCCGCTTCCTTGTTTATACAACAACAAGTTAATATCGTAACCATTGGATTTCTTATCAAGTCCAAATTCCATATTCCATTTTATGGGGTTCGGCCATACCCATGGCCGAACCTGATCAACTTAAGATTTAACCTCCCTTTTTATTTGATCTCTCTTTTATTTAATCTTTATTAAACATCATATACTACAAAAATACCTTGGTAGGGTTCCATACATCCAATCCAATGATCATTCCATCTTTGATCATTTCATCAATAATTACCTTTATGCCATTGCTACTTGTATCATGCACTAACTTTAAAACCACCAATTATTTCTATAAAATTGATTCACAACACCATAACAATGGTCCTTGGGGTTCGGCCATACATATGGCCGAACCCTATGGCTTTCCCATTTAAACCTCCATGTCCTAACTTATCCATAGTAACCCTCATGACTATCCAAATGTTCACTTGGGACCCTTTTTGAACACATCATGTTGTTCCATAATTATCATGTATGATTCCTTAATCCAAATCATAAAACAAACCATAATCTCCCATCAAAACAGTCCATGGGGTTCTGCCATACACATGGCCGAACCCTTATGGTTCTTTTGCCCAATGATTCCATTATTTACATACCAATTGGACTCTACCCTTTAACCACGATCACTACACGGTTCAGCCATCCAATGGCTGACCCAAAACAGCAAACATATTTCCATTTTAAATCACATAAGCACCCATAACATGACCCATGGGGTTCGGCCATTCACATGGCCGAACCATATGGTCCTTTTTATGCAACTTTTCCAACAATTCCATATAATTAATCTACTGTATCTTAGCCATAAAAATAGCAAGGTTTAACCATCCATTGCCGATCCCATACAATTAATTAATTCCATTTTACAATCCTTTTAAAAATCTATACACATGGTATGGTTTTTTATCCCCAAAAACCATACCATTCACCAATGATTTCCTTGGGGTTCGGCCATCCCACGTGGCCGAACTCCATGCTCTAAATTTCCATCTTTTAAATCTCATCCTCTTACTTTACATCATTACTTAATTCAGCCACAAGGTGACCTAATTAACATATGTAAAAATCACCATAGTTGACATGGTTTTTAACTTTCCAAAACATCAAACTAAACCACTCTTTTCATGGGGTTCGGCCAACCAAGATGGCCGAACCCAATGATATATTTTTTTATCCTTTTAAGCCATCTAATCCAAGGTTTAATCCTTTGATATATTAGGCCAATCCATGGCCCAAAACAACATAATCTTGTATGGTTTTTATCTCTCAAAACCATCAAAATCACCATACAATAATCACATGATTTCATGGGGTTCGGCCATACTCATTGGCCGTACCCTATGGCCTTTGATTTGAACCTCTTAAACCTTTATCTTATATCTAATTTAATCATCCAAAACAATCCATCATTTGCATGGTTTTAACTTACAAAAACCATCAAAATAAACATATTATTTCATGGGGTTCGGCCAACCAAAGTGGCCGAACCCTATGGCCCATATCTTCTATCTTTTAAACCTCATCATACAATTTTAAACCATTGATTAATTCAGCCACAACATATATTTTGAGTCTCCTTAAATCATGTACAAATCTCCATGGTTTTTGTATTGTTTTTAGCCTTCAAAACCATCAAACCAACCAAATAATCTCATGGGATTCGGCCATCCAAAGTGGCCGAACCCTATGGTCCATTTCCAACCCTTTTAGACACCATCTTCCATGGTTTAGTCCTTTGACAAATTCGACCATACATGGCCAAATTATGTCATTCAGATCCATAACTTAAAACCCTTTACTTAAACAAAGTTCTATGGAATACTTACCAATCCTTTTAGCTCTCTTCTTGCCTTTTGCACCTTGCCTTCTTCCCTCTTGCTTCCTTCCTTCTTTCTTCCTTAGTCTCAGCTGATTAGAAGCATGAACCAATGGTGAAATCACCAAGGTAAAACTCGGCCAAGGAGGTGTGTTCTTGAGAGAGGGAGAGGGAGAGATGGAACTCCAAATTTTGGAATGTGCAATCGGCCAAATGAGGTGTGTTTTCCTTTTGTTAAACAGCCCAAAGCATTTCATAACTCCTCATTAATCTTTTGATAAAACTAAGGAGGTATTGGGTGCCATCCAAGGCACCCCTTGGTACCAACCGTTGCATCTCTTGGTATCAACCAATGCATCTCATGAGATGGAAATACCCCTCCATCTTTGTTCATTAATGCCGTCCCAACCATGGTGACCCTTGGCTTGGCCAAGGCACCTCTTCACTCCCAACGTGTGGGAGTTGCTTCCTTGGTGAGTTTTGGGATCAAGACCGCTCCTCATATTCCATTAAACTCACTTGAACTCAAGGCCCCTTTAATTTCCAACTCAAGTCACTCAACTCACTACATTAAATGACACTCATTTAATGCACTTGAATCAACTCCATTTCTTAATTAAAACCCAACTCAATTCAGTCCCAATCAACTTGATTTAACTCCCAATTGAGCTCATTTGAGGGTCCACACGGTCAACCATGGTCCACATGGTCAACACGACCCATTGGGCCCCCATTTAGCTTATTGACCCAATTAACGCCTAGACCCAATTATGAGTGTTTTAGCCCCTTTTAATGTGGTTTACCCATTTGCATCAAGCCTACCCATTTATGCTCCACATAATTTCCAATCAATTCAGCTTAACCCCATTAAATTTGGGCTCACCCAATGGTCTAATAAGTCCATTATGACCCATTGGGTCCAATTGGGTCCTTTGACCGAATTAACCATTTTGAACCAATTTGATGCACACGACCCATTCCTTTTTAATTGACCCTTATAATGTGTTCATACCATCTTAGTTTGAACAATGGGCCCCACAATTTTCTCATTTAAGATCATAATTATTAAATTTACCAATCCAGGAGCATTTTCGTAAATATTCGTATCTTTGAGAAATTGGGGTGTTACACAGTTCACGATCGTATACCGCTTATGAGGTCCGTCACCTTGTTACATATCAACAAGTCAAACTAAAGTCCCATTTGATTTCCATTCTAAACGTAAATCCATAAACCAACCTTTGTGGGGTTCCACCATACAACATGGTCGAACCTCACCCCCCTTGATTTTTGGTCCCTCTTTTGATCCTTTAACTTAAGTCCAAGATCATAATGTTTTTTAATTCATTAACCTAACATACATAAACCCTAGGTCCACCAAACACTCCTCATGGGGTTCGGCCATACACCATGGCCGAACCCATGGTCCATTAATTTTACTTATTTACAATATTGCAATGGTTTCCACGACCTTATGCTTAGGTCCAAAACTGATCCATAACATGGATTCATGATTGATTCATAAATCATAAAATAAAGCCCTAATAATTCCCTTCATCCCTTGGTTTGGTAAACCATTCATTTAAATTATACAAAGACCCACAAATGACCCATTAACAAGTTCATGGGGTTCGGCCATACACCATGGCCGAACCCTTGATGTTTCATTTCTAACTTCTCCTTTAAATGGTTCACCATCTTAGGTCCATAACATAAGTCTATACTTGCATCCTCCAATTAATCCTCCATTCATTTAAAATATACATAGACATAGTATCCATAAAATTGCTTCATCATTTACTACCCCAAGTCCAAGAGTGATCCATACATAATTCATTCACCATTTACAACCTTCATGCCAACTTAGATTCAAAAATATTATCCATGGGGTTCGGCCATACACCATGGCCGAACCCATGGTCCTTTAGTTTCATCCATTTGGCCATCACTTCTTTCCTTAGGTAATCACCCATACCACAATTGTTTAACATTGTTAACAACTTAAGTCCATAAAAAGACCTCATGGGGTTTGGCCATACACCATGGCCGAACCCATGATCTTTCATTTAACCTATATTTACAACTTTGCCATCATTTCTATGATCTAACTATATGAATATAATTCCATATTTCTTTATGGAGTTCACCAACAACCTTCCATTTAAACCCTTTAACATCTTTATTACCCACCAACATCCTTTCCATTAGAATACCCAAATCAACCCCCAATTTTCTTCCATGGGGTTCGGCCATCCACCATGGCCGAACCCTTTGGTTCCTTTCTTTAAACAAAATTTATAAAAATATTTATCGGTTCCGTGACTCCTCCGGTTTTCCTTCGTTCTGACTTGTTCTTTCAATTCTTCTTTCCTTAGCCTTTTTCCTCCTTCTTCTTGATCCTTTGGCCGAGTGTGAGAGCTTGAGAGAGAGATAGAGTTCGGCCAAATTATGTGGGTTTGAGAGAGGATCGGCTTTGAGTGAGAGGGAGAGGAGTTTGGGATGCAAACTCTAAGTTCTTTTCTCTTTTGTCCTTGTGAGTGGTCGGCTAAGAGAGGGTGTGAGGGAGAGAAACAGCCAAGAGGGAGAGTTTGGCCTTGTTTGAATTTGAAACTTAAACCAAACCTCCCCATTATCTCTCCAACGTGTAGCCTTGTTTGAATTTGAAAATTAAACCATAACCATCTCCATTATCTCCCATGTGTATCCTTGTTTGAATTTGAAATAAACCAATACTCCCCATCTCTCCAACGTGTATGCCATTATTTGAATTTTGAAATAAATATCCTTGTTTGAATAACAAACCACCTTCATTATCTCCCATGTGTAACCATTGTTTGAATTTGAAATAAATATCCTTGTTTGAATTTGAAACAACAAACCACCTTCATTTTCTCCCACGTGTAACCATTGTTTGAATTTGAAATGTGTATCCTTGTTTGAATTTGAATTGTATAACCATCCACATCCAACTCATTCAACTCACCACTTTAATTTAATTCAAATCAATTCAACTCACTCGGTGGTCAACATAGTCAAACACGACCCATTGGGTCCCAATTGGACATTTTGACCCAATTACCATCTTGACCTAATTGAATACATCTTACCCAATTATTTCAATTGCAACCATATCCACAATCTGTTGGGTCTTAATTGAGCAATTGATCCAACACTTTACCCATCTAAGATCCATATCTAATAATTCACAAATTAAATGGCAAATTTCATATATATTAATAACTTGAAATTTCAAAGTGTTACAATTTTTTTTGCTCTAGAGAGAGTGATCTGCCAAGGGGTGTGAAGTGCCCCTAGGTTGGTATCCCTTTGTAACAGTCCAAGTCTTTCCATCTTCCCTCATTATGTCTTTGTCTAATCAAGGTGTCCCTTGGCTTAAACATGGAGACCATTGGCTAAAACCAAGGCATCCCTTCACCTTCCCACCGTGTCCCCTCAAGATGGAAACCCTCCATCTTCCCACTCAACTCAACTCAACTCAATTTAATTTTTTTGAACTTACTTTCCAACTCAGCCAATTCAACTCAACTCCTTTGAACTCACCCATGGTTGACAAAGTCAACCATGACTTAGCCGACCATGCACCACATTGCATTTAGGTCCCACCTTGGCCATGTCACTTGATGATGTGGCACCTTACCTAGTTGGCTTCCATGCATGCCACATGGCAATCCCACCTCACTTGATGAGGTGGATTTAATGTGTTGGGTTTTAATTGGGTAGCTGACCCAATTACTTTGGCCTTACCCATTTACCTTAAGAATCAGCTTATCTATGACCCATTGGGTCCCAACTGGGGAATTGACCCATTTAATTATATTTACCCAATTACTTTCAAACCAAGTCCTATTCATGATCCTTTGGGTTTTAATTGGGTTATTGACCCAATTCCTTACCCACCTAAGGTCCATTCCAATTTCTAATCTTAAATTCAACCAATTAGCAATTTAAATAGACAAATCCAATATATTTATGAAATGAAAAATCCGGGGTGTTACAATATTACCCTCTTTTGAAATTTTTGTCCCGAAAATCGAGCGAATTAGGGTTTCAAATAGATTACATAAATAGCTCAGGATGAGCTGCTCTCAATTTCTGATTCAAGTTCCCAAGTGGCTTCCTCATTACCATGTCGGTCCCATACCACTTTGACGAATTGAATTGCTCGGTTCTGCATGTAACGCCCCGCCCTTTTTCACTCGCCGAAAGTCAGAGTCTATTTTTTTTTAAATAAAAAGTGAGAGAGAGCGGGACGCCACGACGCTAGCTATGTCCGAGCTTCCAAAGCCTGACCCTTAACTAGCCAACCATAGGTGTACGTGGACTAAGTCCACTAAAACGGTTCACACGCATTAAGGCTATAATTGCTGAATAAACGTAATACTGAATTAATATGAGATTAAAGTTACTACACCCTATCCATTTTTTAAGCAAGGAAGTCCATCACAAATAATAATTAATCTTAAGTTCAAATGTCCAAAATTAAACCAAACCATAGCAAGATAGCTCTAAGTTATTACAGTCCCAAAATGCGAATAACTTAAATTACATTGTTCGAAAATAAAACTTAAATAAAGTAATTCTAAATTATCCAAGCTCTTAAGCTTGGCTCCTTTCGCGTCCTTCGTTCCGTCCATTCCTTATGTCATCATTTAAGGTAGAAGTAGGGCGTTAGTCAACGAGCCCAGTAGGTATTCCGAGTAGGGTCAAACACATGGATTAGTATAAAAATCATAATAGATAAATAATGTCAAAATATGCAAGCCAATGCCATGACATGGGTGTCATATGCCATGATTTCCCACTCATCAACCATATCTCAATCACATAAATAAGCCTCTTGATGTACAAGCCACATCAAGGTATTCATTGTCATGACTCCCCATGTATGCCTTATTGGTCCCATCGAATGGAGCGTGGACTCCTTTTTCATTTCAAACATCATAATCGGAATCAGTGCGGATCCCTCCCCACATTTGTTTATCGGATATCCGAATGGAGCGTGGACTCCCCTCATATGATCCCTCCCATGCCATGCATGAGATGTAAGTACAAACATGCCATTTCATGTTAGACATCATAGCATTGAAATCCCATACTTGAAACATAGCACTTTGATACAAAAAATACATCATTAAACATAGAAATAAAAACCATCACATATACATAAGTCCAAGGTTTTCAACAAGGTAGGAATCCTACCAACGTCCAAGTATTGTATCCTTGCGTTTTCGTCAAAATCGATCACCGGTCGTGTCAAAGCCGATCGTACACCCGTTTGTGAAATCCCGTTATCTTATTACATTTAACACATATACATACATCAATTTGGTGATCCATTTGATTTCCATCAACCCTTACACCATCTCATATTCTTCTCCATTTACGATCATAGTCCTTAAGCCGGTTAAGACTCCCAAGGGGGTTCGGCCATAGGGTGTGTTCATGTCCACCCAAAACTCATTAGTGGGGTTCGACCATACAACATGGTCGAACCTCACTCTTTTGGTTTGGCCCCTTTTTAACCCTTGTTTTATTTTGAACAAAGCGGGTCAGCCATTATTCATTCCTTCATTTTTTAATCTAATATTCCATAGTTAATCATTTAACTTTTTAAATACACCTAAGTCCCCAAAAGTCATCCATGGGGTTCGGCCATACAACATGGCCGAACCCATGGTTCTCTCTTTTCATCATCTTCCCATCTTAGCCATCATTTCTTTTCATAGTTAATCACTTAATTTATTTACACATACTTAGATCCATAAAATGATCCATGGGGTTCGGCCATACAACATGGCCAAACCCATGGTTCTTCATTTTCATCTTCTCATTTCCTAGCTTGATAATCCATAGTCAATCATTTAAAATATATTTAGATCCATAAAAATTCCTCCACGGGGTTCGGCCATACAACATGGCCGAACCCATGGTTCCTCCTCTTCATCCTATTTCCATTTCAATCACCTTGAGGATGGGTGTTTACATCCAACATGTCCTAGCACTTGATGAGGTTCGGCCATACAACATGGCCGAACCTCAACTTGTTTTTCTTTGAGTCCTCAAATGGTCCTTATATATCAAAAATAGGGTTCGGCCATGCAAGGGGCCGAACCATGTTCTTTGATCACTTTCTTATGAACTTCATTACTTATACTTAACATACATATTATCATCCATTTAATCATGTATTACCATAGTCTCCTTATCATAACTTCATTTGTGCAGGTTATCTTACCCACCAACAAGGTTAGGGTATTTTCATTCCAAATGCTTCACCATCTTCTTGGATGGATTTTTCTTTTACATTTCATGGCCCATAACATTTCAGCCACCCTTTTCAATCCGAAATGGAACCCCATGGTTTCGGCCATTCCATAGCCGAAACCATGGTTTCCTTAGCCTTTTTTTAATCCATAACCCTTGTTAAACAATACATACCTATTCCGCGACTCCTCCTTTTTTCTTTACGTCTGGTTTTGTTCCTCCGTTCTTCTCCTTCCCTAATCCTTTCTTCTTCCTCCTTCGTTCTTCGTTTTCTCCAAGTTTAGTGCCGAAATGGGAGAGATGGATTTCGGCCACACTTGTGGGGTGTCCCTTGAGCTAATGTCTTTTGTGTGAAAGACCAACCTTTTCTTAGTGCTCTAGGTGTAGCAATGGAGAGGAAGAGAGATAGAGAAGAGGAGAAGATCTCTAGGTTTTCTTAGAGGTGTTTGAGATGAAAAACCGTAAGGGAGGGTTAGGCCTAGGTGAGGGTTGAGAGAGGGAAAGAGGGAGAGGATGAGATGAAAATCTCTAACTCTTTTTGTCTAAGAGAGGGGATCAGCCCTAGGGTTTGAAGGTTGAGAGAGGGAGAGGAGGAGAGGGTGAGATGAAACAATCTCAACTCTTTTGTCTAAGGGAGGATCGGCCAAGGGAGGGTGTGTAAGCCCTAACCTCCCAACCACCCACATTAAGGTGTGGTCTTTCCCATGTGTCCCTTGGCTAAATAAGGAGACACATGGCCTACACTTGGCCTTCTCCCCCTTCCCACCGATTTTTCTCTAGGGTTTCCATGAGATGGAAACCCTCCACCTCCCTCTTTGACTCACTTAGAGCCCTTTCCACTTCCATTTCAACTCACTTGTTTATTTTGAACTAACTTCCCCTTCAACTCACTTCACTTAAATGAAACTCATTTCCCTAACTCAAGCACTTGAATTCATTTCTTAATTAATTAATTCCTTAACTCAACTCACTTCACTTAACCCTCTTGAACTCACCCATGAACCCAACCATGGTTGACCAAGTCAACCATGGTGGCCGGCCCTACCTGTGACCTTAGACCACACGCCACCTCACTTGATGAGGAGGGTTTGGGTCCCACTTGACTATGCCACTTCCATGTCACCTCATACACTTGCCACCTCACTTGATGAGGTGGATCCCATGCCTTAGGGCTTAATTGGGTACATGACCCGATCAAATCAATTCATCTTGACCCGTTGGGTCCCAATTGGGTATTTGACCCAATTAACTACATTTACCCAATTAATTAAAATCAACTCTATCCATGATCCGTTGGATCATAACTGGGCCATTGCCCCAATTCTTATCCTTCTAATCTTAAATTTAACAATTAAAATAGATAATATCCAATATAATAATTGCATTGAAAATCCAGGATGTTACACCGCAACACCCTTTGTTTCGTCTCAATCACTCTGACCGGCTTTTCGACGTAAGACACGTCGCTTTACACTTCCATGTCTTGACGTTCTGCATGTACGAGGGGTCAGGATTGTACTTCCTCAACATAGACACATGGAACACATCGTGTAGTGATGACAACTGTGGAGGGAGTATCAGACGATAAGCTACTTCCCCAACCCTTTTTTGGATTGGAAAGGGTCCCACAAATCCGGGTGACAACTTCCTTTTCTTTCCGAATGGCATGTGCCCCTTTCGTGGCGAGAATTCAAGAGTACCAGATCTCCCACTTCAAACTCAAGGAATCTCCTTCTCTTGTCAGCCTAACTTTTCTGACGACTGTGTGCAGTGAACAGATGTTGTCGAATCACCTTAATCTGTTTCGTGGTCTCTGCAACTAGCTCAGGTCCAATAATTGCAGGCTCACTGGCCTCTGTCCAACACACTGGTGATCTACACGGTCTACCATACAATGCCTCAAATGGAGCCATCTTGAGGCTTGCCTGGTAATTGTTGTCGTACGAGAACTCAACCAGTGGTAAATGATTGATCTTCCCAACCACACTTGAATTCTAACATGCATGCTCTCAGCATATCCTTCAAAGTCTGTATTGTTCGCTCTGACTGTCCGTCAGTCTGAGGATGAAAAGTTGTACTGATTAACAAGTTTGTTCCCATTGCCGACTGCATACTCTGCCACACTCTACCAGTGAATCTCCCATCTCTGTCTGACACAATAGTCCTGGGGATACCATAGCGCCTGATGATATCCTTAATATACCGCCGTCCCAAAGTCTCAGATGAATCTGTCATCTTGATTGGGAGAAAATGTGTAGACTTGGTCAAACGATCTACCACAACCCATATTGCATCGTTGCCCTTTGATGACTTTGGCAACCCTGTCACAAAATACATGGAAATATGTTCCCATTTCCATTCTGGCACTGGTAAGGGTTTGAACAATCCTGGTGGTTTCTGATGTTCTGTCTTGACTTGCTGACAAGTAAGGCAATGAGAAACAAAATCAGCTATATCTCTTTTAAGTCCATGTCACCAATAATGTCTCTTCAAGTCATGGTACATTTTGGTGCTTACCGGATGAATAAAGAGTTTTGTATGATGAGCTTCAATCAATAGTTCTTTTCTGTAGCTTTGAGGCACATATGTCTTGCCTCGAAATAAGAGACCTTGTCCTGGTTGTAATTCCCAGTCTAGTATGACTTCACCAGTAGACATTTTGGCCCATATTTGTTCGACTTCCGGATCTGTCCGCTGTTTTTGCTCAATCTTGGAAACCATGCTGGACCATAACATCAGATTATACATATTTCCATGGTCCTTGATGTACAAATTGAATTCCCGGATGGTTGTCAACATTTCCCATTCCTTCATAATCAAACTGGCCACTGTTGCATGGGACATGCTTCTGAGGGCATCCGCCACTTTGTGCGCCTTGCCAGGATGATATCGTAGTGCAAACTCATAATCTTGTAAATATTCCATCCATCTACGCTGCCTCATATGGAGTTCCTTCTGATCAAACAGAAACTTCAAACTCATTTGGTTAGAAAATACTTCAAATTTCTCATCATATAGATAGTGTCTCCAGCTTTTGAGAGCGAACTCCAGATAATGAGTGGGATAATAGCGTTCATGAATTTTCAGTTGCCTTGAACCGTACGTCAATATATGATGACTTTGAGTGAGAGAACACCCAAGTCCTTCTCCTAAAGCATCACAATATAGTTCATATCCCTTGTCTCTTTCCGGAAAAATCAGAATAGAAGCAGTTGTAAGCTTTTCTTTCAGATCTTCAAGTCTTCAGTTGCATACATCTGACCATTCAAACTTGACTCCTTTCTGGGTGAGTCGGGTGAGTGTAGTCGCAATCTTGGAGAAGTCCATAATAAACTTCAGATAATAGCCAGCCAGTCCCAGAAAGTTGCGGATTTCAGTCACATTCTTCGAAGCTTTCCAGTCTCTAACAGCTACCACTTTAACCGGGTCTATGGCTACTCCTTCTGTTGATATGACATGTCCTAGAAAAATGACCTCAGAGAGCCAGAACTCGTACTTGCTTACTTTAGCATATAACTGATTCTCCTTCAAGGTGTCTAGGACTTTCCTTAGATGCTCAGCATTCTCCTCCCGACTGGTGGAATAAATCAGAATATCATCAATGAAAACAATTACAAACTTGTCCAAATAAGGACGAAAGATTTTGTTCATCAGGTCCATGAACACAGCTGGTGCATTGGAAAGTCCAAACGGCATGACTACATATTCATACAGTCCATACCGAGTTTTGAAAGCCGCCTTCTCTATATCTTCATCCCTTACACGGATTTGATGGTAGGTCGACATCAAATCAAGCTTGGAGAAATGATTGGAACCTCTGAGTTGATCAAACAAATCATCAATTCGAGGTAGAGGGTACTTGTTTCTGATTGTCAACTGATTCAGTTTCCGGTAATCTACACACATCCGAAGCGTACCATTCTTCTTCTTCACAAATAATACGGGTACTCCCCAAGATGAAGTGCTATTCCGGATGCACCCCAGTCTAAGTAACTCATCAATTTGTTTCTTCAGCTCAGACATCTCTGCCGGGGCCATCCGGTAATGCGGCAATGATACTGAAGCAGTGCCAGGATATAACTTGATCTCGAAATCTATCTCCCTCTTTGGAGGCAAACCAGGGAGTTCTGTCGGGAATACCTCTACGTACTCTTTCACTACCACAGGTAGTTCAGCCATTGGCGCCTTGTCTAATCTGATGTTGTTTAGTACTAGACGGTTCATTTCTTCGTGCAATCTCCTGGTCATTGGAATGCTCTGTCTGTCGGCATGTACCACATATCGTTTTCCCTCGGGTGACCAAAATATCACCCTACGGAGATGGCAGTCAATGCTGGCCTGGAAGTTAGCCAACCAATCCATGCCAAATATGATGTCGTACTCTGTCAGCTCGGGTACTAGATAGTCGAACTTAAATCTGAACCCAGCAAGTTCAGTGTCTACCGTAGTGCAAATCAGACCCAGTGATGTGTCTCCAATAGGGGATACAATAGTAAGTGCGGTGGACAATTGTTGTACTAAGGTGCCAGTAGCAGATATGAAGGCAGCAGATATAAAGGAGTGGGATGCTCTTAAATCAAATAATGCAAAAGCATAAGAACTACCAACTACTGCCATACCTTGAATCACCGAGTGATCTACTGTCTCTGAAGAAGGAGCCAAAGTATACACTCATCCAGATCCTGTCGGAATAGGTGCTCGTTCTGTCTGGTTATGTGCTCTAGATGCTTGAGATTGAGCTGGTCGAGCTGGAGGATGGAAGGAACCCCTGGAGTGAGAACGTCTATTGATTTGTGGACACTCCCTCTTGAAATGGCCCTGCTAGCCACACTAGAAACAAGTGCTAATGTAACGCCCCGCCCTCTTCGAGAAATATCAGAGTCTAATTTTTTTTTTTAAATAATAAAACATCGGAAGAGAGCGGGTGGCGTCACGACGCGAGTTAAGTTTAGACTACGCCGAACCCCATAAATTGTTTTGTTGGAGATTATGATTTGGTTGTATGATTTGGATTAAGGAAACATATGTATGTATCTTTGGACTTAGTGATAAGTAAATAATAAGCCATTACGTATGATGAAAGAAGAGACCAAAATCAGTATGGTGAGGTTCGGCCATGTAGTATGCCGAACCCCACTAGTGGTCATTTAGTAGATCTAGTGGCTAACTTGTAATTTGATTGGTTAAAAATCAAAATGAGGGTTGATGTATGAAAGGTGTAAAGGATCAAAAACAAAGTGGTGAGGTTCGGCCATGTTGTATGGCCGAACCCCACTAAGGTAGATTATTTTTATGAACTTTGATTATGAGCAAGATTAGACATTGGTTAGACCAATGGCAAATCTATGAATACAAGTCAAATGAAGGGATTGATCAAAGGACTTACAAGAGGGGTCAAACCAAAGTGTTATGGTGTCAAACCAAAGAGGTATGGTTCAACCATGTTGTATGGCCGAACCCTACCAAGTTATATTAGGTAATAAAAGGCATTTTGGTATTGATCAAAAAAAAGGGAGGTCAAATCTAAAGTGGGTAAGGTTCGGCCATGGGTATGGCCGAACCCCACAAGATGTTTATGGGTTTTATATGTGAATGGACATTTAAATGATAGTATGATTTACTTATTGTTACATCACAAGGTGACGAGAGTTGAACGACGTGCGAGTCGCGACCGAGTGAAGCTCAAAAAGGAACGGACACCTTAAGCAAAGTTTCTGTAGGTTTCCTACCTACTTGTAACCACAGTTTTATCCTAGTTTTCTTATGAGACTCTTGTATATTTTTATGTGGTTTCGAATGATATGTTTTGCATTTACAAATGGCATACAAAGCATTGGCATCTCATGCATGGTCATGGGATGATGACTAAGGTTCTACAGTGTTGCAATTTATGAGTTACGTCCTCCTTAGGCAATGAGAGTCCCGCCAGGAAGAGTAACATGATGATCATAGTCACAATGGTCTCCTTAGGCGATGAGAGTCCCACCAGGAGGACTAATACGTGATATGAATCAAGTCAATGATGAAGTGATGGAAGTGTATTGTGATTTACCTTGTCGGTGCGAGGCACGACAAGTGATGGCTATGAATGTACATGATGGGAGAGACTCATTGCATGTGCATCCTTCATAGCATTGTTTTACCTGTTTTTACTAATCATGTACTATGATATATATGCATGTTTTATATGTTAATCATGTGGTAGCCCTGATCGGGAACCTACTGGGCGCGTTGATCTAATGCCCTAATTCTATCCCCAGAGGAGAATGCAGGTACAAGGAAAGGGAAAGAAAAGGTCGATGACCGGGAGGGGAGCCAAGCCTAAGCGCTTGAATGTTGGACTGGACTTCTTTTTATTACTGTCACTTGAACTATATTTTGTTGGACATGTAATAAGTTAATACTTGCTATGGTTTGATTAGATTATTAACTATGGATGGTGGGTTACCTTAATTAGCAATTGGGACTGTTACTTGCTATCTAGTCTTTCTATTCTGCAGTTAATCTAGTTTATTCCGCATGTTGGTGTTAGTTCCATGTGTGATTCATTATCATGGTCTAATCCATGTACACATGGGTGGCCAGTTAAGGTTCAGACTTGAGTAGTCTGAACTTAACTCGCGTCGTGACGCCGCCCGCTCTCTTCCGATGTTTTATTATTTAAAAAAAAAAAAAATAGACTCTGATATTTCTCGGAGAGGGTGGGGCGTTACAGTTAACACCTTGAGGAACCTAAAAGACTGATCCTGATATGGAGGGCTGATTGGGACGAAAACCTCCAGTGGACCCAATAGAAGGTGAGGGTCTCCCAAGGTTGGGTCTAAATCTCTTGTTCGGGTGGAAAGTATTTCCCCCGCTCTGACTTCGTCGTTTATCCACAAACCTGTCTCTGCCAACTCTTGTTCAGCTATGCTAACTCGGCTAACCACTTCTGCCAAAGTAGCTGATTTGAAGATTGTGACTTTGGCTCTAAGGTTGGGTCGCAAGCCTCATTCAAATTTCTGAGCATTCTTGTATTCTGTGTCTACCATGTATAAAACATAACATGATAGACGGAGAAACTCCTGATAATAGTCCGTAACAGTCATGGTGCCCTAGATCAGAGATATGAATGCTTGTATCTAGCGCTCCTTTTCCTCCTCTGGAAAATAATGATCCAGAAACATTCAAACGAACTGATCACATGTCGTCTCGGTCTTTTCACCCACTGGAATCTGTGCTTGCTGACATTCTATAACTCTCCACCATTTGCTGGAATCATCCACCAATTGTGAGGTAGCCAGCAGTATCCTGTCCTCATCATCGGTGATCTTGAGTAGCTTTAAGATCTTTGTAATGTTCTCAATCCAGTTTTCTGCTTTCGCGGGTCCCTCTTTCACTTTGAAATAAGGGGGACGCTGCTGTTGGAAATTCCTAACCGTGTTCCGGTCCTGTGGTTATTGGAGGTTGCGCCTCCATTGCCGTTCTGATGTTGCTGTAGAACGGATGTGACTACTGCCTATACCAGGCTCTGCAAGTCAGGATGTACTTCAGGAATGTTCACACTGATTTGTCCCGTGTGGATGTTGTACCTCTTCCTCCTGATGCGGGTTTTGTCGGGTATTTCTTCTTCTCAGAGTCATTTTCCTAAGTCATTGAAACATTGCTTGACTTAGTTTTCTCATAAAATCTTATTTTTACATAGTTGGGGAGATTGCCATATCATCATCTTCTTTTTATTGTTTTGGGAAATTTTCCTATGTATCACATATTGTTTCTCACTTTGGGGAAATCTTGATGTTTCTTGTTTTGGAGAAATATGTCCTATTTTGATATGTTTTATAAATCCATAATTATAGTGATTGTCCATCACTTGTTGCTATTCCTTTTTCATCAGATGTTGTTCTCAGATTGAATGCTTACGGTCTGATTCTCAACAAAGTAAATTAATCCGGCCCCCGTGCAGCAGACTCCGAAGAGACGGTCAGTTAGGATTCTTATCTTATCAGCGAGAAATGATACCGTATTAATCTTACTTTGAAAGATTCACACTTCAGGTTTCGCTCTGATACCAACTGTAACGTCCCGCCCTTTTTCATTCGTAAAAAATTAGAGTATATTTCTTTTTTTAAAAAAGAAGAGTCAGAGAGAGCGGGAACGTCACGACACGAGTCAAGTCCGAGTTTCCAAACCTCGACCCTTAACTGCCCACCTTTACGTGTGCGTGGACCAAGTCCACTAAAACAGTTCACACGCTTCACACTTAACTGCGGAATTATTATATGAATAGAATACTATCCATATCCATGATATTAATAAGCAAGGAAGCCAATCACTATTAAATTAACTGAAACTTAAATATCCAAAACATCATCCAACCATAGCAAAATAATCTAAGTTATTACAATCCCAAATTAAGAGTTCTCCCAATACATCAATTCAAAATCAATTAAGTAAAATCAGCATGAACTGCCCAAGCTCCTAAGCTTGGGTTTCTTCATGTCCCATGTCCTTTCCATTCCCTGTTCCATCAACTATAGGTTAGAAGTAGGGCATTAGTCAACGCGCTCAGTAGGAATTCTAAATAGGGTTATGTACACATAGGATCAATATAAAATCATGATAAATATATCAAATGAAAACAGTAAAGCATCTCAAGTATTAAAACAGCGAATGATAATCATATCCAAATCATGCTAATGTAGGTGTCATATGCCAATGATCCCGCACCCAATCTCCATATTCAATCACAATACAAATCATATCAATAGTTTCCTTGATAAAACAAAGCAATATCACGGTGTTCCCTTGGCCATTTACGTCCGTAGTGTTTTGTGACGGCACCACTAGGTCACTGTTATACCTCCCTGCGTATGTTAATCGGAATTACCGATGGAGCGTGTACTCCTCCCTCTGCGCAGGGTTTTTGGACTGGTTACCCCGAAGCTCTTTGGCCAAAATTACACCGTACCCCTATCTAGCAATCCCGGACAAAGCCAAAATATCAATGGTTCACATAGCTTCTTTCAAGCTAGTTTTCAAGCCCCAAGTCATGTCCGGACAACTCATAACTGGGCTTACTGTCCCATGTACTCCCTCCCATGCCATGCATGAGATCATGAATGCAATAATGCCATTTCATTTCAAATCACATGTTACCATCGAAAACAGTTCATAATCATATATATTTATTTAATCAAAGTAAGTCATCATGTTCGAAAATACAAATCAGCAACACAAATATATTTAAGATCCACATGTATTTCAATAAGGTAGGAATCCTACCCACGTCTGATTTACTGTCCTTTTCTTGTTTCGTACGAACAATGCTAATCGTCGCGTGAAAGTGAATCACACCTTTTTACCTTATCAATTCAATCACATACGTGTATATCAATTTGATTTTTCCTTTTAATCTAATTACTCCTCACATCCTACCAGATAACAAAATTATCTGAAAAATAAATTCAAACTTTTCAATTTAGTTCACTGAATCATGCCCATATATTGTTCTCTATCTTACGCACAGACTTTCAGTCGACTGAAATACATATCCAGTCGGATGAAACCCAACTCAGTACTGTTATTCCTTGACTCGCTAACCTTTCAGTCGGCTAAATCATCGATTCAATCGGTTGACTTTGAGTCAAACCCTCTGTATTTTCGGTCAATCCTCTTTCAGTCGACTGAATCACAGATTCAGTCGGCTGACTTTGGATCAGATTAACTGTGTGTTCGGCCAGTATATGTAACACCCCAATTTCTCAATGAAGTAGATAATTATGAAAATGCCCCTGGTTTGTTAAATTAATTATTTTGTGATGTCAAATAAGGAAATGGTGGGGTCCATTGCTCAAATTAAGATCATATGAGCACATTAGAAATGTCAAGTTTGATTGGATGGGTTATGTACATCAATTGGGTCGAAAATGGCTAAATGGGTCAAAGGGCCCAATTGGACCCAATGGGTCATAATGGATAATTTGACCATTGTGTAAGCTCAAATTAAATGGGGTCAAGCTGAATTGATTGGAAATCAAGTATAGCAAAAAATGGGTAGGCTGGATGCTCAAGTAAAAACCATTTAAAAGTGGAAAAATCAGCCCATTAATGGGTCATGTTGTCAAAACAGGTCAAAGGGCTGATTGGGGACCCAATGGGTCGGGTTGACTAGGTTGACCACGGATGACCATGTGGGCCCTCAATTGAACTCAAGAATGAGTTAGTTCAGCTTGAGTTGGACTGATTTGAAATGAGTTGGAATTAAGAATTGAGTTGACTCAAAATATGGTGCATTAAATGTGTTGAGTTGGATGAGTTGAGTTGGAATAAAAAGTTAATGAGTCAAGTGAGTCAAGAAGAGGTGGGAAGGAGTTCTAATCTCACTCAAACCTTAATCAAATCAATCCCAGCCGTTGAGAGTGAAGAGGTGCCTTGGCAAAGCCAAGGGACACCAAGGTTGGGCGGCGCTAATTCATTTAATGGATGCATTGGTTCATTTCCAAAGGGTGCAACGTTTGGCACCAAGGGGTGTCTTGGATGACACCCAACATCCCATCGTGTTTAGGAAAATTAAATGAGGGAGGATGAATGGATGATGGGGCTGAAACTACAAAAGGAAAAGGTTACCATTCTTGGCCGATTTTCACATTGAAAATCCAAGAAATTCCCATCTCTCTCTCCCTCTCTCCAAATTCGTTTCTTGGCTGAACAGCTGAGGTGTTGGCACCAACTAATCAAACATAAACCAGCAAAGGATTAAGGAAGAAAGGAAGAAATAGAGGGGAGAAGGCAAGGATCATAGGCAAAGGAAATTTGGTAAGATTTCTTAAGTATTCAAGTTAAGCAAGTTGTAAGAAAAGGGTGTGTATTGGGCCATGGTTATAGCCGAATGCACCAAGGTTTTAACCTTGAGTAATAAAGGTTTCAAAATGGTAAAAACTGATCATTGGGTTAGGCCACCATGGAGGGCCGAACCCCATGTAAATGATTGATTGGTTTTGATGTCTTTGAAACATATAAACCATGAAGTTTGGTGGACTATTTTTTATGTTTCTTTAAGACTCAAATGCATGTTTTAAAAAGGGTTAAAAACATGGAATTGAATGACATGAAGGACTGAAGTTATCATGGGTCTAAACAGTGGATATAAACTGATGAAATGGACCATTGGGCTCGGCCATCTTGGATGGCCGAATCCCATGAAGTATTATGGTTATTTGAATTGAGTTCTACAAAGTGGAAACCATGCAAAGTGATGGATTTATTTAGATGGTTTTGAAGGGTAAAAACATGGTAACATTATACTGATTATCATATGTTAAATGAGACCTAAAACATGTTTAAGAGGATCAAACATGGACATAGGGTTCGGCCACCTTGGATGGCCGAACCCTATGTAAGTATTTGATGTTTTGTATGGCTTTCAAGAAGATGGAAATCATATCAATTGTGGAGAGCTTATGTGTTTTAAATAAAGATATTTATTTGACAAAAAGGATCTAAACCATAGGCCATGAGGGTCAGCCAATTGGGATGGCCGAACCCCATGAAATGGTATGACATTTCCATGAAAGTAATTGATGGTTTTGTGAGATAAAAACCATATAAACTTATGGTGTTCTTATGGCAATTAATGGAATATATGTTTACTGTTTTTGGTTGATTATTATGCGGCTAAACCACGTATTATTCATGGTTGAATTACCATGTTAAAACCATGAGTAATCATGGTGATTATTGGACCAAATGAACCATAGGGTTCGGCCATGTATAGGGCCGAACCCCATGGATCATGGTATGGGTTAAATGGACCACCTCATATGGATTATTTTGTGTGGAAGGTTTGTATTGAATTAAAAGGTTTCAAATGTAAAGGTCATGGATCATGACAATAGGTTTTGGTGTGGATCCATTGCATGGAATTGATCGGTAGTTTTAAAGGTTAAATCCTAAGTTGGTGATGTTCGACCATGGGCATGGCCGAACCCCACAAGACGTGGTTGGGTCTTAGATGTGAATGAACGAGCAAATGATAGTATGATTTACTGATTGTTATATGGACAAGGTACCGGAAGTTGAACGACGTGCAAGTCGTGACCGGGTGACGCTAAAGAAAGATCAAATACTGAAGTGAATCTTCAGTAGGTTTCCTACCTACTTGTAACCACAATTATGATTTGGTTTTATCATGTTTTTATGAGATAGGTAGTATTTGATATTATGTTTCAAATATGGTTTTGAATATTGAGATATGTATATACAAATGACATACATGTACATTGACATCTCATGCATGGACATGGGATGATGACTGAGGTTATACAGTGTTGTAATTATGAGTTACCGTCCTCCTTAGGCGATGAGAGTCCCGCCAGGAGGAGTAACATGATGATCAGAGTCACATTGGTCTCCTTAGGCGATGAGAGTCCCGCCAGGAGGACTAATATGTGATATGAATCAACTCAATGATGAAGGGTCTTTCCACAGGTAACAAGGATTACTGTGGATTACCTTATCATATGAGACCCAGATGGAAGTGTATTGTGATTTACCTTGACGGTGAGAGTCCCGTCAAGTGATGGCTATGTATGTGTGATGGGGTGGGGCTCATTACATTTGCGTACATACATAGCATGGTTTTATATGTTTTTGCTAATCATGTACTATGTTATATATGCATGTTTTATATGCTAACCATGTGGTAGCCCTGATCGTGAACCTACTGGGCGCGTTGATCTAACTCCCTAATTCTATCCTTAGAGGATAATACAGGAACAAGGAAAGGGAAAGAGAAGGTCGATGACCAGGAGGGGAGCCAAGTCTAAGTGCTGGAATGATGAACAAGATTTCTTTATTACTGTCATTTGAATTATATTTTGATGGACATGTAATAAGTTAATACTCTGCTATGGTTTGATTAGGCGATTAACTATGGATGGTTGTTTATCTTAATTATCAATTGAGACTGTTACTTGCTATCTATTCATATTATTTCCGCAGCTAGTCTAGTTTATTCCGCATGTTGTTGATAGTTCCATGTGTGATTTATTATCATGGTCTAGTCCATGTACACATGGGTGGCCAGTTAAGGTTCAGACTTGAGTAGTCTGAACTTAACTCGCGTCGTGACGCTCCCGCTCTCGTTCACTCTATGTTTCTTTCTGTAACACCCCAATTTCTCAATGAAGTGGAAAATTACCAAAATGCCCCTGAGTTATTAAATTAATTATTTTGTGATGTTAAGTAAGGAAATAGTGGGGCCCATTGCTCAAATTAAAATCATATGAGCACATTATGAATGTTAAGTTTGATTGGTTGGGTAATTTTCATCATTTGGGTAAAAAATGGCTAAATGGGTCAAAGGGCCCAAATGGGACCCATCGGGTCAAAATGGATGATTTGACCCTTTTGTGAATTTAAATTAAAGGGGGTTAAGGCTATTTGATTGGAAATCAAGTGGGGAATAAATGGGTAGGCTTGATCTATAGATGAAAACCATTTACAAATGACCAAAATACCATAATTGGGTCATGGAGTCAAAAACAGGTCAAGGAGCTAAAAGTGGACCCAACGGGTCGAGTTGACTATTGTTGACCGTGTGAACCCTCATGGGAGCTTAAACACGAGTTAAATCAGTTAAATGGGACTGAGGTGAGTTGGAATTAAATCAAGTTATGAGTCAACTCATGTGCATTAAATGAAATGCATTAAGTATGTGAGTTGGGTGAGTTGAGATGGAAATTTAAATGGTCTTGAGTTGAGTGAGTAAAAAGGGAAATTGAAGGGGCTGTAAATTAGTGAGTCTAATGGGAATTGGAAGAGGTTGGCTGGTCTTAAACCAACCAAAACAAGTCCCACACGTTGGGGACTTGTTTTGGTGAGTTCCATGGGAATATTAAATGTAAATACATGGGTTTGAGGTGAGTTGCTTGGTTTGTGCATCAATTGATGAGGGAGTGGAGGAGTTTTGGGGGGCTGAATTACAAAAACAATAAGCACCCATGGTTAGCCGTTTTTAATCATTGTGAAAGCCTTGCAATTCCATCTCTTTCTCCCTCTCTCCAGTTGGTGTTCTCCGCTGGAACAGCAGAGGCTTTTGGTACCAAATATTCAAGCATACAACCAGCAAGGAGTTAAGGAAACAAGGATTAAAAGTCAAGAGCAAAAGGTAAGGGAAAGTGGTAAGTTTTTCCCATTGATTTATGTTTAATAAAGTGGGTAAAATAAGACATAATTCAGCCATGTGATGGTCAAATCTATCAAAGGGTTAAAGTATGATTTTTTATGCCCAATTGGATGGAAAACATGGACATAGGGTTCGGCCACTTTGGATGGCCGAACCCCATGAAATACAATGCTTAATCTCGATGGTTTTGTAAGATTTAAATCATGCAAGTATAGGACTGGTTTTGGAGGTTTAAGATACATACTTTGGAAAGATTGAAAGCGTGGTGGATTTGAATGTCATAATTTGGCCATGCTATGGCCGAATTTGACATGGGTCTAAACCGTGGAAGATAGTGTCAAAGAGGAGTGGAAGTGGACCATTAGGTTCGGCCACTTTGGGTGGCCGAACCCCATGGAAAAAGTTGGTTAATGGTTTTGGTTTTTGAAATTTAAAACCATGCAAGGTTGGACTGTTTTACATGCTTTATTAGGTTTAAAATACATGTTTTAAAAAGGGTTAAAACATGGGTTTGGATATCAGAAAAGGTTGAAGTTAGGTGGTCTAAATCAGTGGGTTAAAATAAATGGACCATGGGGATCGGCCATCTTGGATGGCCGAATCCCATGATATGATGTTTTGATTTTTGGATGGTTTCTTTGAAAGTAAAAATATGATTTTAATATACTGTTATTACATGATTATCTAAGGTTTAAAAACAGTAAACATAGCCATTGGGTACGGCCACCATGGAGGGCCGAACCCCATGTAAAAGAATGTTGGTTTTCATGTAAACCATAGACTTTTTATGGACTGTTTTGGATGGTTTCTTTGAGAGTTAAAACCTGATATTAATATACTGTTTATACATGATTATTGGAGGTTTAAATATAGTAAGAATGACCATTGGGTTCGGCCAACATGGAGGGCCGAACCCCATGTAAAAGATGTTGGAAATGGAAACCATAGACCTTTGTGGACTGTTTTTGGAGGTTTTTATGTAATAAGGTTACTGATTTTGGGTTGGCCATGGGTTGGCTAAACCATGGGTTTAACATGGCTAAGGGGGTAAAACCAGTTAGTATTTAAATAAAGGACATTATTGAGCAAAGGAACCATAAGGGTTCGGCCATGAGTATGGCCGAACCCCATGGACTGTTTTCATGGGCCATTTTATGGATGTAGGTGTGATTAAAAATGGAATTATAGTTACTGTTTTGGTCGGCCAAAACATGGCTGAACCATGTTAAGGTTGTGGGAAAGTTGTAAAGTTTAATCAAGGTATGGGTCGCAATGGCATGTTTGTAAATAAACGTCACAACCATGATTTGGTATTTGTGGACTTAGACTCAAAAAAATGGGAATAAAATAAAGTAAGGGATTAAAAGTTGGTCCATGATTTATGTGAATAAGGTGACGGATATCTGTGACGGTGCACGACTGCGAGCGGTGACCGGATAAAGCCCAAGAAAGAACAGACACTGAAGTGATCCTTCAGTAGGTTTCCTACCTACTTGTAACCACGGTTTTTACCCAGTTTTTCTTATGATAATCTTGTTTTAATATATGTGTTTCAAATGATATATTATGCATTAACAAATGGCATACAAGCATTGGCATCTCATGCATAGACATGGGATTATGAGGTTCTACAGTGTTTCAAGTTATGAGTCACGTCCTGACTCGGTGGCGCAAGTCACGCCAGGAGGAGTAACATGATGATCATAGTCACATTGGTCTCCTTAGGCGATGAGAGTCCCGCCAGGAGGACTAATACGTGATATGAATCAGTCAATGATGAAGAGATGGAAGTTGTATTGTAATTTACCTTGACGGTGCAAGGCACGTCAAGTGATGGCTATGAATGTACATGATGGGGGATGCTCATTGCATGTGCATACATCATAGCATTGTTTTACCTGTTTTTGATGATCATGTATTATGATATGTATATGCATGTTTTATATGCTAACATGTGGTAGCCCTGATTCGAGAACCTACTGGGCGCATTGATCTAACGCCCTAATTCTATCCTCAGAGGAGATTGCAGGTACAAGCAAAGGGAAAGGAAAGGTCGTTGACCGGGAGGGGAGCCAAGCCTAAGTGCTTGAATGAAGGACTGAACTACTTTATATTACTGTCTTTTGAATACTTTTGTGGGACATGTAATAATTCACTACTTGCTATGGTTTGATTAGGTTGATAACATTTGGATGGTTGTTCTATGATAAATAATGTTTAAGACTGTTACTTGCTATCTTGTCTTTCTATTCCGCAATTAATCTAGATTATTCCGCATGTTGATGTTAGTTCCGCGTGTGTTCATTATCATGGTCTAGTCCATGTACACATGGGTGGCCAGTTAAGGTTCAGACTTGGGTAGTCCAAACTTAACTCGCGTCGTGACGCCGCCCGCTCTCTTCCGATGTTTTATTATTATTAAAAAAAAAATTAGACTCTGAAATTCTCGGAAAGGGCGGGGCGTTACACTTTCAAAAGAAATTTTCAAACTCTGATTTTCAGAAGGGTGAAAAGGGCGGGGCATTACAGTATAGATTAAGTCGGTTGAATCCTCAACCAACAATTTTCGTGTTTGATAAGTAATCATTCAGTCGGCCGAAACACGTTAGATCACTTTACTTCTTCGATACGTCTACTTTCAGTCGACTGAATCCTAGATTCAGTCGGCTGAAACATCATTATATCCAATATATGTTAATCCAGCCATTACTCAGTCGACTGAATCACAGGATTCAGTCGGCTGAAACTCTCAAAAACTGGTTTCTGTTTCGGCCAACATCAGTTCAGTCGACTGAATCCCAGATTCAGTTGACTGATTGATTGTCAGTCTTTTTTGTTTGATCCTTTGGCTAGAACTTTCCTTATGGAATCCATTCCTTATTAATCTAAAACATAAATAATACCATTCATATTACTTTTAGTGAGTTTACTCTACCCCCTATCCAAAGCTAGAGTCCTTTTCATTATTCTTTCTTACAATTTGAATTCGGACATCCACTTTGTTGCCAACACATATCCATTCTACAAATGGACATCCAGTTCCATGACCCAATAACAGTTTGGTCATCCCTTCAAATTAGATATGGAACCCATAGGTTCAGCTATACCATGACCAAAACTATGGTTTCTCTTAATCCCATATTCTAAACTTATTTAAACTCAAAACATATTTTTTTTCCCGTCTCCTTCTTTTTCTTTTGCTCTGTTTTCTTTCTTCCTTTTACCTTCCTCTTCCTTCCATTGCTTTTCACAATTCCTCTAAGTGTCGAAATGTAGATGGGAGAAAGAGAGAATAAGAAGATAGAAATTTCTTTGCCCTAGAGAGAGTGATCTACCAAGGGGTGTGAAGTGCCCCTTGGTTGGTATACCTTTGTAACAGTCCAAGTCTTTCCATCTTCCCTCATTATGTCTTTGTCTAATCAAGGTGTCCCTTGGCTTAACCAAGGAGACCCTTGGCTTAAACCAAGACATCCCTTCACCTTCCCAACGTGTCCCCTCAAAATGGAAACCCTCCATCTTCCCACTCAACTCAACTAAATTTAATTTATTTGAACTTACTTTCCAACTCAGCCAATTCAACTGAACTCCTTTGAACTCACCGATGGTTGACCAAGTCAACCATGGGTTAGTAGACCATGCACCACATTGCATTTAGGTCCCACCTTGGCCATGTCACTTGATGATGTGGCACCTTACCTAGTTGGCTTCCATGCATGCCATGGCAATGCCACCTCACTTGATGAGGTGGATTTAATGTGTTGTGTTTTAATTGAGTAGCTGACCCAATTAGTTTGTCCTTACCAATTTACCTTAAGAATCAGCTCATCTATGACTCATTGGGTCCCAATTGGGGAATTGACCCATTTAATTATATTTACCCAATTACTTTCAAACCAAATCCTATTCATGATCCGTTGGGTTTTAATTGGGTTATTGACCCAACTCCTTACCCACCTAAGGTCCATTCCAATTTCTAATCTTAAATTCAACCAATTAGCAATTTAAATAGACAAATCCAATATATTTATGAAATGAAAAATTCGGGGTGTTACATTTGCCACCCCATAGAGATATTGAATTTGTTGTTGACTTGATTCCAGGTACTTCGCCTATTTCTATTTCCATTTTTAGAATGACACTAATTGAAGTTGATAGAATTGAAGATGATGGTTCGATGAGACTGGACTTGGAAGTTTTATCTTCAATTGTACATAGGAATCCAATATGGCATTGTAGTTATGTTGACATCGTTAATGGGTGTTTATTAGCAGTGTGGATTATGTGCACGCATTACGAAGATATGAAAGCTATGTGAAAGATGTTGGAATATAGTTAGCTAATAATGGTTTCATTATGAGATGTGACGAACGCAACAAGAACTACCAACACTGGAGGTAGACACTTTTACCATGTCGCAAGTGGTAAGGGCACTGTTGGCCTAAAAGTTAAATCTGCCTCTCGTGAGTCAGACTGAGTTGTCAATTTCGTGACTGTGTCAGACTAAGTCCTTAGTTGTCATTTTCTTTGAATAAGTTGTGACCATGTCCGTGTGTCAAAGACCTCGCATCTAGAAGATCATCAAAGTCAAGTCAAGTCTTATGCTCTAGAAGCAAAGAAGATAGGAGGGCAAAGCATCAATGATAGACAAGCTTCATGAATTCCATCCATACACAGGTATATTGGACCATAAGACATGCCCTAACCTTAGGATCCTTGGATAAAAATGATTAAATATTAAATTGGATCTCTAAGATAACCATTGGCCAAATGAAGTAGCTCTCATGTTTACCAAATGTCTCTATCTTAATTTTTTCTCACCATCATGTCATGTGCTCATAATTAGATTTATACGATTGTGGGTTAACAACTCAAATAGCTTGGTGGAGCATGTCTTTATCCTTGATCATCTTGAGTCTTCAAGCTTCTATAGCAAGTGCTTCTTCCCTAGTCATGGAATTGACAAAGAGGGACTTGGCAAGGCCGGGGCACTAACATTTCATTCCATTTTTAGGAATTTCATGTAAATTATTTAATCTGGATCTAATTATGAGATCTAGATTAATTAATAATTTTCACATTATAAGTGGCTGAATAATTATTTAAGCCTATATGATAGAAACTGCAATGGAAGTGCAAAGGCTGAAATTCAAGACCAAATGGGCCAAGCTAAGCTCCACAGGCTAGCATTGGGCCAGGCCACAGGCAGTCCATGCGCATTTCACACAATGGGCTAGGCCATTGTGCAAATCAAGTTCAAGTTCTCAAGTCCAAGAGTTGAGGTCCAAGTCCAAAATCCAATGCTCCATGATCCATATTCGAATCTACCCAAGGCCATAAACCATAGCCCATATCCATTTAGACAATGTTAGCTCCAATGCCTAAACCCTAACTATCTCTCATGCGCATTCAATATCTACCCTCCATCCTCCATCTTTCATCTCCGCCCTTCATATCTTTCATGCTTTATTAGTAAACTCAGGAGCCTCTATGTTAATCTACACCATTCATTCATCCATCATTAGATCTAGGTCATTCATTATAATCATAAACATTTTAACCTTAGAATAATATTCATCCATGCATCACCTATTAATTCATTCATTCATTTCATGCATTGATAATCTTAGTCATTAGATATTAGGTCATCTAATCTTATTCATTCATTCATCTCTTAGAAACCCTAGAGCCTCCACATGCATCCATCACATACATAAATTGTATTCAATTTAGGTCATGCATTCCATTATTCATCTAGGAATAACCCTAGAATCGAAACCCTCCATCAACTATCATCTCTTTCCTATATTTATTTTTACCTAAATAAACCTAGAACCATTAGATCTTAACCCCATTTAATCTTAGCCATCCACTCATAAAACCATAAGTTTAGACAACTTGGAGAACAAGCGAGCCTCAATTCGAATTCACCACATCATTCAATTCGATTTTTGCACTAATTTCTCTCCATGCACTTAGACTAAAAACCTAGCTAGATACACTCCTAAGATCTTAACACACCTCATCATCCTATCCCTTTTGCATCCCACACAATTTTCACAACTCTCATCCCATTCATGCACATACACCTGGTCAACCCTCCACATCACTTCAATTCATCTCATCCATTCAATCATCTCATCTTCAAATCCCATCCATTCATTGTCTTAAAGCCAAAACCCTAAACCAACACGCCAAATTTGTGTGAGCCTATCCCCATCCTAAATCCTCTCCAACTTTTCTTGCACTCAAAGCCAAGCCACCACACATAGCCAAATTCGTGTACACCCCTTGTAAACCCTAACAAATCCCATCCATCCAACTCCATTGAGATTTAATCTAAGCCACTCCTTTGTCACTTAAACCTTGATTTAATCCCAACCGTCCATCCAACCTTGAGTCTATAAATACCCCATCACCCCAACAGCAAATTCGAATTTGACCTGGAGCTCAAGAGGACCTAAAGTTTAAAAAATACACTGAAGACAGGAGCATACTCGAAAATTGCAAGTGAGGTTTATTTTATTTTGCAATTTATTTTTAAGAAACGTCCATTTTTAGATTCTTGAAACACTGATTGTTCTGATTGTTCATGACATCTTTATGCTTCATTTTAATTTTTAATTTATGTTCTTAATTTGATTAAAGTCTTAGGTTGTGAATGTTGAACCTAGGATCAAACTTTAATTAGATCAAAGAGTATAGATTTTAATTAAAAGTTGTAAAGTGAATCTTGAATTCTATGCATTGAATTTCAGATCTAGGTTTCTTATTCAACAAATTTTTGGCGTTGTTGCCAGGGAAATCAAAATTAAAATATGTGTCATTTAAAAATTATGTAATTTTTGGAAAGATTGCTATTTTTGGAACATTTTTATTTTTGGCAACTCTTTAAAATTTGAAACTTTTTATTTTTGAAAAGTTCTAATTTTTAGTTTGTTTCCTTTAATAAGAGATTTTTGAAAATATCAATTTTGGATTAAGTCTATTTTTGAGGATTTGCTAACCTTTGAAACTGCAATATTTAGAATTTTATATTATAGGAAATTTTCTAATTGTTAGTTTCTTAGTTTAGCAAATATGTGTTAATCTTGAAAATCTATTTTATTTTGGGAAAAAAAATCTATTTTTAGAAAGTTTCTACTTCTAGAAAAATCCATTTTTGGAAAGTTTTCTATTTTTGGAAACCATTCGATTTTAGAAAATTCCCAAACTTAGAGTTTTTCTAGATTTAGAAACTCTTATTTAACTTGTGAATCTAATCAAATCAAATCTTAGAATCAAATTCGTAAATCTTAAATTTAATTTTCTAAGTCTCGTCTTGATTAAAAATTGCGGTTTAGGATTTTGAATATTATATTTCTTTCACTAGTTGTAGTTTAGGAAAACATCATTCAGTTTAGTATCATGCATTCTTTGATTTGGACTCTATACCAAAGTTTGTTTTTTTTTTTTTTGCAGGATTTTTAAAATGCGCGCTTAAAAATTGCTGGAAACATGCATGCTAGGCTAAGGTGAGTGCCTAATCCACCTTCTTTTAATTTTCATTTTTATCATGCATTCATATAGAACTTTTAAGGTGTTCTTTAATTCAATTGCACATTAAATTGGTTATGCATATTAGGATGCTAGATTCATGCATTAGTTAGAATTGTTTTATTATTGTTTTGCATATTTGCTTGATGTTTGTATGGTAAAGTAGGATTGCATTCACAATATCTAGAAGAACAAGATAGTAAAATGGTTTATGCATTTCCTAATAAAATCAATTGAGGAACCATTAGGCTAGATTTTTAGGGCTTCATGTTCATTAGGAACCTTTCCAATTCAAATCAATTTTTGAAACCAATGACTATTTTATCTTCAATCATGGTGTCTAGGATTAGTTCTGTCACCAAGGTGTAAACAGTCGAAGGATAAGTGGAATATAAGTAGATTACCTGGGAACTTACCTAGCCATAATTGTGGTTGAACTGTCATTAGAGACTTAGATTGTTTGGGAAGAAAAATATGAGCAAGTCTAGAGACAATCTTTAGGGTCCTATTAGCCAAATAAAAATTTGATTGCATTAGTGTTGTTCAGTCTAAAAATCTTACATTTTTACCCTTTAATTCTGATTGAGTTAGCCTTGATTTTGTATATAAAAGATATATTTAATGGTTTTTCCTAGTTTTGTAGATAAAAAGATGGAAAAACAAGAAACAAGCATAAAACAATGAATAATTGGAGGAAGAGCTTAAAATGGAAATTTTAGAATTTCATAATTAATTAATGTCACTTTAGGGTTGTAAATGTGAATTGGATAATCTGGATCCATTTATGATAGTCTAAATTAATTCAATACTTAGATTTATGAGTGGTTTGATTAATTATTTAATTTTAAAATCAAGCTTGCAATCAAAGAGGACAAGAGTTGAAATCAAGATCTATGGAACAGAGATCCACTGCAATTGGGCCAAGCTTTGCTCAAAGTGCTAGACACTGGGCCAGGCCAAGCACTCCATGCGCATTTCCAAAATGATTTCAAGCCCAACAAACCCAAGACTCCAGTTCAAGTCCAAATCAAGATCCAATGCTCCAGGTCCAAATCCAAGTTTACCAACCCTAAGCCCAAATCCATCTTAGGTCCAAAGCCCAAAAGCCCATGACCCATCCTACCCATTTAATCTTAACCATCCAATCTCCCATCCACACCATCCATTTATCCAATCAACTAATCCAAACCGTTCATTTCACTAATCATATTCATCTCATGCATTTCATATCATCAAACCCTAGATCCACTTAGTCAATCCAACCCGTTCATGCATCATGTTTAGATCTAGGACATCCAAACCATCCACCATATAGATAAACTTTAGGATTAGGATCATCATGCATTACCTATCCATCCATCCACTTAGATCACCCATCACCTATCATAGCCATTAGATCTAGGCCAACTATTCTTAGCCATCCATTCACCAAACCCTAAGTTAGAACAACTTGAAGCTCAAGCTAGCCTCCATCGCCCATGCCTTGTCACTACTCTATCCATCCAACACACAGTCCACACGATTTTAGCACCTAAAACATCTCCATGCACTTAGACCTAAAACCATCTAGACACCGCATCATCCCAATCCACCATAGCCACACACGATTTTTTCTTATCCCATTCGAATTTCATAGGTCAACCCTCCACCTCATCATCTCATCATCTCATTCATTCATCCATCCATCCATCTAATCCTGGCTATTCATATCATTGCACAACCCAAAACCCTAAGCCATATAGCAAATTCGAAAATCACACAGTAAATTCCAATCCCAATTTTCTCTTCTCCCTTGCTTGCACTACACTCCAAGCCAACCCATCACACCAAACTCGTGTACACCCTTAGTAAACCGTAACCTTTTGCAATTTTTAACCCTACCCACCCAATTTAAGTTAGATATAATCCCAACATTTCATCCACCAACTTAAACCTAGATTTAATCCTAACCATCCATCCAATACTAAGTCCTCCTATAAATAACCAAGTATTCCATATGTAAAACTTGAATTTGACTCTGGAGCCAAAGAGGACCAAAGGATTGGAGAGAAGATCAAGGATGACACAGAGATCTACAGTGCATTCGAGTTTTGCAGTGAGTTTCTTATTGCAATTTTAATTTTCATCTTTCTTGTATTCAATCCATCCTTTATTTAATTTTTCCAATAAATAATCAAAGGGCATCCATTTAGAATCTTGAAACATCCAATTTCTAAATTCTTTTTAGGATTGTTCTTGATTTGATATTAGAGTTGGACACTTTAATTATTTAATTGAACATGAAATAGTTAGGACTTAGGTTATAAATGTTAAATCTAAGTTATAAGCTTTGATTTTATAAATTAAAGTTTATTAATTTTAATATTGATGATAAACATGAATTGGATCTTAGATTTTTACGCGAATTTCAAATCTAGATCATTTGTTTATTTAAATATCTTTGGTGATTAACGGTCTTTTCCAAACAATCAACCTTTACATTACTGCCTTTTTATTTTTGTCATTTATTTTTCTTGTCAATTTATTTTTCATGTTTATTTTATTCTACTTGATGTATTTTAGTTTTTATTTTTAAATCTTTAATTCTTTTAATGTGTATTTATTTCATGTATTTACAACCTCCCTAACAACTTACTTAACTAGTTAAGATTCAAATTAACTAGGCTTTGATTTTGTGAATTGGAATTGGTGTTGAGACTGTTTATAAACTTTTTATTAAAACATTATTCTAATCACTTTTAATCAATATTCTAAAATTGTAGATCTATTTATTTGAATAGAAATTTGATTAGTTTGGAAATCTATTTTTAATATTAAAATTGATTTCTATCCTAGATTTAATTTTGAATTTGGTTTTCTAAGAAACATAAAAATTGAAGCATGTGTATTTTGAATTTCATATATTTTGAATGTTTCCTTTGAGTTCGACCTCTCACTCAATCGCTACACTATATATGGTTCGTGCGCTTGCAAGATTTACAAGTGCAATTCAAATATAGATTTAAGCATTTCTTATGTGATTTTTGTTTGAACGTGAATGATCATGTCTGTGTATGCTTAACTGGTCACGTGGCTCCACCAACGCTTGGTTAGAGGTACACTTCATGTCAGTACATCGATTGTTGTGTCCGAAGCTCATTTAGCTCAATCATAGACATAGACGATCCACTTAGCTCACCATCTACTCATTCATCATCATCTTTTTTTTTTCACTATCATCTTCACCCAAGGTAGAAGAAGTTCTGGAGAAAACTCTCCAAGACTACTTCTCAGCAGTCACAGCCAACACTCCATCAGGTATAATCATACATGCAACCAATGTTACCTTTGAACTTAAGCCAGCACTTTTACATCTTCTACCATCTTTTCATGGTCTTGATAGAGAGGATCCATACCTCCATGTCAAAGAATTCATAGAGATCTGCGCCACCATTAAAATTCAAGGAATCACTGATGAATATATTCGACTTCGATTATTCCTTTCTCTCTCAAAAGAAAAAATGAAATCTTGGTTAAATTCTTTACCAGCGAATACCATCTCCACTTGGGATTAGCTAGTTAATAAATTTTTGAATAAGTTTTTTCCAAGTATAGAAGAAAAACGCCCTCAAGAAAGAAATAATAAACTTCAATGAGAAGGAAGGTGAACAATTCTGTGAAGCATGGGAAAGATTCAAAGATATATTAGCAAAATGTCTCCACCATGCTTTGAAACTTGGAGACTTGTCCAATTTTTCTATGTTGGTTTAAGCACATTAACCTGTCAAATGGTCGAGTCCATGAAAAGTGGGGACTTTTTGAAGCTAACTGAGAACAATGGATGGACATTCTTATAAACATTGGCAGAGAATTCTCAGCGATGGGATATCTCTAAGAAAGATAATTTACAGCAAACCTCAAAGAAAGGGGGTTTGTAAGAAGTCAGTAGTGACTTTGACGTTAAGTTAGCAATCGCAAACCTAATGAAAAAAGTTGACTCATTAGTGATGACTCAGGCAATGAATCCACCAATAGGAGCGAATGCTGAATTTTGTGCTCTGTGTTCTAGTCCAGGACACAATGCCCAAAATTGTTCTTCCCTAGGATCAAATTCCGAGTGTTAAACCGAACAAGTTAATGCATTCAATAATTTTGGAAGACAGCAAAGAACCCCGTTCTTTTCTGCATACTATCCTAATTGGCGAAATTTGCCCAATTTCTTTTGGCGTCAGAATCAATCTCCAATGAATCAAAATCCTCCTCAATATCAAAATCAGCCAAATCAGTCTAATCAAGGATACGTTGCAGCAATTCATGCAATCTACGTAGCAGGCTATGAACAAGCTTGAAACACAGCTTGGACAATTGACCACTACTATTGGTGATCGGGAAAAAGGCAAATTTCCGGTCAACCTATTCCAAATCCTAAGGGACAACATGAGGTTTCATCATCCAAACCAAACGATGTTAATTCAATTACTACTTTGAGATCCAGGAAACAGGTAGACAATAATGTGGAAATGCCTAAAGAACAAATCAATGACCAATCAAAGCAACCAGATAACTCATTGAGTTCATCCCCTGTCCAAAATTCATCAGATTTCTATGCTAAGAAAATATTTTCACCTAGGGCTGCATATCCTCATAGGCTATCTACAAAATAAAAGATACCTTATGGTGACATACTAGAGGTGTTTAAATATATCAACATCAATATCCGTCTATTGGATGCTATCAATCAGGTACCTTCGTATGCCAAATTTCTCAAGGACCTATGTACGGTAAAGCAGAGAACTAATGTTCCCACAAAGGCTTTTCTAGCAGAAAATGTGAGTGCATTTCTCCAACAAAAAATTCCAATCAAACATAAGGATCCTGGATGTCCAACTATTGCTTGTACAATTGGTACATACACAATTGATCGGGCCTTATTAGATCTTGGAGCTAGTGTGAGTCTACTATCATAATCTCTTTATGAGAAGTTAGGTTTGGGAGAATTGAATCCCACTTCTATCACCCTACAATTAGTCGACCGATCTGTAAAAATTCCAAGAGAAGTGATAGAACATGTTCTAGTTAAAGTTGACAATTTCGACTTTCCTCTAGATTTTGTGGTATTGGATACACAACCAACTCAGAACGACAATGGGCATATCCCAGTCATTCTTGGAGGACCATTTTTGGCCACTGCAAAAGGTATGCTTAGATTATCATTTGGAGACTTGACAACTGAACTCATTGTTTTTGGCCCATGCCGACAACCTCTCTGCACAGGTAATCCATGCGAGATTAACTTAATTCAGAGTTTTGTTGATGAGTTATTCCTTCACTCCATTTGTAATAATCAATTCGAAAAATCACTGTCTATTTCAGAGAAGGATTTCAATTAAGTGAATGTTATCACCAAATCTGAACCTCTTTCTGTCACTCAATCTGTTTCAGTCACATCTATCGAGAAACCACTAGAATTAGAACTCAAAACTCTTCCTGAGACTCTCAGATATTCATATCTTGGACCTTGAAATACATTGCCAATTATCATAGCTTCAGGCTTAACTTCTGAGAGACAGTCTAGACTCTTGGTTGTTTTAAGAGATCATTGTGAAGCTATAAGATGGTCCATTGCCGATCTCAGAGGAATTAGCCCTTCTGTGGTCATGCACAAAATTCTTAGAAGAAAATTCCAAGACATCTAGAGAACCACAGAGACGGTTAAATCCTGCGATACAGGAAGTAGTGAGAGCCGAAATTTTGAAACTTCTTGAAGCTGGAATCATTTATCCAATTTCTGATAGTGCATGGCTAAGTCCAATCCAAGTTGTTCCGAAAAAGTCTGGTGCCACGGTAATAAAAAATGAGGAAAAAGAGGTAGTTCCAACACGCGTTCAAACGAGTTGGAGAGCTTGCATTGATTACCGAAAGCAGAACACTGCCACTCATAAGGATCACTTCCCTTTTCCTTTCATTGATCAAATGCTCGAACGTTTGGCCGGTCATGCATTCTAACTTTTTCTTGATGGTTATTACGGCTATAACCAAATCTATGTTGCTCTTGAGGATCAGGAGAAAACAACATTCACATGTCCATTCAGTATGTTCTCTTATCATCGTATGCCTTTCAAACTATGTAATGCACCTGCGACCTTTCAGCGGTGCATGATCAGTATTTTCTCTTACATGGTAGAACATTTCCTAGAAATTTTCATGGACGACTCCTCAGTTTTTGGATCAAATTTTGACCAGTGTGTGCACCATCTGACTCTTGTGTTAGTCAAGTGCAAAGAAAAGAACTTAGTACTCAATTGGGATAAATGCCACTTTATGGTGAAATCAGGAATAGAACTAAGGCACATCATCTCCGAAAAATGAATTTAAATAGTTAAAGCCAAAGTTAATCTAATCTCTAATTTGCCAAGACCACAAGCTGTTAAACAGATTAGGTCATTCTTAGGTCATGCTGGATTTTACAGAAGGTTTATTAAAGGATTCAGTGACATATCACGATCACTCTATAGACTCCTGACCAAGGATACCGTTTTCAATTTTGATGAAAAATGTGTCATAGCCTTTGATAAATTGAAAACCGCTTTGACTTCTGCTCCAATCATACAACCACCTTACTGGTCTGTACCCTTTGAAATCATGTGCGATGCCTCTGATTATGTAGTAGGAGCCGTGTTAGGATAAAAAAATGAATAGATGACCTCATATTATCTATTATGCTAGAAAAACCTTGAATGACGCTCAGCTTCATTACTCCACTACGGAAAAAAATCAGTTAACTGTCGTATTTGCACTAGAAAAATTTCGATCTTACCTAGTAGGTTCGAAGGTCATCGTTTATTCAGATCACGCTGCACTCAAGTATCTTCTTTTCTAAGAAAGATGCTAAGTCTCGCCTGATCCAATGTATACTTTTGCTACAAGAATTTGACATTAAAATCCGGGACAAAAAACGCTCTGAAAATGTGGTAGCTGACCATTTGTCTAGATTGGTAACTGAGTTCACTGAAGACAATTGTCCTATCACAGAATCCTTTCCTGATGAAAATCTAATGTCCTTTTCCCAAGTACTATGGTTTGCGGATATTGCCAATTATCTTGTAACTAGTCCAATGCCTCCGCATTGGACGAAACAAGATAGAGTTAAGTTTCTGGCACAAGTCAAAAATTTCATCTGGGATGATCCATATCTGTTTAAACATTGTGCGGACCAAATTATTCGTCGTTGTGTCCCTGAAGAGGAACAACAAAGTGTCATAAGTTTTTTTCATAATCAAGCCGGTGGAGGCCATTTTAGCGCTAAAAAGACAACTGCAAAAATCTTACAGTGTGGATTTTACTGGCCCCTCATGTTTCGTGATACCCATACCTTCTGTATTTCATGTGATAGATGTAAAAATTAGGAAATATATCTAGCCGAAACATGATGCCTTTAAATCCGATCGTAACAGTTGGACTTTTTGATGTTTGGGGCATGGATTTCATGGGACCCTTCCCTAATTCTTTTGGCAATATATCCTCGTAGGTGTTGACTTGTACCAAAGTGGGTAGAAGCAGTGGCATGCAAAACCAATGATCATAAGGTTGTCACCCGTTTCTTGAAGGAAAACATCTTCTCCATATTTGGTGTTCCACGAACTATCATTAGTGATGGTGGTAAACAATTTTGTAATCGTACATTCAAAAAATTGATGAAATCATATGGGGTGATTCACAAAGTAGCTACTCCCTATCATCCACAAGCAAGCGGACAAGTGGAAGTATTGAATAGAGAAATTAAGAATATTCTTGAGGAGACAATCAACCCATCTCGGAAAGACTGGTCTTCCTGACTCACTGATGCACTATGGGCATATTGAACTGCGTTCAAGACACCCATAGGAATGTTACCCTATCGCTTAGTGTATGGGAAGGCTTGTCATCTTTCAGTCGAAATAGATCACAAAGCCTATTGGCCCATCAAGTGTTTCAATTTTGCTCTAGACTTGGCTGGACAACTCAGAAAGCTTCAACTGGTTGAGTTGGAAGAAATACAGAATGAAGCTTATGATACAACCAGAAAGTACAATGACCGAATGAAATTTTTTCATGACAAACACATTCTCCAGAAAGTGTTTACTGTTGGTCAAAAGGTTTTGTTGTACAATTCTCGGTTGCACCTTTTTCTTGGGAAATTAAAATCAAAACGGACTGGTCAATACATTGTTCATTTCGTCTATCCACATGGAGCTATTGAGATCAGACATCCTAGGAATATTCATGTTTTCAAAGTCAATGGTCACCGATTAAAACCATTCCTAGAGTTTCACAATCTAAAAGGAAAGGAGAAAGTTTTGATCATTGATCCAATCTACCAAGACTGATTTGTGTAACGCCCCGCCTTTTTTCACTCGCTGAAAATCAGAGTATATATATATATATATTGAAATAAATAGTGATAGAGAACGGGACGTCATGACACGTGCTAAGTCCGAGCTTCCAAAGCTCGGCCCTTAACTGGCCAACCCTACGTGTGCTTGGAACTAAGTCCACGAGAACGGTTCACACGTAATAAGTTAAGCTGGCGGAAATAAACTTAATGCGCAATTATAATAGAGTTCTATCCTACCAATTATTAAATAGCAAGGAAGTACATCACTGAATGATAATTACCTTAAATTAAAATGTCCAAAATAAAGGTCCAAACCATAGCAAATAGTCTAAGTTATTACAGTCTCAACGAGCTAATTACTCAAATTACATTTCCATAAATAAAACTTAAATAAATAACTGTAGCTCATCCAAGCTCCTAAGCTTGGCTCCGATCACGTCCTTCGCTTCGTCCATTTCCTGTGTCATCATCTAAGGTAGAAGTAGGGCGTTAGACAATGCGCCCAGTAGGTAGTCCGAGTAGGGTCAACACATGGATTAGTATAACAAAAACACATAGATATGAATAATGTCAAAACCATGCAAGTCAATGCCATGCCATGGGTGTCATATGCCATGAATCCCACCCATCATCCATATCACAATCACATAGTATTCCTCTTGATGGTAAATCCTCATCAAGGTATTGTCATGACTCCCCACGAATGCTTTATCGGTCGCCCCGACAGAGCGTGGACTCCGGTTACATGTCCTCACGGTTGTTTATCGGCGCCCCGATGGAGCCTGGACTTCGGTTACAATTCAATTATACATCCTTGGAATCAGTGTAGATTCCTCCCCACAATTATTTCTCGGAAATCCGAATGGAGCGTGGACTCCCCTCATATGATCCCTCCCATGCCATGCATGAGATGCAAGTGCAACATGCTATGTAAAAACATCATAGCATTCAAAATCCCATCATTAAGACATATCATTTTGATACCAAAATAATTCAAGTAAAAACATCACATATACATATTCCATGGTTTTCAATGAGGTAGGAATCCTACCAACGTCCAAATACCAGGCCTTGTGTTTTTGTCCAAAAACCGATCGCCGATCGAGATAAGCCGATCGCACACCGCTTGTGAAATCCTGTTACCTTATTACATATAAATAAATCAAACCAATGATCCATTTGATTTCCAACCATCCCTACATCATCCTATGTCCTTTCCATTTACAACCATAGTCTTTTATTTTAAACAAAGTGGGTCCAACAATATTCCATTAGTTAATCATTTACATTAATGAAAATCCTAAGTCCACAAAACATTCTCCATGGGGTTCGGCCATACACCATGGCCGAACCCATGGTCCTTCATTTTCACCACATTTCCATCTTAACCATTATTCTTTCCATAGCTAATCACTTAGCTTATTTACACATGACTTAGATCCATAAATCATTCATTAACATAACATAGGTCCATAACAAATCCATCCATTTCTTAGCTTGATCATTCCATCTCTTAAACATTTAATTCCTTCAACATGCATGGATCCACAATGTCCATAAAATGGATCATGGGGTTCGGCCATACAACATGGCCGAACCCATGGTGTCTCATTTTCATCCTCCCTTTGAATCATTTACAAACATTAGGGCTATAAACAAAGTCCCTCCATGGGGGGTTTAATCATACATTTAGGTCCATCATTTTACAATCCAAAATCCATCAACATGTCTTCCATCATTTTCATTGTCCAAATACATCTAAGTCCATCAATATCTCTCCATGGGGTTCGGCCATACAACATGGCCGAACCCATGGTCCATGGTTCTTCATCATCTATTCTTCATTTACCACATTTAAAACTATTTAAAATCATTAACACACTTCCAAGGTTTTTATCCTTTAGACCCATTTATATCACTAACATACATCCATGGGGTTCCGCCATACAACATGGCCGAACCCTATGGTTCATCATTTACCTTTAAAAAAAATCACATATTTATGATTATATCCCTTGATGGGGTTCAGCCATACATCATGGCCGAAACTCATCCTATCCCTTTTTAGTTCTCCATGATCCATATACATAACATCTAGGGTTTGGCCATGCAAGGCCCAAACCATGATCTTTGATCATTCTCCATCCCTTACATTAAACATGCATGAGGCCCTTTTGCATAACAATATTAGGCATGGCCGAACCATGCTCCTTGACCATTTTTTTCATGCTTAAACCATATATACATAGTGTCCTTAGTAATCCATCATTTATATAACCTATCTTACCCCTTAGCAAGATTAGGCTTTTGTCCATTTTTTCCATCTTATTCCTTGAATGGATTTTAAATCCATGGCCCATAATATTTTGCCCAACTCTCCAATCCAAAATGGAATCCCATGGTTTCCTTAACCTCCGTTTAATCTATAAACCATACTAAACCATACGTTCCAATTCCACGACTCCTTCGTTTTCTTTCACTCGTTCTTGCTCCTCCGATTTTCTCCTTCCTTAGTCTCTTCTTTCTTTCTTCCTCCTTGATCTTGTAATAGCTCGGAATTTTTAAATCAATATATATGTGGCTATTATTTATTTTAATGATGGAAATTAGGAATTTTGATGGAATAGATGTTAAGTGGATCAAAATTTGGGCAAAGGCCCAAGTATGGTCCAATGGACCATGGGTTGCATGGAATTTATTTAATTGGTCAATGATGGTTAATTGGGCCAAGGATGGTCAAATTGGGTCCAATACCCATGTGGAACCCAATGGGTCAAGATGATTTAAGCATTTGGGTAATTGGGTAGGAAGTAAATTTAATTGGGCCATGGGCCCAATGGTGATCCAATTAGTTGGAATGGATTTAATTAAATTTAAATCACCTAAGTTAGTGATGAATTGATCAAGATGACATAACCAAGTGGGGCCCACCTCCACCTCAACAAGTGAGGTGGCGTGTTGACCAAGGCATAGGTGGGGCCGACCATCATAGTTGACTTGGTCAACCATGGATAAGTCAAAGGGAATTGAGGAGGAACAAATTAAATTAAGTTGATTTAATTAATGTGAATCACCTAAATTAGAATTTATAAAACCTAGGTGACATGGCCGAATGGGGCCCACCTCCACCTCATCAAGTGAGGTGGCGGGTAGGCTAGAAGTTAGTGGGGCCGGCCACCATATTTGACTTGGTCAACCATGGGTGGATTAATGGAGAAGAATCAAGGAGATTAAAAGGGATTAAATAAGAATTAATTAACTTAAGTTGATGATCCAATTATTTAAATATTTAGGTTAGTAAAATGGGTCAAATGAGGAGTCAAAGGGGTAAGTCAATGGGTGGTTTCATCTCATTGAAACCACCCAAACCACTTAAAGAAACACAAACAAAACATGGGCTTAGGGTGGTGGTTTCATCTCAACCACCACCACCCAAAGAATAATGACCCATACCCCTCCATGATGATGGTCAAATGGTCAAGATGGAAGACCAAACCACCCCATCTCAAGGTACCAAAACCGTTGGCTTGGTGGTGGTTTTGTCCCAACCACCACCACTAAGGCATGTGAGCCCATGCTTGGTGGGTGGAGGGAAATGATGGTGAAGTGTAGCTTAAGCAACCAAATGAGATGGGTTTTCATCTCATCCCATTCTCGTCTCACTCTCTCCATCTCTCACTCTCCAAAACTGTCCCTCACTCTCACATGACCAAAGAGGAAGAAAAGACTTAGAAGAAGAGAAGAAAAAACTCAAGCATTGGCCCACCACTTCAAGATCAAGACTTAGGATATCTTTCTCACCATCTCCTCCTCTCCCTCTCTCAATCTACCTTCACCTTAGCCGAACCGAAACATTGGAGATATCATTTGATCAAGCACATCTTGTCCGAACATCAAGGAGAAGAAAAAGGAGAAAGGCTAAGGAATCCAAAGGGAGAAAAAGAAGTCGGAGGAGCCGTCGGATTGGTAAGTATCTCTAAACAAGATGTTATTTTTTTTATGGTTTAAAAATGGAGTCCATTTCTTAGATTAAATGGTGGCCAAAAATGTTATGGGCCATGGATCTAAGATCCATCCAAAGAAGGGATGAGAAATGGACAAAATAGGTAAGATAGGCTAAGAAAAGAAAAATAAAGGAATGATAAGGACACTATATATTTAAGGTTTTCTTAAGCATAGAAGTATGGATTTTTGAAGGAAACATAGACCATAGGGTTCGGCCATGTAGTATGGCCAAACCCCATGGTAGGTAATTAAGTAATTTTAATGGGGTTTTTAGGATTAAAACCATGGAAGGATGATTTATGATTTTAAGGTTTCAATGATTAAATGTTAGTGACTTTCTTTTAAAGGGATTTTATATGAGGAAAACCATGGAGAGATTTTTATGGATGGAATATTTTTTTGAACCATGGGTTCGGCCATGGTGTATGGCCAAACCCTATGGTGGTGTATTGGTGACTTTGATGGGGGTAAAATGATGGAAAAATAAATGGGGAATATGGTTAAGTCGATGGACCAAAATGTATCCAATGTGGTTAAGAATGATGGTTTAAATGTGTGATTTAAGCCCCCCTCAAGAAAGGACTATTGGTGGATCTAAAGTGTTGTAATGGATCCAAGGAAAAATGGGAAAAAGACATCATGGGTTCGGCCATGGTGTATGGCAGAACCCATGACCCATTTTACAAGCCATTTGATGGGTTAAATTGGAGTTATGTATGTGTTTAAATTAATGGGGATTAGGTTAAATTAAAGGGACTGATTTTAATTATTCCATGACATGATTGGTGAGTCATTGAGGGATCTAAGTTTATGGATCAAAAATGTGGTAAATGATCCAAGAGAAGTAAGGAAATTAACATCATGGGTTCGGCCATGGTTTATGGCCGAACCCATGACCCAATTGTGAACCAATTGATGGGCTAAGATTAAGGTCTATGTATATGCTTTAATTAATGGGAATTAGGTTAAGTTAATGGCTGATTTTTAATAGTTGTATCTCATGATTGGTGAGTCATTAATGGATCCATGATTATGGATCAATTATGGGCCTAAGAATGGAGAAATAAAATGAGAACTTAACCATGGAAGAAGTAGTGGCAAAATGGTAAATATGGGCCAAAATGAAGAACCATGGGTTCGGCCATGGTGTATGGCCTAACCCCATGGGGGATGTTTGTGGACTTAAGGGCTCCAAATGATAATCTTATTTGTTGATTAATGGAGCATAGGTTGCTGTTTTTAGACTCACATAATTAAAAGGATTAATAGATTAAATGGGGCCCACAAACCTAGATAGTGAGGTTCGGCCATGGTGTATGGCCGAACCCCACTAAGGCATATGTTAGGGACTTGGGCATGATTAAAACATGGGTCTAATTGATGATGTATAATAAGGTATCGGGACATCGTAAGCAGTACGCGATTGGCGACCGAATTGGGAACGGAAACGCAAAGGAATACTAGTCGGTATTTGGTAGGATTCCTACCTTATTGTAAGTCATGGATTATGTGTTGTACGATTGTTTTCCTTGATTTATTTTGGTAATCATGTGATTGTTTTAGGATGGGTTTTAAGGCTATGAATTATATATTACACAACATATTGCATTTACATCTCATGTATGGCATGGGCGGGAAAATAATGGAACCGGAGTCCATGCTCCGTCGGGACGACTGAGAAGCAAACATGGGGATATCTTGATGTGTTTCATCCATCAAGAAGGGTACTATGAGATATAACCGGAGTCCATGCTCCGTCGGGGCGACCGAGAAGCAAACATGGGGATACCTTGATGATGGTTCTTCCATCAAGGGGGATATTTGTATTTGTTATTATACCTTGATGAGGTTTTGCCATCAAGGGTGACACTTGTATTGATTTATCTAGATGAGGCTTTTCCATCAAGGGGGACATTATATATGATTGAAAAAGGACATTGTACAATGGTAAAGATGATGGGTGAAACTCATGACATAAGACACCTATGGCATGGCATTCATGTTATGGTTTTTATTATATTATTACCTATGTGCTTGTTATCACTAATCCATGTGTTGGCCCTACTCGGAGTCCTACTGGGCGCGTTGTCTAACGCCCTACTTCCAGCTTAGCTGATGACGCAGGGGATGGCGAAAAGGAAGGACACGACGGTAGCCAAGCATAGGAGCTTGGGGAAGCAGGCTAGTTAATTTACTTAGATTTAATTTGGAAATGTAATTTGAGTAACTTAGCTCGTCGGACTGTAATAATTTATATTTCTTGCTATGGTTTAGACTTTACTTTTGGACATTATGATTTGAGGTATTTTAGTAATTTAAGTAGTGTAATCTTCCTTGCTATCTAAAATTGGTAGGATAGACTCTATTATAATTCCGCATTAAGTTATAATTCCTCGAGCTTACTTTCTACGTGTGAACCGTTCTCGTGGACTTAGTTTCCACGCACACGTAGGGTTGGCCAATTAAGGGCCGGGCTTTAGAAGCTCGGACTTAACTCGCGTCGTGACGTCCCGCGCCCTTTGTCACTTTTATTTCAAAAAAAAAAATAGACTCTGATTTTCGGTCAATTAAGCATAGTGAAAAAGGGGCGGGCGTTACAGAGCTTCGGCCAAGAGTGAGCTTGAGAGGGAGAGGGTTTAATATAAAAACCCAAAGAGATGGTTCGGCCTTGGTGAAGGTTTGAGAGAGGGAGAGGAGGAGAGAATGGAAAATCCCTTAGTCTTTTCCTTGTCATGTGAGAGAGAGGTCGGCCAAGTTTGAGAGGGAGAGGAGTCAAGGTAGGAAACTTCTAAGTCATTTTCTTTGTCTTAGAGGGGAGGGTCGGTCTTGAGAGAGGGAGAGAGTGAAAGAGTGAATGAGATGGAAAGAGCCCTTTCCAACTTGTCTAGGGTTTCCTTGAGCAAGACTCCACCCTCATCAATGTGAAGTCTTCCCCATGAGTCCTTTGACCAAAAAAGGGAGTGCATGCCCTCCACACGGCACACACCACCCTCATCCAACAGTTTTGGCTTGTGGTTTCGTTTTGGTGGCTAGTGGTTTGCATGAGATGGAACCACCACCTCTCATTTGACCAACCATGATCTTGCATGCCTCCACATGGGTTCTTTGTCTAGCCAAGAGGGTGCATGTCCTCCACATGGCACACACCACCCTCATCCAACGGTTTTGGGCTTGGTGGTTTCCATGAGATGGAACCCCCACCTCTCCTTTGACCAACCATGATCTTGCATACCTCCACATGAGTTCTTTGTCTAACCAAGAGGGTGCATGCCCTCCACATGGCACACAACACCCTCATCCAACGGTTTTGGGCTTGGCTAGTCGTTTCCATGAGATGGAAACCACCATCCTCTCCTTTGACTCACTCCATCTTATCTTCCATGTGACTCACCCCCATTTGACTCACTCCATTTAAATGCAACTCAACTCCTAACTCAAGCATTGATTTTATTTCCATCTAACTTAGGTGATCTAATTAAATAATTTAATTCAACTTACTTCACTTGAGGATCTTTAATTCACCCATGATCTCACCCATGGTTGACCAAGTCAACCATGGTGGCCGACCCCACTTGTGCCATAGTCCACACACCACCTCACTTGATGAGGTGGAGTGGGACCCAACTTGGTTATGCCACTTGGATATTACCTCATACCTTTGGCACCTCACTTGATGAGGTGGATCCCATGCTTTTGATCTTAATTGGGTCCATGACCCGATTAAATCCACTCCCTACACATTTACCCTAATCAACAATCCATCTTGACCCATTGGGTCCCAATTGGGCATTTGACCCAATTGACCATCATTGACCCAATTAAATAGAATTAATCCTAACCATGGTCCATTGGACCATACTTGGTCCATTGCCCCAACTTTGATCCATCTAACATCCATTCCAACTATAAATCTTAATTTTTAACAATTAAAAATAAATAATAGCCAATAAATTTATTGCATTAAAATCCGGCTATTACAATTTGCACATCCAATTCCCTCCATTTACATATCAATGTACCTAAACCCACCCACCCTTAACCATTCACCTTTCTTTACCCAGACGCACCAACCCATCTGTCTATGTCTGAGTTGTAACGCCCCGCCCTTTTCACTATGCCGAAAATCAGAATCTATTTTTTTTTAATAGAAAAGTGAAAGAGAGCGGGACGTCACAACAGGAGCTAAGTTCGAACTTCTAAAGTCCGACCCTTAAATGGCCAACCATACGTGTGCATGGACTAAGTCCACGAATACGGTTCACACGCAATATGTTATACATGCGAATTAGATCATAACTGCGGAATTAAAATAGAACCTAATTCTATTCCATTTTAGATAGCAAAGTAGTCCATGTCTTAACCATAATTATCATAACTAAATATCCAAAATAAATCATTCAAACCATAGCAAAATATCTAAGTTATTACATGCCCAAATGCTAGCTACTTGAATTACATAGTCCATGAGTAACTTTAAACAAAATGAAATTAAACACATCCAAGCTCCTATGCTTGGCTCCAATCGCGTTCATCATTCCCTTCAATTCCTGTGTCATCAACTAGGGTAGAAGTAGGGCGTTAGATAACGAGCCCAATAGGTATTCCAAACAGGGTTAACACATGGTTAGTACAAATCATATAGATAACATAATATTAAAACCATGTAAAACAATGCCATGCCATGGTGTCTTAAGCAATGAGTCTCACCCATCACAAACACTTGTAACCTCTTGATGGAATTCTCCTCATCAAGGTATCCCCACAGTTGCCTTACGGACACCCCGACGGAGTGTGTTCCCCGGTTACTTCTTGATGCAATATGCACATCAAGGTCCCACGGATGCCTTACGGATGCCCCGACGGAGCGTGGCCTCCGGTTACAAACATCCCTCCCATGCCATGCATGAGATGTAAATGAACACATGCTATGTAATAATATAATCATAGCATTAAAACCTCTTATTTAAAACATATCATTTTTACAACATAACTCATCAAAATAAGAATTAAAATCATATTACATGTCCCATGGTTTCAAAGAGGTATAATCCTACCAATGACCACTAAAGTGTCCTTGCGATTTCGTCCTGAAACCGTTCACGATCATACACCCCTTGTGAGGTCCCGTTACCTTATAACATGTCAATCAATCAATCCCATGTTCCATTTGATTTACAATCATATCTAAGTCCCATAAACACATCTTTGTGGGGTTCGGCCATACACCATGTCCGAACCTCACTCACTTGGTTTTAGTCCCTCCTTTGATTTATTACTCAATCACCACATAGTTAATCACTTAACCCTTAGTCCACAAAATACACCTTAGTGGGGTTCGGCCATACAACATGGCCGAAACTCACTCACTTGATTTTGGTCCCTCTTTGTAGTCCTTTGATCTTTTAAATTAAATCAAAGATCAAGCCATCTTTGATTCATAACTCTTATCACTTATACATAACTATCTTGTAATAGCCCAGATTTTTAAATCAATACATATATTGGCTATTATTTATTTTAATGGTTGAAATTTAGAATTTTGATGGAATGGATGGTAAATGGATCAAAATTTGGACAATGGCCCAAGTATGGTCCAATGGGCCATGGATTGGACTAGTTTCATTTAAATGGGTCAACATGGTTTGAACATTAGGGTAAATGGGTAGGAAGTAGATTTAATTGGGCCATGGGCCCAATGGTGATCAAAGTAAATGGAATGGAATTAATTAATTTAAATCATCTAAGTTAGTTGTGAATAAATCAAGATGGCATAAACAAATGGGACCCAACTCCACCTCATCAAGTGAGGTGGCGTGTGGACCATGACTTAGGTGGGGCCGATCAACCATGGATAAGTCAAAGGGAATTAAGGAGGATCAAAGGAAAATAAGTTGAGTTAAATTAATTTAAATCACCTAAGTTAAGTGGAATAAAATCAAAATGGCATGATCAAGTGGGACCCACCTCCACCTCATCAAGTGAGGTGGCGGGTGGGCTAAGACATTGGTGGGGCCGGCCACCATGGTTGACTTGGTCAACCATGGGTGGATCCATGGAGGAAGTAAAGACAAATAAATGAAATTAAACTATGTAATTAAGTGACCTAAGTTAGATATCAAATTAATCAAATGAGTTACATTATATGGGGTGAGTTAAATGGAGTGAGTCACTTAGGAAATGGGTGAGTCAAATGGGTGATTTCCATCTCATTTGACCCACCCAAACCACCAAGATAAGACCCACCAAAATCGTTGGCCATGAAAGAGTGGTATGGCTAAGACAAGATCCATAAAATGGGGCCTAGCTTGGGCATGCATTGGCCCATTGTGGGGTGGTGGTTCCACCTCATCCCAACCACCACCACTAAGGGACAAGGGACCTAGAATTAAGGGCATGCAAGGCCATGCACCCATTTGGTTTGGTCAATGGGCTTATGGGGAAGACTCCACCTTAATGAGGGTGGAGTCTAACCCAAGCAACCCAAGTTGAGATGGAAAAAGTCTAGGGTTTCATCTCATTTCCATCTCTCCATCTCTTACTCCCTCTCCTAGCCTTCCTCCCCTCTCTTCCAAGACCAAGAAGAAGAAAAGACTTAGAAGAAAAACAAGGAGTTCCAAGCTTGGCCGACCACACTCCAAAGACCCAAGACTTGAGATATTTTTCCCATTCTCTCCTCCTCTCCCTCTGTCAACCCTACTCTATCTTGGCCGAACCAGCCCTTGGAGATTTCATTAGGTCAAGCTCACCCATTGGCCAAACATCAAGGAGAAAGAAGGAAGGAGAAAGGCTAAGGATCAAGAGGAGCAAAAGGAAACCGGAGGAGCCGCGGGATAAGTAAGTTGCACTCAACAAGATGTTATTTTTTTTAGGAATTAAAGGAAGTCATGAAGGTCCATTTTCTTGGGTTGAAAAGTGGCCAAAACATTATGGGCCATGGATCTAAAATCCATCCAAGGAAGGGATAGGAAGTGGACAAACCCTAATGGGTAAGGTAGGCTATGAATAATGGAACAAATAAGGACAAAAATGGATTGGATGTGGTTCGGCCATGGTGTATGGCCGAACCCCATCAAGTGATCTAACCATTAGATTTGGACTTTTTAAGGAAGATGATGAACCATAGGGTTCGGCCATGGTATATGGCCGAACCCCATGGAGATGTATTAATGATTTTGAGGCTTAGAATAGTTAAATGTTAGTAAATTTTTAAGGGGTTTTAGTGAAGGAAACCATGGAGAAATATTGATGATATTTATGGTCCTAAACCTTACAACTAAAGATGGACCATGAACCATGGGTTCGGCAATGGTGTATGGCCGAACCCTATGGTGGTGTGTGAGTGACTTTAATGGGTGAAAAGATGGAAAATGATGAAGAATGTTGGTTGTTTTAAATGGATTTTAAGTATTGTAAATAATGTTTTAAAAGGGTGGAAATAATGATAAACCATGGACCATGGGTTCGACCATGTTGTATGGCCGAACCCCATGGAGAGATTTTATGGACTTAGATGTGTTTGGAACCCTAGAGGTGATGGGGAATGTGGTTAGTTTAATGGACTCAAAATGTGGTTTAATGATGATCTAAATGTGTGATTAAACCCCCCTCATAATGTAATGGCCCAAAATTTTTAAATCAATAAATATGTAAATATTATTTATTTTAATGATGAAAGTTGGGAAAATTGGTGGAATAAAGGGTAAATGGACCAAAATTTGGACAAAAGCCCAAGTATGGCCTAATAGACTATGAATTGGATTTAAATTCATTTAAGGGGTCAATAATGGTCAATTGGGCCAAGGATGGTCAAATTGGGCCCAATACCCATTTGGGACCCAATGGATAAAGATAATGTAAACTCTAAGATAAATGGGTAAGGATGAATGTAATTGGGTCATCGGCCCAATGGTGGTCCAATTAGTTGGAATGAGTTGAATTAAATTTAAATCACCTAAGTTAATGTGAATTAAGCCAAGGTGATGTGGTCAATTGGGACCCACCTCCACCTTACCAAATGAGGTGGCATGTGGACCAAGGATTGGTGGGGCCGGCCACCATGGTTGAATTGGTCAACCATGGGTGGATGTATGAAGACAATTTAAATAAATGGAATTAAGTAAATGGGAATTAAATTAACTTAATTATTTAATTAATTAAATGTTTAAGTTATCCAAAAAGGGTGGTCAAATGGTCAAATAAGAAAACCAAACAATCCATTCCAAACATGTAAAAAACGTTGGGACTTGATGGGGGTTGGGGTCATAAAGCATAAAGCATGATAAAGATCTTAGGTGGGTGGGTGGGAAGAATTAATGATAAAGTGTATTATAAGAAAAAAAAAAGGTTGTCTTCATCTCATTCTCTACACTTCACTCTCATTTCATTCTCTTTTTCTCTTGCTCTCCCACACCACCGTCCCTCATCTCCAAGAAATAGAGAAGAAGGAAACTTAGAAGAGAAGAGAAGAAAAGTGCAAACTTGGGGCCACCTCTTCAAGACCAAAGCTTGAGGTAATTTTTCCATCCCGTCCTCTCCCTCTCTCTCTCAAGTACACCCCATAGTAGATGTTTGATTTATTTATTAGGGTTTATAAAAATGGAAGCATGGAGAATGATTTAGGGTTTTAAGTTTTTAAATGATTAAATGTGGGTAATTTTAAAGGGTTTTAAAATGGAAGCCATGGTAAGTGAGGTATGATTTTTTAGGGTTTTAAAGAATGGAATACATAGAGGGTGGTTAATGATTTTAGGGTTTTAAATGAATGAATAAAGATTTTTAAATGAGGAAAAATAAATGGGAAATGCTTTTGAACCCTATGGTGATGTATGTGTAATGATGATGGGTGTAAAATTATGAAAATTGATGGAGAGTGATTGGTGAACTTAGAGGTATTTGGATCATAGTGATGATGAGGGAAACTTCACTTTAATTATTAGAATGATTAGTTTGCCTATTAGGTGTATGTGTAAATGCCTAAATGAATTATCATTATGATCATACATGATATGTGATCAATGAAATTGAATGAAATAGGTGTGGGGTGATGATGGATGAATAGTTTTTAGTATGTGGTTAATGAGATTTATAATTATTATATTGTGGATGAGATTATATGGCAGAACTCTTGTTTGATGTATGGTTTGAATCTACATGAACGGCTCATGTACTTTGTTGAGAAAATGGTGCTCATATTAGATGAACATGTATCGATGAGGAATAGAGGGTGTGTACCTACCATACCAAGGGTGGAAAGAGTTGTTGGTGAGGACTTATCTCCTTTCTTTGGTTAAACTTACTAACTTGGTTGAGTTTTCAAATGTTTGAAGCTGGAAATTAAAATGGATGATTGTTGTAGAAGGTGGAAAAATGTTTTATATGTTAGATATGGTGTAGTGATGATAGCCATGAAAATGGCATATGGTGCTCATAATAAATACCATCCTACAACTTTATCTTATAGGAAGATTATGTAATGAAAATGTGAAGAGACTTGAGGTGGAATTGCATTTCATGTTGAGACCTTGGAAATGTATGTATACTAAACATTGGAGTGTAATAGGGTGTTGTATAGCCATGCAAATTGTGGTGAATTGAGAAATGCATGTAATATGAAGGTAATGCTTATATAAAGGGTGATATACACGTGAATGAGGTGTGGAGTATGTTATGGGAGTGTGAGGGCTCAACCCTTGTTGCTCTAAGATTGTGATTAGGGAATGGATGAATATTCTTTGTTGGAATGTTTTATCTTGTACTAAATTGCTAAACCATTGTATGAAAAGTGTGGGTATGATTGTATCTATGTTAAAATTGGTATGTTTGGAAAAGAGGTAGTGGCAAAACCGTAATTAATGGCCAAATTCAAGAACTCCATGGGAGATGACCAAGGGCTTAGGGGCTCTAAGTATCAAGTCTATGTATGGTTAAATAAAACCTAGGATGGCTAATTTGTTTTAAATTCACAAATTAAAGGGGTTTAATGGATTAAGTGGGACCCACAAAACCTAGTTAGTGAGGTTCGGTCATGATGTATGGCCGAACCCCACTAAGGTATGATTAATGGACTTAATAATAGTTAAAAACATGGACTAATTGATAATGTATAATAAGGTACCGGACATCGCAAGCGGTACGTGATCGGTGACCGGATTATCAGACGGAAGCGAAAGAGGACGTTAGCCGGTATTCAGTAGGATTCTAACCTTTTTGTAAGCCATGGATTGAGTGATGGTTTCTTTGAATTATTCTGGAAATTATATGGTTTGTTTTAAGATTGGTTTTGAATTATGTATTATGTAGGGGTTTTTACTTGATTTATTCTGGTAAGCATATGAGTGGTTTAAAATGGGTTTTAAGGCTATGATGTGATTATTGAGGCTTTGTTTGATCTATTTTTGATAATCAAGTTATATGTTTTATTGATGGGATTTTTTTAAAATGTCATGGTTTGTTATTATATTCATTACATGGCATATGGCATCTACATCTCATGCATGGCATGGGAGGGATATGATAGGGGAAGGATGAAATGAAACCGGAGTCCATGCTCCGTCGGGGCGACCGATAAACAGACATGGAGATATTTTGATGTGTTTGATTTATCAGGGATGTTGTATGTAATTATGATACCTTGATGATGGTTCTTCCATCAAGGGAGATGATGTGTGATTGTTTATACCTGGACGAGGTTTTGTAGTCCAGGGGGATGATGTGTGATTGTTTATACCTGGACGAGGTATTGCCGTCCAGGGGGATAATGTGTGATTGTTTATACCTGGACGAGGTTTTGCCGTCCAGGGGGATGATTTGTGATTATTTATACCTGGACGAGGTTTTGCCGTCCAGGGGGATGATTTGTGATTATTTATATCTTGACGAGGTTTTTCGTCAAGGGGGATATGACAGCATGATGGTATGGATGATGGGTGGGGTCCATAACACAGACACCCATGGCATAGCATTCATTTTATGGTTTTTTGTTATAATATTATTTCTATGCATTGTTATCACTAATCCATGTATTAGCCCTACTCGGAGTCCTACTGGGTGCGTGGTCTAACGCCCTACTTCTACCCTAGCTGATGAAGCAGGAAATGCTGGAGCAGAAGGACGAGACGGGAGCCAAGCTTAGGAGCTCGGAAAAGCGGACTAATTATTTTGTTTAAGTTTATTTTGGGAAATGTGTATTTGTATAATTTAGCTTGTCGGAAATGTAATATTTTAGACTTATTGCTATGACTTGGATTTTATTGTAGACATATGATGTTATGGCATTTTGGTAATTAAATGATGAAATCTTCCCTGCTATCTAAAAATTGTAGGTTAGCCTCTATTGTAATTTCCGCACTTAGGGTAGTATTCCTCGAGCTTATTTCTGCGTGTGAACCATTTTTCGTGGACTTCGTTCCACGCACACGTAGGGTTGGCCAGTTAAGGGCCGGGCTTTAGAAGCTCAGACTTAACTCGCGTCGTGACATCCACGCCTTTTGTCACTTAAAAAAAAAAATTAGACTCTGATTTTCGGTGAAAAGGGCCGGCGTTACACATAAAGGGACTTGTTGTGGATCTAAAATGTTGTACAAGATCCAAGAAAAGAATGAGGAAAAGACATCATGGGTTCGGCCATGGTGTATGGCCGAACCCCATGACCCATTTGTGAGCCATTTTATGGGCTACGTTTGAAGCTATGTATGATAAAAATGAATGGATATTAAGTCAAGGAAATGTATGATGTATACTGATTTTTAAGTCATGATTAATGAGGCATTCATGGATCCATGTTTATGGATCAGTTATGGACATAAATGTACATGGATGGAAGAAGTGTTTAACTATGGAAGAGGGAGTGGCAAAAATGTAAATATGGCCCAAAATGAAGAACCATGGGTTCGGCCATGGTGTATGGCCGAACCCCATGGAGGATGGTTATGGACTTAAGTACTTTTATGATGACCTTATGTGTGGATTAATGAAGCATAGGGTTGCTGGTTTTTAGACTCATGTAACTAAAATAATCTATGGATTACCCGAAATCAAGTGAGTGAGGTTCGGCCATGGTGTATGGCCGAACCCCACTAAGGTATGAGTAATGGACTTAGGCATGGTTGAAACATGGGTTTAATTGGTTGATGTGTAATAAGGTATCGGGATCTCGCAAACGGTGCGCGATCTGTGACCGAATTCGTGGACGAAAACGCAAAGGAACACTAGTTGGTATTTAGTAGGATTCCTACCTTATTGTAAGCCATGGATTATGTGTTTATGGATGTTTTTCTTGATTTATTTTGGTAATCAAATGACATGTTTTAAGATGGGTTTTAATACTGTGATTTGTATTTTATATGACATATTGCATTTACATCTCATGCACGGCATAGGAGGGATGAAATGAAACCGGAGTCCATGCTCCGTCGGGGCGACCGATAAACACACATGGGGATACCTTGTTGTGCTTCACCCATCAAGGGGGGTACTATGAGATTGTAATACCTTGATGAGGGTTTTCCATCAAGGGGGACATTATGTATGATTAAAGAAGGACATTGTATAATGATGATGTGCATGATGGGTGGGACTCATGACATATGACACCTATGTCATAGCATTGATTGCATGGTTTTGCTATACTATTATCTATGTGTTTTGTTATCACTAATCCATGTGTTGGCCCTACTCGGAGTACCTACTGGGCGCGTTGTCTAATGCCCTACTTCCACCTTAGATGATGACGCAGGAAATGGAGGAAATGAAGGACCCGACCGGGGCCAAGCGTAGGAGCTTGGAAGAGCGAGCTAGTTTATTTACTTAAGTTTATTTTGGAAATGTAATTTGAGTAACTTAGCTCGTTTGACTGTAATAATTTAGACTATTGCTATGGTTTGGACCTTTATTTGGACATTATAATTTTGAGGTATTATTATTAATTAAGTGATGTAACTTCCTTGCTATCTAAAATTGGTAGGATAGATTCTATTATAATTCCACATTAAGTTATATTCCGCGAGCTTACCTTCTGCGTGTGAACCGTTCTCGTGGACTTAGTTCCACGCACAAGTAGGGTTGGCCAGTTAAGGGCCGGGCTTTGGAAGCTCGGACTTAGCTCGCGTCGTGACGCCCCGTGCTCTTTGTCACTCTTTATTTCAAAAAAAAAAAAAATTAGACTCTGATTTTCGGCTAATAGCATGTAGTGAAAAGGGGTGGGCATTACATATCTAACATTGATAACAACCTAAGTCCATAAAAACATTCCTCATGGGGTTCGGCCATACACCATGGCCGAACCCATGGTCCACCATTTTCACTTATTTACAACTTTGCCATTATTCTATCCATGTCTAAACATTTCATTCATTTAAAACATGCCTAGATTAATAAATAACTCATTAACATGATTCATGGGGTTCGCCCATACACTATGGCCGAACCGATGATGTCTCATTTACATGTTCTCCATTAAATCATTTACCATATTTAAGTCCATAAGCAAGTCCCTCCATGGGGGTTTACTCATACCCTTAGGTCATCATTTACAACCCAAAGTCCATCAACATGATTTCCATTATTTTCATGATCAAAATGCATCTAAGTCCATCAACATTCCTCCATTTAAAACCTTTTAAAAACATTAATAACGTTCCATGGGTTTCGGCCATACACCATGGCCGAACCCTATGGTTCAATAAATCATACCTCCATGATTTATCCTTTGATGGTTCTCATACATACATCCATTTAAACCCTTTAAAATCTTTTAAAATCATACACATATACTTATGATTTTCATCCTTCAAAATCCATTAAAAATAACCAATGTCCTTCCATGGGGTTCAGCCATACAACATGGCCGAACCCTATTATTCATCATCTTCCCTTAAAATCACTTAGACCCATATAACTTCCTTAATACCTTTCCATGGGGTTCGGCCATACAACATGGCCGAACCCTATGGTTCATCATAGAGTCTTTAGCCATAATAAAGTTAGGGCTCGGCCATGCAATGGCTGAACCATGTCTTTGACCATCTTTTCTTATTTTTACAATCTTATTGAGCACTTGCCGATTCCGCGACTCCTCCGGTTTCTTTCACTCCTTCTTGCTCCTTTCCTTCCTTAGCCTCTTCTTCCTTCCTTCTTGATCCTTGGCCGAGATTGATTTTGATAAAAATCTCTTGAGAGAGGGAGAAAGAGAGAAAGTTTGAGATAAAACTCTAAGTCCTTGTCTTGAGAGAGAATCGGCCTTGAGTGAGAGCTTGAGATAGAGAGAGAGTCTAAGATGCAACCCCTTAGTCTTCTCTTGTTTAATGAAATTCAGCTAAGGTGGTGTCCTTTGGTGACACCCCTTTGTAACTCCCATGCTCCTTTACCTCCCTCCTTAATGATCAATTTGGAGGTTTCATCCATGAGATGAAACACTCCCACCGTTTGGCTCTTGGGTTTCCATCTTGAGATGGAAAACCCTCCCCCCCCCCCCCCCATGCTTCCAACATGTGTTATGTGTATCCTTGTGTAACATCACAAAACCGTCCACCTTCCCATTATTGATACATTTGGAGTTTCATCCCATGAGATGAAACTCCCATGTTTCCAACGTGTATCCTTGAGTTGGCTTGTGTAACATCACAAAACCGTCCACCTCCCATTAATGATATATTTGGAGTTTCATCCCATAAGATGAAACTCCCATCTTCAATGTGTATGCCTTGACTTGGGTCTCATGAGGTGCATCTCTCCATCTTCTCCACTCACTTAAGTTCAAGGTTCCATTAACTTCCCATCCAACTCACCATAACTCAATTATTTTTCATTCTTTTAAACTCAACTCACTTAACTCACTTAAAATCAACTCAATTACATAATTCCATTTCTAACTTAATTCAGCCTCAATTAAGTAAGCTTGAACCCACTTGGTGGTCAACCAAGTCAACCACGACCCATTGGGTCCCAATTGGGCATTTTGACCCAATTGACAATTTTGACCCAATTCAATAAATCTCACCCATTTAATTCAATTGAACCATATCCACTACCCGTTGGGTCTTAATTGGGCAATTGACCCAACACCTTACCCATCTGAGGTCCATATCCATTAATTCACAAATTAAATGGGCAATTTTCATATATATAGATAACTTGAAAATCCGGGGTGTTACATGAGTTGGTTTGAGTCATCAGTGCCTAGTTTTTTTTTTTTGTTGAGTCTAATTGTAGTTTTTCATTAAGTCAGTCTAGTCTAGGAGTCAGTCATTCATCATCCCAAGGTACATCTAAATCCCAATTGTTCGTTTTCTAAGATATTTTTTCATTTACACCTGGCCAATGTAGAATAGGGAACATTGAAGACAATGTTCAATTCGAGTTTCGGGTACTAAAGTTATAATGTCTCATTTTCGTAAAAAAAATCTCTTAGAGAAGAGTAAGAGTAAGTTTAAAACTGAGACCCCTTAAATTTTTTTTTCTAGCATCCATCATATATTTTGTCTTTGTGACCAGCAGACGTTAAAGAACTGTATAGAAGTCATTCACGTAGACGGTCGAGTTTTCATTTTCGCAATGTGTCTGTCTAGAACACAAGTTCCCCAGAAGTGTGTAGGAAAATCATTTCCTTAGCTATGAAGGTGAGGAAGTTGGAAATGCAAGAGGAACAATTGAGACCTCTCTGTGGTCGAAGTACTCTGGCTGCAAAAAAGAAAGCTAAGAAGGTAGGTATCTGTCACAAATGAGGAAATTGGAATTGTAATGGAATAAGATCAGAATATGGAGTCTGCTGTGAGACAGTAGTAAATAGACTTGTAGTAAATAGACAGATCTATGTAGACCTATGCAAGGGCGGAGTAAATCCTGAAAAACTAAGACGCCTTGAACTACAGGGACCTGTTGATTTTCGACTAAGAGCTTACAAACATCTTGAAAATCTGTCGTTAAACTAGTCATAATCTTGCTTAGACAAAAATAGGCAGAATCATTTTAGAGAAGAGTAAGTGAGGACTGAGACTTTTGGAGCTTAAACGCTGCGAATTTTAGTTTGAAAAAGATTACCCGCATCTAGACAATCTGACGTAAAAATAATCACATTTTTAGCATTAATACTTAGATAGAGATCTTTATATCATACTTTTCTGGAAATATTTTTATAGGATTTATACTTGGAAACTTTTGTACACAACCATACTAAATTTAGTCTGAAAAAGAAAATATTCACGAGTCAAGTGATCACTAGAGGAATACTAGTGGAGACTTAACTTAGTAAGCTTTAGAGCCAATCTTTTCTTCTGAGGTAATAAGTTAATTCTGTTTTCTTTGGTAGCGCAATTGAGTCGTTGTTGATCTCATTATTCTTCATGTTGTCATATTACTGAGAATGATCAAAATTGAGTTAGTATACTTGAAATTTTTCGGAATTTATTTGAAACAAGGAAACTACCTGTTGAAACTTAGGATATGATTTTGGCCATTTTTGGATCGTTTGAACCTAAAAGCCCACCTATACTTGGTCATCTTATCTTGATAGTTCCCTAGTTGACCCTTTAAAGTAAAATGTTTTCTTGACCATCCATGTTTACCATACCCAATACCAGTCAAGGAGTATGAGCCAAATGCAACTATCCATGACTATTCTTAGAAAAGGTAAGAGATGATCAATCGGAATGGTACTTTAAAAACAAGGGCACAAGAAAAAAAAAGAAAAAGAAAAAAAAATAGCATCTAAAATGGGAAACATCCAGATACCAAAAGAAGGATGTGAAAAAGAAGAGAAGATAAAGAAAAAATAAATATTTTGAAAAGTGCTGAAAAGAAAAATAGAGGAAAAATATCCCACTCAAAAATCACGAAGACCTCTAACCATTTCTACTCAAAGTATTTATTAGAGACTTCTATCCTTCTTTGATTTGACTCGATCACAAGCGATGTTTCATCCTATTGATCTTAAGTCGAAATATGGTATATCATGTGGAGAGTAAAGGAGGAAAAAATGATGGTATATGACTCAATGTTCTCAGGAAAGTGGCACCTATTCATGAGATCACTCATTTTCTTTGAATTGTACCGTCTTTGTTAATACGTGTGAGATATTTTGATTTTGAATAAATAACTTCTACTCACATATACCTTGAGAGAAAATGAAACCAAACCTCTGAGTGTTAATTTTTCTAAGAGATATATCCAGTGAGGTTTGCAGTCAAAGCACATTTTCTAACAGTGTGAACAAAATTTGTGTCTATTTGGAAAATGAAGTCTATCTTAATAATGGCTAAGCACACACACACTCTGAGTATAAACCTTGTGTTTGTAACACCCCAATTTTTCAATAAAATGGAAAATTATGAAAATGCCCCTGAATTATTAAATTAATTATTTTGTGATGTCAAAATAAGAAATGTTGGGGCCTATTGCTCAAATTAAGGTCGTATGAGCACATTATATGTATATCAAGTTGATTTGGATGGGTTATGTACATCAATTGGGTTGGAAATGACTAAATGGGTCAAAGGGCTCAATTGGACCCAATGGGTCAAAATGGATGATTTGACCATTGTGTAAGCTTAAATTAAATAGGGTTAAGCCTATTTGATGGGAAATCAAGTAGAGAAGAAATGGGTAGGCATGATCCATATGGGAAAACCACTTACAAATGACCAAAATACCATAATTGGGTCATAGAGTCAAAAACGGGTCAAGGAGCTAAAGGGGGGGACCCAACGGGTCGGGTTGACCAGTTTGACCACGGATGACCGTGTGGGTCCTCAATTGAACTCAAGTGTGATTTAATTCAACTTGAGTTGGGTTGATTTGAAATGAATTGGATTTAATAAATGAGTTGACTCAAACTTAGTGCATTAAAAGTGATGAGTTGGATGAGTTGGTTTAGAATAAAAATATTCCGAGTTAGGTGAGTCAAGAGGAGATGGAAATGAGTTGTATTCTCACACAATAATTAATCTGAATTAATCTCAGCCGTTGGTATGAAAGGGTGCTTTGGCAAAGCCAAAAGACACCAAGGTTGGGCGGCACCTCTTCATGAAGGGTTGCATTGGTTCATTTCCCATGTGATACAATGTTTGGCACCAAGGGGTGCAATGTTTGGCACCAAGAGGTGTCTTGGTTAACACCCTTTGCCCCATCGTTTTTAACAACATTAATGAGGGAGGATGAATGGGAGTTGGGGGGCTGAAACTATAAAAGAAAACCTAACCATACATGGCCGTTTTTCACACCAAAGAATCCAAGAATTCCCATCTCTCTCTCCCTCTCTCCAATTCGTTTTCTTGGCTGAACAGCAGAGGTTTGGCATCAGTTAATCAAGCCTAAACCAGCAAGGAATTAAGGAAAGAAAGAAGAAATAAAAGGGAGAAATCAAGGATCAAAGACAAGAAGAAAACTTGGAAAATTTGGTAAGTATTTTATGTGTTATTTGGTTTAATAACATGGAATGAATGGGGGTGAATTGGGCCATGGTTATGGCCGAATACACCAAGGTTTTAACCTTGATTAAGAGAGGCTTTAAAATGGTAAAGATGACCATTGGGTTCGGCCACCATGGAGGGCCGAACCCCATGTAAAAGTTAGGTTGGTTTTCATATTTTGAAACATGGAAACCATGGAGTTTTTGGTGGACTGTTTTTGAGTTTTATTGAGACTCAAATGCATGTTTTAAACAGGGTTAAAAACATGGATCTGAATGATATAAGGACTGAAGGTACCATGGGTCTAAATCAACGGTTTAAAATTGATGAATTGGACCATCAGGATCGGCCATCTTGGATGGCCGAATCCCACAAAGTTTGATGGTCATTTGGACAAATTGATGAACTTAGTTGGATGGTCTTGAGAGGTAATAAGGCAGCAAAGTTATACTGATACTATGACACCTAAGAACATGTTTGAAAGAACAAAACATAAACATGAGGTTCGGCCACCTTGGATGGCCGAACCCCATGTTAGTATTTGATGATTTTGAGGAGTTTAAAACCATATAAAATATGGTGTTTGATGTAATTTGGTGAAGTTTAACTTGTTGTTATTGGTTGGCCAATGTAGGGCTGAACCATGTCAATATTAGGGTTAAGATTACTGATTCAAATCATGGGTAATTGATGGATCAATCGGATCAAGAGAACCATTGGGTTCGGCCATGTGCATGGCCGAACCCCATGGGCTGTTTTTGGAATAAATAGACTAAGTTCATAGTTTGTGTTTGATATTATTCCCATGATTTTGTAAAGGGTTTAAAGTATTGTAATGGAGAACCATTTGATGATGGAAGAGTGGGAATACAAGATTCGGCCAAGTATAGGGCCGAATCCCATAAAATGACAAACTCTAAGTTAATGATGTTCGGCCATGGGCATGGCCGAACCCCACATGATGTGGATGGGTCGTAGATGTGATTGAATAAGTTATGACTTGCTGATTGATATATGGATAAGGTACCGGAAGTCGAACGACGCGCGAGTCGTGACCGGGTGACGCGAAAGAAAGATCAGTTACTGAAGTGATTCTTCAGTAGGTTTCCTACCTACTTGTAACCACGGTTTTTACCCAGTTTTCTTATGATACTCTTGTTTTAATATATATGTGTTTCAAATGATATATTATGCATTAACAAATGGCATACAGGCATTGGCATCTCATGCATGGTCATGGGATGATGAATGAGGTTTTACAGTGTTACAATTATGGGTTACGTCCTACTTAGGCGATGAGAGTTCCGCCAGGAAGAGTAACATGATGATCATAGTCACAATGGTCTCCTCGGGCGAAGAGAGTCCCGCCAGGAGGACTAATACGTGATATGAATCAGTCAGTGATGAAGAGATGGAAGTTGTATTGTGATTTATCTTGTCGGTGCATGGCACGACAAGTGATGGCTATGGATGTACATGATGGGGGAGGCTCATTGCATGTGCATACATCATAGGATTGTTTTACCTGTTTTGATGATCATATATTATGATATGTATATGCATGTTTTATATGCTAACATGTGGTAGCCCTGATTCGGGAACCTACTGGGCGCGTTGATCTAACGCCCTAATTCTATCCTCAGAGGAGATTGCAGGTACAAGCAAAGGGAAGGAAAGGTCGTTGACCGGGAGGGGAGCTGAGCCTAAATGCTTTAATGATGGATTTGGATTACGTTATATTACTGTCATTTGAATACTATTGTTGGACATGTAATAATTCGTTATTTGCTATGGTTTGATTAGGATAATAACCTTTGGATGGTTGATCTATGTTATTTATATTTTAAGACTGTTACTTGCTATCTCGTCTTTCTATTCCGCAATTAATCTAGATTATTCCGCATGTTGACGTTAGTTCCATGTGTGATTCACTATCATGGTCTATTCCATGTACACATGGGTGGCCAGTTAAGGTTCAGACTTGGGTAGTCTGAACTTAACTCGCGTCGTGACGCCGCCCGCTCTCTTTTGATGTTTTATTATTGCTTTTAAAAAAAAAAAATGGACTCTGAAATTCTCGAAAAAGGCCGGGGCGTTACAGTTGGTATCAGAGCGAAACGGGAAGTTGAATCATCGAAGTAAGATTAAGACGGTTTCATGTCTCACTGACGGATAAGAATCCCAACTGACCGACTCTTCGGAGTCCGCTGCCTGGGGGCCGGATTAATTTACTTCGAGTGACTCAGACTGAACAATCAATCTGAGAACGACAATGAAAGATAGCAAAGTAAAGTACAGTCATCATAATTGGACAAATCAAACATAGCAAGGTAGGATGAACTCCCCTGGAATCCCCACACTGAGAAACAAACAATAGGAAATTAGAGATTTCCCCTGAAACAAAAGAACACAAAGAGTGATGATTTGGCAATCTTCCCCAAACAAAGTACATGATATAATACATGATCAGATTTCCCTAAAAACCAAGAATGGTTTATTTAGAATTGTTGTTGAATATTCTTGTGTTTTATTGATATGATACAGATATGTCGAGTAATGTGGAGTACTCAGAGTGTTACAGTGGAACTCCTAGCAATCCCATAGACTTGGTGTCTGCTTCTAACAACACCAACATGGAGGCTAATGTGAACCTTCAGGAAGAGGAATGGAATCTAGCACCATTGGAAGAGTTGAACTTAGCACAAATGGAGGAGGTGAATCTAGCACCGTTACCTGAGTATCAGATGGAGGATATTCCTTGGTTAGTGGAACCTCCTGAGGAGGAAGAGGATGATCTGGGATTTTTCTTTTATGAGGATCCTATGGAAGACTTTCCTATAATATTGGAATCGGCGGGGGAGGTAGATCCCTACGATACTTGTGAGTTGTGTAATCAGGACGATCACAACAGGTTGTATTGTCCTCATTCATTAGGAATTGTCTGTCCAGTCTGTGGACTGCACGGGCATGGAGAGGCGAGGACTAATTGTCCTAGCATAGGAGGACCCGGTTTAATACCCTGCACAATGTGTGAAGTATTGGGGCACACAGCGATGATGTGTCCTGATAACCGTTTCAAGTTCGCTGGTGATGCGGAGTCTTCTACGGAAGACTAGGATAGGAATTAATATAAAGGGTATTAAAAAGAGGATTATTTTTGTAAAGGGGTATATTTTTTTTTGTTATACATAGGGTTTGTTTCACCCTACCCACCTTTGTACAAAAAATGAAGTTTCAATTTATATAAATATGTGATTTCATGTTTTTATGAGAATTCATGACATGTGATGCATATTGTTAATGGAAACTAAGTATATGATGTTTCCCATGAATTAGGACTAAATGGCGCCACAGAGAAAAGTGGTACAAGATCCGAAGGGTAAGGAAAAAGTTTTACAAATCGGATTAGTTGAGGGGGCATCGAAGAGAAGGACCCGTCAGGACGATAAAAAGAAAGATGAGGTGCTCATAGTCACACCACAAGGGAAGGTGGTACCCCAACGCCGGAAGGTGGTACAGGAGAAGGTGCCATCGGTACATGATGATGAGCTTTCCGTTCATGACGAAGAGAGATCAGTTCATGAACGTTCACTCGATGAGGAAGAGTCACAACATTCCCGGCGGGAAGAAGAAGGGAGTGACCCTACATATCAACAGGACGACGAGGAGGAATATGACTCGTCTTATCGACGAGAGGAGGAGGAGAACAGTAACATGACTGTACCTTTTGTGCCTCCTGAACTGCACAGCTTGGTGCAAGCTGTGGTTACGTCTGTCCTCCAACAACATTTGAACGGAGGGGGAAGTACGAGCGAGAATAATGACCGTAACATGGTCAGAGATTTTCAGCAACAGCGGCCACCTTACTTTAAGGGCAGAGAAGGGCCAGTCGGAGCCGAGAACTGGTTGGAGAAGATTTCCCACATATTGACTCTTCTGAACATCAGGAGTCATGCTCATAAAATATTATTGGCCACGTCACAGCTGGTAGATGACGCTGCCAAATGGTGGAAGGTGGTGGAGAAACAGCAGGCACTTGTGCCAAGAAGAGAAAGAGTTGCTATGACCTGGGGGCAATTCTCAGCGACATTCCTAGAGCGCTACTTTCCAGAGGAAGAAAGAGAATGTCCAATTCAGGCCTTTATGACGTTAGTACAAGGTTCAATGACGGTGGCTGAGTATCACCAAGAATTCCTCAGCCTGTCAATCTATGCATACTATATTGTGGACACGGAATATCGAAAGGCTCGCAAGTTCGAGCGTGGGTTACGGCCACACATTAGGGCCAATGTAACCGTGTTCAAAGCAGCCACACTGGCAGAAGTGGTCAGCATGGCAACCATTGTGGAACAGGAGATGGCGGAATTTGCCAGAGTGGACAACCGTCGAGCTCCGAGTGGGAGGGGTACGTACCAACCCAACAAGAGGTTCAGAACGAACTTTAATAGACCTTTGCCGTCTGTTGGATCAAGTGGTGGTTTTCGCCCCAACCAGCCCACTCAATCTGTAGCAGTCACACAAGCATCTCGAGGAGTGAATACTTGCTTTCACTGTGATCAACCTGGTCACTACAAAAAGGACTGCCCAAAGCTCAACAGGCTGTCTAACTCAAGAGGATCATTTCGTCCGCCAGCTAGACCGGCATACTCCAGAGGAGGCAGAATGCAGGGCCGGGGAGGTCGAAGGTCTAACCCTGCTGGATCGGGAAGATTATTCACTCTAACTTCTCCAGAGGAAGAGGAGGAGGATCATCCTGTGATATAAGGTATGGCGGTAGTGAGTAGCTCATATGCATATGCACTATTTGATTCCGGAGCATCACACTCCTTTATAGCTGCATCATTTATTACTGCTACTGGTACATTAGTTCAAAGATTAGCCACAGAACTTACTATTGTATCCCCTGTCGGAGATTCGGCATTGGGACTTATTTGTACTGCGGTTAACACCGAATTAGCTGGACTCAGATTTGAGTTCAATTATTTAGTGCTGGACATGTCGGAATATGATATTATATTCGGAATGGATTGGTTGGCAAAGTTTCATGCCAACATCGACTGTTATGGTCGAAGAGTGACATTTAAGTCACCCGAGGGCAAGCAATATGTATTTCGTGCAGATAAACAAAGTGGATTACAGGAAGGGTTAAACCACGTGGTATTGAATAATATCACCATAAACAAAGCTCCAGTTACTGAACTTCCGGAAATTGTACAAGAATTTGTGGATGTGTTCCCAAAGGAACTCCCTGGTTTACCACCTATGAGGAGATTAACTTCGAGATCAGGCTGTACCCTGGCACAATACCAGTGTCGTTACCACACTATCGGATGGCACCAGCGGAGATGTCGGAGCTAAAGAAGCAGATTGATGAACTGCTTAGGCTGGGTTGCATCCGGAACAGTACGTCATCATGGGAGCACCAGTGTTGTTTGTAAAGAAGAAGGACGGTTCACTACGGATGTGCGTGGACTACCGGAAGCTGAATCAGTTAACAGTCCGGAACAAGTACCCTCTACCCAGGATTGACGATTTATTTGATCAATTGAAGGGTTCTAGTCATTTTTCAAAGATCGATTTGATGTCTGGTTATCATCAAATCCGAGTTAGAGAGGAAGATATAGAAAAGACAGCTTTTCGGACGCGATATGGACTGTTTGAGTTCGTGGTCATGCCATTTGGACTCACAAATGCGCCGGCTGTGTTCATGGATTTAATGAACAGAATCTTCCGTCCCTATCTGGATCAGTTTGTAATCGTATTCATTGATGATATCCTGATCTATTCTAAGAGTCAGGAGGAACATGCAAAGCATCTATGGATAGTTTTGAATACTTTGAGGCAGAATAAACTGTATGCCAAGGCCAGTAAGTGTGAATTCTGGCTATCTCAAGTGAATTTCTTAGGACATGTTATATCCGAGGAAGGAATAGCCGTGGATCCGGCTAAGGTGACGGCCGTGAAAGACTGGAAAGCGCCAAAGAACGTAACTGAGATCCGCAGTTTCTTAGGATTGGCGGGTTATTATCGGAAATTTATTATGGATTTTTCCAAATTAGCGTCTCCATTGACTCGACTCACTCAGAAAGGAGTCAAGTATGAGTGGTCAGATCTGTGCAACCAAAGGTTTGAAGAGCTAAAAGACAGACTTACAACCGCTCCTATTTTGATTTTGCCGGAAAAGGGCAAAGGTTATGAAGTAGAATGCGACGCTTCGGGAGAAGGACTGGGGTGTGTCCTCAGTCAAGATCATCGTGTGGTGGCTTATGGTTCAAGACAACTAAAAATACATGAACGCCTCTATCCTACGCATGATCTTGAACTAGCCGCAGTGGTCTTCGCTCTCAAAAGCTGGAGACATTATCTTTATGGAGAGAAGTTTGAAGTGTATTCTGATCATAAGAGTTTGAAATATTTATTTGATCAGAAGGAGCTTAATCTAAGGCAGCGTAGATGGATGGAGTATCTGGCGGATTATGAGTTCGAGCTTCGATACCATCCAGGCAAGGCGAACAAGGTGGCTGATGCTCTTAGCCGCATATCACATGCATCCGTGGCATGTCTGATCAGAACCGAGTGGGAGATGTTGAATACCATTCGAGAGTTCAATCTATACATTACAAACCGTGGAGTTTTGCACAATTTAATCATACGGTCCAATATAGTCACCAGGATTGAACAAGAACAAAGAGCAGATCCGGAAGTGAAGGACATATGGGACAAAATGTCCACTGGTGTGGACATACCGGAATGGGAATTACAACCCGGGCAAGGTCTTTTATTTCGGGGAAGAACATATGTGCCAAAGAGTTGTCGGAAATAGCTACTGATTGAGGCACATCAATCCAAGCTCTCTATTCATCCGGGTAGCACCAAAATGTATCACGATCTGAAAAGGTATTATTGGTGGCATGGACTAAAAAGGGATGTGGCAGAGTTCGTGGCACATTGTTTAACTTGTCAGCAAGTTAAGACTGAACACCAAAAACCACCAGGGTTACTCAAACCCTTAGCAGTGCCAGAATGGAAATGGGAACACATTTCCATGGACTTTGTATCTGGGTTGCCGAGGTCCTCAAAAGGTAATGACGCCATTTGGGTCGTAGTCGACCGGCTGACCAAGTCTGCACATTTCATTCCTATCAAGATGACGGATTCGTCTGAGACGTTGGGTCGGCGTTATATTAAAGAGATCATTCGACTACATGGCATTCCTCGAACGATAGTATCGGACAGAGATGGTCGTTTTACCGGCAGAGTATGGCAAAGCATGCAGTCAGCCATGGGGACAGACTTATTGACTAGCACCGCTTTCCATCCACAGACTGATGGACAGTCTGAAAGGACAATACAGACCTTGGAAGACATGTTGAGAGCATGCATGTTAGATTTCAAGGGTGGATGGGAGGACCACTTACCACTGGTGGAGTTCTCGTATAATAATAGCTATCAGGCAAGCCTTCAGATGGCTCCATACGAGGCATTATATGGTAGACCGTGTAGGTCACCGATATGTTGGACAGAGGCAGGAGAGCCTGCATTGATCGGACCGGAACTAGTCGCAGAGACTACTGCACAAATTAAGTTGATACGTCAACATCTACTGACTGCACAGAGTCGGCAGAAGAACTATGCTGATAAAAGGAGACGGTTTTTGGAATTTGAAGTGGGAGACATGGTGTTTCTAAAAGTCTCACCACGGAAGGGACATATGAGGTTTGCCAAGAAAGGAAAACTGTCACCAAGATTTGTGGGACCGTTTTCGATCATAAGAAGGATGGGGGATGTTGCTTATCAGTTAGCACTCCCATCACAATTAGCATCTTTACACGATGTGTTTCACGTGTCGATGCTAAGGAAATACAATCCGGATCCGTCCCATGTTTTAAATGTTCAAGATATTGAAGTACAAAGTGACGTGACGTACGTCGAAAAGCCGGTCAGGATAGTGGAGACCGAACAAAGGGTGTTGCGAAACAGAGCGATTCAGTTCGTGAAAGTGGTATGGGATCGCCATGGTGATGAAGAGGCCACATGGGAACTTGAGTCGGAGATGAGAACAGCTCACACCGAACTATTTATGTAATTACTTGAGAACCCTACTTCGATCGATTTTCGGAACGAAAATTTCAAAAGAGGGTTATATTGTAACACCCCAATTTTTCAATAAAATGGAAAATTACGAAAATGCCCCTGAATTATTAAATTAAGTATTTTGTGATGTCAAAATAAGAAATGTTGGGGCCTATTGCTCAAATTAAGGTCGTATGAGCACATTATATGTATATCAAGTTGATTTGGATGGGTTATGTACATCAATTGGGTTGGAAATGACTAAATGGGTCAAAGGGCTCAATTGGACCCAATGGATCAAAATGGATGATTTGACCATTGTGTAAGCTTAAATTAAATAGGGTTAAGCCTATTTGATGGGAAATCAAGTAGAGAAGAAATGGGTAGGCATGATCCATATGGGAAAACCACTTACAAATGACCAAAATACCATAATTGGGTCATAGAGTCAAAAACGGGTCAAGGAGCTAAAGGGGGGACCCAACGGGTCGGGTTGACCAGTTTGACCACGGATGACCGTGTGGGCCCTCAATTGAACTCAAGTGTGAGTTAATTCAACTTGAGTTGGGTTGATTTGAAATGAATTGGATTTAAGAAATGAGTTGACTCAAACTTAGTGCATTAAAAGTGATGAGTTGGACGAGTTGGTTTAGAATAAAAATATTCCGAGTTAGGTGAGTCAAGATGAGATGGAAATGAGTTGTATTCTCACACAACAATTAATCTGAATTAATCTCAGCCGTTGGTATGAAAGGGTGCTTTGGCAAAGCCAAAAGACACCAAGGTTGGGCGGCACCTCTTCATGAAGGGTTGCATTGGTTCATTTCCCATGTGATACAATGTTTGGCACCAAGGGGTGCAATGTTTGGCACCAAGAGGTGTCTTGGTTAACACCCTTTGCCCCATCGTTTTTAACAACATTAATGAGGGAGGATGAATGGGAGTTGGGGGGCTGAAACTATAAAAGAAAACCTAACCATACATGGCCGTTTTTCACCAAAGAATCCAAGAATTCCCATCTCTCTCTCCCTCTCTCTAATTCGTTTTCTTGGCTGAACAGCAGAGGTTTGGCATCAGTTAATCAAGCCTAAACCAGCAAGGAATTAAGGAAAGAAAGAAGAAATAAAAGGGAGAAATCAAGGATCAAAGACAAGAAGAAAACTTGGAAAATGTGGTAAGTATTTTATGTGTTATTTGGTTTAATAACATGGAATGAATGGGGGTGAATTGGGCCATGGTTATGGCCGAATACACCAAGGTTTTAACCTTGATTAAGAGAGGCTTTAAAATGGTAAAGATGACCATTGGGTTCGGCCACCATGGAGGGCCGAACCCCATGTAAAAGTTAGGTTGGTTTTCATATTTTGAAACATGGAAACCATGGAGTTTTTGGTGGACTGTTTTTGAGTTTTATTGAGACTCAAATGCATGTTTTAAACAGGGTTAAAAACATGGATCTGAATGATATAAGGACTGAAGGTACCATGGGTCTAAATCAACGGTTTAAAATTGATGAATTGGACCATCAGGATCGGCCATCTTGGATGGCCGAATCCCACAAAGTTTGATGGTCATTTGGACAAATTGATGAACTTAGTTGGATGGTCTTGAGAGGTAATAAGGCAGCAAAGTTATACTGATACTATGACACTTAAGAACATGTTTGAAAGAACAAAACATAGACATGAGGTTCGGCCACCTTTGATGGCCGAACCCCATATTAGTATTTGATGATTTTGATGAGTTTAAAACCATATAAAATATGGTGTTTGATGTAATTTGGTGAAGTTTAACTTGTTGTTATTGGTTGGCCAATGTAGGGCTGAACCATGTCAATATTAGGGTTAAGATTACTGATTCAAATCATGGGTAATTGATGGATCAATCGGATCAAGAGAACCATTGGGTTCGGCCATGTGCATGGCCGAACCCCATGGGCTGTTTTTGGAATAAATAGACTAAGTTCATAGTTTGTGTTTGATATTATTCCCATGATTTTGTAAAGGGTTTAAAGTATTGTAATGGAGAACCATTTGATGATGGAAGAGTGGGAATACAAGATTCGGCCAAGTATAGGGCCGAATCCCATAAAATGACAAACTCTAAGTTAATGATGTTCGGCCATGGGCATGGCCTAACCCCACATGATGTGGATGGGTCGTAGATGTGATTGAATAAGTTATGACTTGCTGATTGATATATGGATAAGGTACCGGAAGTCGAACGACGCGCGAGTCGTGACCGGGTGACGCGAAAGAAAGATCAGTTACTGAAGTGATTCTTCAGTAGGCTTCCTACCTACTTCTAACCACGGTTTTTACCCAGTTTTCTTATGATACTCTTGTTTTAATATATATGTGTTTCAAATGATATATTATACATTAACAAATGGCATACAGGCATTGGCATCTCATGCATGGTCATGGGATGATGAATGAGGTTCTACAGTGTTACAATTATGGGTTACGTCCTACTTAGGCGATGAGAGTTCCGCCAGGAAGAGTAACATGATGATCATAGTCACAATGGTCTCCTTGGGCGAAGAGAGTCCCGCCAGGAGGACTAATACGTGATATGAATCAGTCAGTGATGAAGAGATGGAAGTTGTATTGTGATTTATCTTGTCCGTGCGTGGCACGACAAGTGATGGCTATGGATGTACATGATGGGGGAGGCTCATTGCATGTGCATACATCATAGCATTGTTTTACCTGTTTTGATGATCATATATTATGATATGTATATGCATGTTTTATATGCTAACATGTGGTAGCCCTGATTCGGGAACCTACTGGGCGCGTTGATCTAACGCCCTAATTCTATCCTCAGAGGAGATTGCAGGTACAAGCAAAGGGAAAGGAAAGGTCGTTGACCGGGAGGGGAGCTGAGCCTAAGTGCTTTAATGATGGATTTGGATTACGTTATATTACTGTCATTTGAATACTATTGTTGGACATGTAATAATTCGTTATTTGCTATGGTTTGATTAGGATAATAACCTTTGGATGGTTGATCTATGTTATTTATATTTTAAGACTGTTACTTGCTATCTCGTCTTTCTATTCCGCAATTAATCTAGATTATTCCGCATGTTGACGTTAGTTCCATGTGTGATTCACTATCATGGTCTATTCCATGTACACATGGGTGGCCAGTTAAGGTTCAGACTTGGGTAGTCTGAACTTAACTCGCGTCGTGACGCCGCCCGCTCTCTTTTGATGTTTTATTATTGAAAAAAAAAATGGACTCTGAAATTCTCGAAAAAGGCCGGGCGTTACAGTTGGTATCAGAGCGAAACGGGAAGTTGAATCATCGAAGTAAGATTAAGACGGTTTCATGTCTCACTGACGGATAAGAATCCCAACTGACCGACTCTTCGGAGTCCGCTGCCCTGAGGGCCGGATTAATTTACTTCGAGTGACTCAGACTGAACAATCAATCTGAGAACGACAATGAAAGATAGCAAAGTAAAGTACAGTCATCATAATTGGACAAATCAAACATAGCAAGGTAGGATGAACTCCCCTGGAATCCCCACACTGAGAAACAAACAATAGGAAATTAGAGATTTCCCTGAAACAAAAGACACAAAGAGTGATGATTTGGCAATCTTCCCCAAACAAAGTACATGATATAATACATGATCAGATTTCCCTAAAAACCAAGAATGGTTTATTTAGAATTGTTGTTGAATATTCTTGTGTTTTATTGATATGATACAGATATGTCGAGTAATGTGGAGTACTCAGAGTGTTACAGTGGAACTCCTAGCAATCCCATAGACTTGGTGTCTGCTTCTAACAACACCAACATGGAGGCTAATGTGAACCTTCAGGAAGAGGAATGGAATCTAGCACCATTGGAAGAGTTGAACTTAGCACAAATGGAGGAGGTGAATCTAGCACCGTTACCTGAGTATCAGATGGAGGATATTCCTTGGTTAGTGGAACCTCCTGAGGAGGAAGAGGATGATCTGGGATTTTTCTTTTATGAGGATCCTATGGAAGACTTTCCTATAATATTGGAATCGGCGTGGGAGGTAGATCCCTACGATACTTGTGAGTTGTGTAATCAGGACTATCACAACAGGTTGTATTGTCCTCATCCATTAGGAATTGTCTGTCCAGTCTGTGGACTGCATGGGCATGGAGAGGCGAGGACTAATTGTCCTAGCATAGGAGGACCCGGTTTAATACCCTGTACAATGTGTGAAGTATTGGGGCACACAGCGATGATGTGTCCTGATAACCGTTTCAAGTTCGCTGGTGATGCGGAGTCTTCTACGGAAGACTAGGATAGGAATTAATATAAAGGGTATTAAAAAGAGGATTATTTTTGTAAGGGGGTATATTTTTTTTTGTTATACATAGGGTTTGTTTCACCTTACCCACCTTTGTACAAAAAATGAAGTTTGAATTTATATAAATATGTGATTTCATGTTTTTATGAGGATTCATGGCATGTGATGCATATTGTTAATGGAAACTAAGTATATGATGTTTCCCATGAATTAGGACTAAATGGCGCCACAGAGAAAAGTGGTACAAGATCCGAAGGGTAAGGAAAAAGTTTTACAAATCGGATTAGTTGAGGGGGCATCGAAGAGAAGGACCCGTCAGGACGATAAAAAGAAAGATGAGGTGCTCATAGTCACACCACAAGGGAAGGTGGTACCCCAACGCCGGAAGGTGGTACAGGAGAAGGTGCCATCGGTACATGATGATGAGCTTTCCGTTCATGACGAAGAGAGATCAGTTCATGAACGTTCACTCGATGAGGAAGAGTCACAACATTCCGGGCGGGAAGAAGAAGGGAGTGACCCTACATATCAACAGGACGACGAAGAGGAATATGACTCGTCTTATCGACGAGAGGAGGAGGAGAACAGTAACATGACTGTACCCTTTGTGCCTCCTGAACTGCACAGCTTGGTGCAAGTTGTGGTTACGTCTGTCCTCCAACAACATTTGAACGGAGGGGGAAGTACGAGCGAGAATAATGACCGTAACATGGTCAGAGATTTTCAGCAACAGCGGCCACCTTACTTTAAGGGCAGAGAAGGGCCAGTCGGAGCCGAGAACTGGTTGGAGAAGATTTCCCACATATTGACTCTTCTGAACATCAGGAGTCATGCTCATAAAATATTATTGGCCACGTCACAGCTGGTAGATGACGCTGCCAAATGGTGGAAGGTGGTGGAGAAACAGCAGGCACTTGTGCCAAGAAGAGAAAGAGTTGCTATGACCTGGGAGCAATTCTCAGCGACATTCCTAGAGCGCTACTTTCCAGAGGAAGAAAGAGAACGTCAAATTCAGGCCTTTATGACGCTAGTACAAGGTTCAATGACGGTGGCTGAGTATCACCAAGAATTCCTCAGCCTGTCAATCTATGCATACTATATTGTGGACACGGAATATCGAAAGGCTCGCAAGTTCGAGCGTGGGTTACGGCCACACATTAGGGCCAATGTAACCGTGTTCAAAGCAGCCACACTGGCAGAAGTGGTCAGCAGGGCAACCATTGTGGAACAGGAGATGGTGGAATTTGCCAGAGTGGACAACCGTCGAGCTCCGAGTGGGAGGGGTACGTACCAACCCAACAAGAGGTTCAGAACGAACTTTAATAGACCTTTGCCGTCTGTTGGATCAAGTGGTGGTTTTCGCCCCAACCAGCCCACTCAATCTGTAGCAATCACACAAGCATCTCGAGGAGTGAATACTTGCTTTCACTGTGATCAACCTGGTCACTACAAAAAGGACTGCCCAAAGCTCAACAGGCTGTCTAACTCAAGAGGATCATTTCGTCCGCCAGCTAGACCGGCATACTCCAGAGGAGGCAGAATGCAGGGCCGGGGAGGTCGAAGGTCTAACCCTGCTGGAGCGGGAAGATTATTCACTCTAACTTCTCCAGAGGAAGAGGAGGAGGATCATCCTGTGATATAAGGTATGGCGGTAGTGAGTAGCTCATATGCATATGCACTATTTGATTCCGGAGCATCACACTCCTTTATAGCTGCATCGTTTATTACTGCTACTGGTACATTAGTTCAAAGATTAGCCACAGAACTTACTATTGTATCCCCTGTCGGAGATTCGGCATTGGGACTTATTTGTACTGCGGTTAACACCGAATTAGCTGGACTCAGATTTGAGTTCAATTATTTAGTGCTGGACATGTCGGAATATGATATTATATTCGGAATGGATTGGTTGGCAAAGTTTCATGCCAACATCGACTGTTATGGTCGAAGAGTGACATTTAAGTCACCCGAGGGCAAGCAATATGTATTTCGTGCAGATAAACAAAGTGGATTACAGGAAGGGTTAAACCACGTGGTATTGAATAATATCACCATAAACAAAGCTCCAGTTACTGAACTTCCGGAAATTGTACAAGAATTTGTGGATGTGTTCCCAAAGGAACTCCCTGGTTTACCACCTATGAGGGAGATTAACTTCGAGATCAGGCTGTACCCTGGCACAATACCAGTGTCGTTACCACACTATCGGATGGCACCAGCGGAGATGTCGGAGCTAAAGAAGCAGATTGATGAACTGCTTAGGCTGGGTTGCATCCGGAACAGTACGTCATCATGGGGAGCACCAGTGTTGTTTGTAAAGAAGAAGGACGGTTCACTACGGATGTGCGTGGACTACCGGAAGCTGAATCAGTTAACAGTCCGGAACAAGTACCCTCTACCCAGGATTGACGATTTATTTGATCAATTGAAGGGTTCTAGTCATTTTTCAAAGATCGATTTGATGTCTGGTTATCATCAAATCCGAGTTAGAGAGGAAGATATAGAAAAGACAGCTTTTCGGACGCGATATGGACTGTTTGAGTTCGTGGTCATGCCATTTGGACTCACAAATGCGCCGGCTGTGTTCATGGATTTAATGAACAGAATCTTCCGTCCCTATCTGGATCAGTTTGTAATCGTATTCATTGATGATATCCTGATCTATTCTAAGAGTCAGGAGGAACATGCAAAGCATCTATGGATAGTTTTGAATACTTTGAGGCAGAATAAACTGTATGCCAAGGCCAGTAAGTGTGAATTCTGGCTATCTCAAGTGAATTTCTTAGGACATGTTATATCCGAGGAAGGAATAGCCGTGGATCCGGCTAAGGTGACGGCCGTGAAAGACTGGAAAGCGCCAAAGAACGTAACTGAGATCCGCAGTTTCTTAGGATTGGCGGGTTATTATCGGAAATTTATTATGGATTTTTCCAAATTAGCGTCTCCATTGACTCGACTCACTCAGAAAGGAGTCAAGTATGAGTGGTCAGATCTGTGCAACCAAAGGTTTGAAGAGCTAAAAGACAGACTTACAACCGCTCCTATTTTGATTTTGCCGGAAAAGGGCAAAGGTTATGAAGTAGAATGCGACGCTTCGGGAGAAGGACTGGGGTGTGTCCTCAGTCAAGATCATCGTGTGGTGGCTTATGGTTCAAGACAACTAAAAATACATGAACGCCTCTATCCTACGCATGATCTTGAACTAGCCGCAGTGGTCTTCGCTCTCAAAAGCTGGAGACATTATCTTTATGGCGAGAAGTTTGAAGTGTATTCTGATCATAAGAGTTTGAAATATTTATTTGATCAGAAGGAGCTTAATCTAAGGCAGCGTAGATGGATGGAGTATCTGGCGGATTATGAGTTCGAGCTTCGATACCATCCAGGCAAGGCGAACAAGGTGGCTGATGCTCTTAGCCGCATATCACATGCATCCGTGGCATGTCTGATCAGAACCGAGTGGGAGATGTTGAATACCATTCGAGAGTTCAATCTATACATTACAAACCGTGGAGTTTTGCACAATTTAATCATACGGTCCAATATAGTCACCAGGATTGAACAAGAACAAAGAGCAGATCCGGAAGTGAAGGACATATGGGACAAAATGTCCACTGGTGTGGACATACCGGAATGGGAATTACAACCCGGGCAAGGTCTTTTATTTCAGGGAAGAACATATGTGCCAAAGAGTTGTCGGAAAGAGCTACTGATTGAGGCACATCAATCCAAGCTCTCTATTCATCCGGGTAGCACCAAAATGTATCACGATCTGAAAAGGTATTATTGGTGGCATGGACTAAAAAGGGATGTGGCAGAGTTCGTGGCACATTGTTTAACTTGTCAGCAAGTTAAGACTGAACACCAAAAACCACCAGGGTTACTCAAACCCTTAGCAGTGCCAGAATGGAAATGGGAACACATTTCCATGGACTTTGTATCTGGGTTGCCGAGGTCCTCAAAAGGTAATGACGCCATTTGGGTCGTAGTCGACCGGCTGACCAAGTCTGCACATTTCATTCCTATCAAGATGACGGATTCGTCTGAGACGTTGGGTCGGCGTTATATTAAAGAGATCATTCGACTACATGGCATTCCTCGAACGATAGTATCGGACAGAGATGGTCGTTTTACCGGCAGAGTATGGCAAAGCATGCAGTCAGCCATGGGGACAGACTTATTGACTAGCACCGCTTTCCATCCACAGACTGATGGACAGTCTGAAAGGACAATACAGACCTTGGAAGACATGTTGAGAGCATGCATGTTAGATTTCAAGGGTGGATGGGAGGACCACTTACCACTGGTGGAGTTCTCGTATAATAATAGCTATCAGGCAAGCCTTCAGATGGCTCCATACGAGGCATTATATGGTAGACCGTGTAGGTCACCGATATGTTGGACAGAGGCAGGAGAGCCTGCATTGATCGGACCGGAACTAGTCGCAGAGACTACTGCACAAATTAAGTTGATACGTCAACATCTACTGACTGCACAGAGTCGGCAGAAGAACTATGCTGATAAAAGGAGACGGTTTTTGGAATTTGAAGTGGGAGACATGGTGTTTCTAAAAGTCTCACCACGGAAGGGACATATGAGGTTTGCCAAGAAAGGAAAACTGTCACCAAGATTTGTGGGACCGTTTTCGATCATAAGAAGGATGGGGGATGTTGCTTATCAGTTAGCACTCCCATCACAATTAGCATCTTTACACGATGTGTTTCACGTGTCGATGCTAAGGAAATACAATCCGGATCCGTCCCATGTTTTAAATGTTCAAGATATTGAAGTACAAAGTGACGTGACGTACGTCGAAAAGCCGGTCAGGATAGTGGAGACCGAACAAAGGGTGTTGCGAAACAGAGCGATTCAGTTCGTGAAAGTGGTATGGGATCGCCATGGTGATGAAGAGGCCACATGGGAACTTGAGTCGGAGATGAGAACAGCTCACACCAAACTATTTATGTAATTACTTGAGAACCCTACTTCGATCGATTTTCGGGACGAAAATTTCAAAAGAGGGTTATATTGTAACACCCCAATTTTTCAATAAAATGGAAAATTACGAAAATGCCCCTGAATTATTAAATTAATTATTTTGTGATGTCAAAATAAGAAATGTTGGGGCCTATTGCTCAAATTAAGGTCGTATGAGCACATTATATGTATATCAAGTTGATTTGGATGGGTTATGTACATCAATTGGGTTGGAAATGACTAAATGGGTCAAAGGGCTCAATTGGACCCAATGGGTCAAAATGGATGATTTGACCATTGTGTAAACTTAAATTAAATAGGGTTAAGCCTATTTGATGGGAAATCAAGTAGAGAAGAAATGGGTAGGCATGATCCATATGGGAAAACCACTTACAAATGACCAAAATACCATAATTGGGTCATAGAGTCAAAAACGGGTCAAGGAGCTAAAGGGGGGACCCAACGGGTCGGGTTGACCAGTTTGACCACGGATGACCGTGTGGGTCCTCAATTGAACTCAAGTGTGATTTAATTCAACTTGAGTTGGGTTGATTTGAAATGAATTGGATTTAAGAAATGAGTTGACTCAAACTTAGTGCATTAAAAGTGATGAGTTGGATGAGTTGGTTTAGAATAAAAATATTCCGAGTTAGGTGAGTCAAGAGGAGATGGAAATGAGTTGTATTCTCATACAACAATTAATCTGAATTAATCTCAGCCGTTGGTATGAAAGGGTGCTTTGGCAAAGCCAAAAGACACCAAGGTTGGGCGGCACCTCTTCATGAAGGGTTGCATTGGTTCATTTCCCATGTGATACAATGTTTGGCACCAAGGGGTGCAATGTTTGGCACCAAGAGGTGTCTTGGTTAACACCCTTTGCCCCATCGTTTTTAACAACATTAATGAGGGAGGATGAATGGGAGTTGGGGGGCTGAAACTATAAAAGAAAACCTAACCATACATGGCCGTTTTTCACACCAAAGAATCCAAGAATTCCCATCTCTCTCTCCCTCTCTCCAATTCGTTTTCTTGGCTGAACAGCAGAGGTTTGGCATCAGTTAATCAAGCCTAAACCAGCAAGGAATTAAGGAAAGAAAGAAGAAATAAAAGGGAGAAATCAAGGATCAAAGACAAGAAGAAAACTTGGAAAATTTGGTAAGTATTTTATGTGTTATTTGGTTTAATAACATGGAATGAATGGGGGTGAATTGGGCCATGGTTATGGCCGAATACACCAAGGTTTTAACCTTGATTAAGAGAGGCTTTAAAATGGTAAAGATGACCATTGGGTTCGGCCACCATGGAGGGCCGAACCCCATGTAAAAGTTAGGTTGGTTTTCATATTTTGAAACATGGAAACCATGGAGTTTTTGGTGGACTGTTTTTGAGTTTTATTGAGACTCAAATGCATGTTTTAAACAGGGTTAAAAACATGGATCTGAATGATATAAGGACTGAAGGTACCATGGGTCTAAATCAACGGTTTAAAATTGATGAATTGGACCATCAGGATCGGCCATCTTGGATGGCCGAATCCCACAAAGTTTGATGGTCATTTGGACAAATTGATGAACTTAGTTGGATGGTCTTGAGAGGTAATAAGGCAGCAAAGTTATACTGATACTATGACACCTAAGAACATGTTTGAAAGAACAAAACATAGACATGAGGTTCGGCCACCTTGGATGGCCGAACCCCATATTAGTATTTGATGATTTTGATGAGTTTAAAACCATATAAAATATGGTGTTTGATGTAATTTGGTGAAGTTTAACTTATTGTTATTGGTTGGCCAATGTAGGGCTGAACCATGTCAATATTAGGGTTAAGATTACTGATTCAAATCATGGGTAATTGATGGATCAATCGGATCAAGAGAACCATTGGGTTCGGCCATGTGCATGGCCGAACCCCATGGGCTGTTTTTGGAATAAATAGACTAAGTTCATAGTTTGTGTTTGATATTATTCCCATGATTTTGTAAAGGGTTTAAAGTATTGTAATGGAGAACCATTTGATGATGGAAGAGTGGGAATACAAGATTCGGTCAAGTATAGGGCCGAATCCCATAAAATGACAAACTCTAAGTTAATGATGTTCGGCCATGGGCATGGCCGAACCCCACATGATGTGGATGGGTCGTAGATGTGATTGAATAAGTTATGACTTGCTGATTGATATATGGATAAGGTACCGGAAGTCGAACGACGCGCGAGTCGTGATCGGGTGACGCGAAAGAAAGATCAGTTACTGAAGTGATTCTTCAGTAGGTTTCCTTCCTACTTGTAACCACGGTTTTTACCCAGTTTTCTTATGATACTCTTGTTTTAATATATATGTGTTTCAAATGATATATTATGCATTAACAAATGGCATACAGGCATTGGCATCTCATGCATGGTCATGGGATGATGAATGAGGTTCTACAGTGTTACAATTATGGGTTACGTCCTACTTAGGCGATGAGAGTTCCGCCAGGAAGAGTAACATGATGATCATAGTCACAATGGTCTCCTTGGGCGAAGAGAGTCCCGCCAGGAGGACTAATACGTGATATGAATCAGTCAGTGATGAAGAGATGGAAGTTGTATTGTGATTTATCTTGTCAGTGCCTGGCACGACAAGTGATGGCTATGGATGTACATGATGGGGGAGGCTCATTGCATGTGCATACATCATAGCATTGTTTTACCTGTTTTGATGATCATATATTATGATATGTATATGCATGTTTTATATGCTAACATGTGGTAGCCCTGATTCGGGAACCTACTGGGCGCGTTGATCTAACGCCCTAATTCTATCCTCAGAGGAGATTGCAGGTACAAGCAAAGGGAAAGGAAAGGTCGTTGACCGGGAGGGGAGCTGAGCCTAAGTGCTTTAATGATGGATTTGGATTACGTTATATTACTGTCATTTGAATACTATTGTTGGACATGTAATAATTCGTTATTTGCTATGGTTTGATTAGGATAATAACCTTTGGATGGTTGATCTATGTTATTTATATTTTAAGACTGTTACTTGCTATCTCGTCTTTCTATTCCGCAATTAATCTAGATTATTCCGCATGTTGACGTTAGTTCCATGTGTGATTCACTATCATGGTCTATTCCATGTACACATGAGTGGCCAATTAAGGTTCAGACTTGGGTAGTCTGAACTTAACTCGCGTCGTGACGCCGCCCGCTCTCTTTTGATGTTTTATTATTGCTTTTAAAAAAAAAACGGACTCTGAAATTCTCGAAAAAGGGCGGGGCGTTACAGTGTTAGTGCTCCAGCTTGCTAAGTAACCTATTTGTCAATTCCATGACTTAGGTGAAGCATTGTCTCGGAATTTTAAGCAATGATCAAGACTCAAGTGATGAAGATTGAATCAAGAATCTCAAGCATTGGAGGATCAAGTGCGGATTCATCATCATTATGTATGGCAATCACAAAGGTAATTTGGTCATAGATGACTATAGGGGGAACCCAACACCTTAGGATGACCTTGCCTAGGCTTAGTTGAATATGTTGGTAATGGACATAAACAATCTTAGAGGTTGCTTGACAGTGAATTGGATCCCAACTTGGAAATATGTATTTGGTTTCACTTTTAGCACGACCAGTCGTTCTCACCGACCCCTCGGTGGAGGTAGGATCGACCCATTATGGTCATAGACTGGTCGACTAGAATAACAGAGGTTCTGGATCATAGAACCGTCATTCTGGGTATGCCTTTGGTCGAGAGTCTCGTATGCACCGACCCCTTGGTGATGAGCTTATCCACCCATCGTGGTCATCGACTCCTTCATCTGAACAAGGTGCGTTTTGGGTCTTAGAACTCGAAGGGGTGCTCTCAGGAACACAGACCCGTCGGTAGACAGACCGGTCGAGAGTACCAGGACTGACCCCTCTGTGGGGACGACAGGTTGTTCCGGGCAGGACAAGTTTTGGGACTTGAAACTCTGTCTGTAAAGTGTTGTCCCAGAACGAGACTCACGTGTGGATCGACCCCTCAGTGCCATGGTTGTCGACCCATTGGTGACAGCGACCCTCCCTTGGCTTAGATTACTCATTGGTAAATCATAAGCATGCCTGGAGGAAATGGACCAAAGACTTACGGCATCCATGAACAAATCTTGGGAAAAATGTTGAGTGTCAAAATGTCATGACTTGTGAGTCAGTTTCACTCTTTCAAATGAATTAATCAACAGGTAAAACCACCATGTTTGGATAGAACATTAAAAGAGATTTTCATAGGGCTCAAGAACACTCAAATCGGAGTTCGGGAGCCCAAGATATAGTCATTTTAGTGGAGAGCATTTTTGTTGAAAACTGTCCATATGATCCAATGGTGAGAATGACCCATCGTATGGAATTTTGTATGACCATTCGTGAAAATGACGATCTGTTATCCATTTCACTTTTCTCGCCATTGGGAAACATTTAATGAGAAACGGTAACATTCCAACGGCTCTTTTCGCCACATAACCCATCGTCGGATGGCGACTGATAACCCATGTCAGCTCGTGAACTTCTCTTGTTTGCCTATTTAAACACAAAACCAAGTTGGGTTTAGGAGGGACACTCCATGGACATTTTCCATAGGTAAATTGTAAGGCAAATCTAGTGCTCCCCACCTTAAAATCCATGGCATATAATCATTTGGCCACCATTAAATTTACAAAATGAATCCCAAATCCTAAACCCTAAAAATCCAAAATTTCTTGTTTAAGAAAATACTTACAGTCCGACGCCTCCTCCGACTTTTGCCACTCCCGTCGGCTTCCTTAGCCTCTTTTCTCCTTCCTCTCCTTGTTTGATCGGCTAGGATGCTTGATCAATGGTGACAACTTCCAATCTTAGGATCGGCCATAATAGGGTTTGAATTGAGAGAAGGAAGAGGATGGAGATGGGAAAAGTGTCTCAAAGTCTTTACCTTGAGGTGGTGGGCCAACCTCTTCTTCCTCTCCCTAAGCTCTTCTCCTTCTTTTTCCAAATTTTTCTTCTTCTTTCTCTTGCTAGGGTGGGACGGCCATGAGAGAGCAAAATGGGGAGAGAGTGAAATGAGAGTTAGATGGAAAAGATAAGAAAATAGGATAAAACTTATCTCCTCTTGATTGGTTAAGATAAAGCTTCCCATTACTTCTCCCACCAACCCTTAGATATTTTATATGCTTTTTGACCCCAACACCCTAGCCAACGTTTTTTCTTCTCTTAAGCTTGGAATGAGGTGTTTTGGTCTCCCCTCTTTGACCACCACTTTAGCTTAGTTTAATTAACTAATTAATTGGATTATTTGATTAAGTTAATTAATTCCCACTTGAACTTAATCCCACTTGCTTAAATTGCCTTTATGCATACACCCATGGTTGACCAATTCAACGATGGTGGTCGGCCGCACCAAACCTTGGGTCCACACGCCACCTCACTTGGTGAGGTGGAGGTGGGTCCCACTTGACCACATCACCTTGGTCAACTTCAAATTGACTTAGGTGAATTGAACCCATTCAATTCATTCCAATTGGATCACTGGCCCAATTACATTTTCATCTTACCCATTTACCTTAAAGCTTACATCATCTTGATCCATTGGGTCCCAAATGGGTATTGGGCCCAATTTGACCATTCTTAGCCCAATTGACCATCTTTGACCCTTTAAGTAAACTTAAACCCAATCCATAGTCCATTGGGCCATACTTGGGCCTTTATCCATATTTTGATCCATTCACCATTTATTCCATAAAATTTCCAATTTCCATCATTAAAATAAATAATATCCACATTTATATTGATTTAAAAATTCCGGGCCATTACAAGTGGGGTGTTGGACAACGCGCCCAGTAGGTACTCCGAGTAGGGTCAACACATAGATTAGTATAAACAAAATCACATAGATATAAATAATATCAAAACCATGCAAGTCAATTCCATGCCATGGGTATTATATGCCATGAGTCCCACCCATCATCCATATCACATCACATAGTATTCCTCTTGATGGATAATCCACATCAAGGTATCCCCACGAATGCCTTATCGGTCGCCCCAAAAGGAGCATGGACTCCGGTTACATTTCACATCACATAATATTCCTCTTGATGGATAATCCACATCAAGGTATCCCCACGAATGCCTTATCGGTCCACCCGAACAGAGCGTGGACTCCGGTTATATTTCACATCACATAGTATTCCTCTTGATGGATAATCCACATCAAGGTATCCCCACGAATGCCTTATCGGTCGCTCCGAATGGAGTGTGGACTCCAGTTACATTTCAATAATACATCCATTGGAATCAGTGTGGATTCCTCCCCACGATTGTTTATCGAAAATCATAATGGAGTGTGGACTCCCCTCATTTGATCCCTCCTATGCCATGCATGAGATGCAAGTGCAATCATGCTATGTAATAATAAATATCATAGCATTAAAATCCCATTAGAAACATAATACTTTGATACCAAACTTAACAAAGAAGTAAAACATCACATATACATATTCCATGGTTTTCAATGAGGTAGGAATCCTACCAATGACCAAATATCGTGTCCTTGTGTTTTCGTCCAAAAACTGCTCACCAATTGCGTCAAGCCGATCGTACGCCCGTTTGTAAAATCCCGTTACCTTATTACACATAAATAAATTAATTCGATGTCCCATTTGATTTCAATCATTCTATGTTCATTTTCCACCTACAATTATCGTTCTTAGCCCGGTTAAGAACCCCAAGGGGTTTCGGCCATACCTTAGGGCTGAAATATGTTTAAGTCCTCAATCACCTATGAGTGGGGTTCGGCCATACAACATGGCCGAACCTCACCCTTTTGGTTTTGACCCCTCCTTTAGTCCTTGTTGTTTTAACCAATGGTCAACCATTATTCATTCTATTATTTCTTGAATCAAACATTCCATAGTTAATCATTTACTTGATAAAGCAACCTAGATCCATAAAGATACCATCTTCATCATACACCTAGGTTCATGAAAAGTCCTTCATGGGGTTCGGCCATACAACATGGCCGAACCCATGGTCCTGTATTTTTTTATATCACCTCCCATCTTAACCATCTTTTCATAGTTAATCATTTCATTTATTTACACATACTTAGGTTCTAAAAATGGTCCATAAATGATTTATGGGGTTCGGCCATACAACATGGCCAAACCCATGATGTCTCATTTTTCATCCTCTCCTTTAAATCATTTACAAACATTAGGTCCATAAACAAAGTCCCTCCATGGGGGGTCTAATCATACACTTAGGTCCATCACTTTAAACATAGATCCATAATAAATCCATCAATATTTCTCCATGGGTTCGGCCATACAACATGGCCGAACCCATGGTCCATGGTTCTTCCTCATTTACTCATTTTAAATTATCATTTACAATATTTAAACCCCATTTAAAATCATTAACACACTTCCATGATTTTCATCCTTTAAAACCCATTAACATCACATATTTCCATGGGGTTTGGCCATACAACATGATCGAACCCTATGGTTCATCACTTTCTCTTATCAATTAAATACCCATGATTGTATCCTTTGATGGGTTTTGGCCATACATCATGGTTGAACCTCATCCAATCCCTTTTTAGTTCTCACATGGTCCATGCATAAAATCTAGGGTTTGGCCATGCAAGGGCCAAACCATGATCTTTGATCATTTTCCATTCTTTCTATTGAACATGCATGATGTCCTTATGCATGTCAAGATTACAGTTCGGCCATGCAAGGGCCGAACCATGTTCTTTGACCATTCCTCATGTTTAGCCATGCATGTTGACCTAAGCCATATATACATAGTGTCCTTAGTAATCCATCTTACCCATTAGGGTTTTGTCCATTTTTCCATCTCATTCCTTGGATGGATTTTGAATCCATGGCCCATAACAATTTGGCCAACTTTCCAATCCGAAATGGAATGTTCCCTTAACCTTTTTTTAATTGATAAAATCATATCAAGCAATACTTACCGATTCCGCGACTCCTCCGTTTTCTTTCGTTCCGTCTTGCTCCTCCGATCTTCTCCTTCCTTAGTCTTTTTCTTTCTCCTCCTTGATCATTGGCCAAAATGTGTTGCTTGAGAGGGAGAGGGTCTAAGATGAAAACCCAAAGAGATGGTTCGGCAAAGGAGAGAGTTTGAGAGAGGGAGAGGAGGAGAGTGAGATGAAAACTCCAAGTCTTTTCTTGTCTAATGAGAGAGGTCGGCCAAGCTTGAGAGAGGGAGAGGATTTGAGATAGAAAACTCTAAGTGTTTTCTTTTGTCTTAGAGAGAGGTCGGCCAAGAGTGAGAGGGAGAGAGTGAGAGAGTGAATGAGATGGAAAGCTAGCCCTTTCCATCTTGTCTAGGGTGTCCTTGGGTAAGATTCCACATCCAACCAGCCTCATCAATGTGGAGTCTTCCTTACGAGACCCTTGACCAAACAAGGGAATGCATGCCCTCCACATGGCACACACCACCCTCTCCAACAGTTTTGGACTAGTGGTTTCCATGAGATGGAACCCCCACCTCTCCTTTGACCAACCATGAGAATGCATGCCCTCCACATGGGTTCTTTGTCTAGCCAAGAGGGTGCATGCCCTCCACATGGCACACACCACCCTCTGCAATGGTTTTGTGGCTAGTGGTTTCCATGAGATGGAAACCACCCACCTCTCCTTTGACTCACTCCATCTTTTCATCTTCCATGTGACTCACCCCCATTTGACTCACCCCATTTAAATGCAACTCAACTCCTAACTCAAGCATTAGAATTTATTTCCATCTAACTTAGGTGATTTAATTAAATAATTTAATTCAACTTACTTCACTTGATCCTCTTTAATTCACCCATGAACTCACCCATGGTTGACCAAGTCAACCATGGTGGCCGGCCCCACTTGTGCCTTAGTCCACACGCCACCTCACTTGATGAGGTGGAGTTGGGTGCCAGCCACTTGGATAATTCCTCATACACTTGCCACCTCACTTGATGAGGTGGAACCCATGCTTTTGATCTTAATTGGGTCCATGACCCGATTAAATCCATTCCTTACCCATTAACCCTAATCATAATCCATCTTGACCCATTGGGTCCCAATTAGGCATTTGACCCAATTGACCACATTGACCCAATTAAATAGAATTAATCCTATCCATGGTCCATTGGACCATCCTTGGGCCATTGCCCCAACTTTGATCCATCTAACATCCATTCCATCTATAAATGTTAATTTTTAACAATTAAAAATAAATAATAGCCAATATATTTATTGCTTTGAAAATCCGGGCTATTACAAAATCATCTTGTGAAGTGGACTAAGGCAAGGAAACCGGAACTACTATAAAAAATAGAGGGATAAGGAAGTAGACCTTTGGTTCGTCGAACCTTTCAAAATCTAGGACAAGTGGAGGCTTGACTCAGGAACCACTATAAAAAATATAGAGCGTTGTCTCTGGCACATGTGGTGGGTGGAATTCCCAACCAATTGAGTACGGTGGAAGTCCTACTCTATTTGTAAGGGTGTAAGTCCCCACATAGTGAATTCAGGATAACCCAAGGTTGGGTGAGTCCTTAGAGTGGATATAGGTTGTTTAACCGAACCACTATAAATTGGTCTTGTGGGTGTTGATCTTTACTTGTGTGATTGTTCTTATAATTGTGCACACTTTTGATCACACAACCCATCTCTCTTGATTAACATTATTAATCTGTTGCAAATTTGTTAATTAATCAAGAAAATTGTAAAGACCATAAATAATTATGAAGTCTAGATTAATTAATAATTTTCGGTTTATAAGTGGCTGAATAATTATTTAATCCTAGATGATAGAAACTGCAATCAAAGTGCAAAGGCTAAAATTCAAGACCAAATGGGCCAAGCTAAGCTCCACAGGCTAGTATTGGACCAAGCTAGAGGCAGTCCATGCGCATTTCACACAGTGGGCCAGGCCATTGTGCAACTCAAGCCCAAGTTCTCAAGTCCAAAGACAAGTCCAAGACTTGAGTTCCAAGCCCAAAGTCCAATGCTCCATGGTCCATATTCGAATCCACCTAAGTCCATAAACCATAGCCCATATCCTTTTACCCAATGTCAGCTCCAATACCTAAACCCTGACTATCTCTCATGCGCATTAAATATCTACCCTCCATCCTTCATCTTTCATCTCCACCCTTCATATCTTTCATGCATTATTAGTAAACCTCAAGAGCCTCTATGTTAATCTAGACCATTCATTCATCCATTATTAGATCTAGGTCATTCATTACAATCATAAACATTTTAACCTTAGAATAATATTCATCCATGCATCACCTATTACTTCATGCATTCATTTCATTCATTGATCATCTTAGCCATTAGATATTAATTCATCTAATCTTTTTCATTCATTCATCTCTTAGAAACCCTAGAACCTCCACATGCATCAATCACATACATAAATCATATTCAATTTAGGTCATGCATTCCATTATTCATCTAGGAATAACCCTAGAATCCAAACCCTCCATCAACTATCATCCCTTTCCTATATTTACTTTTACCGAAATAAACTTAGAACCATTAGATCTTAACCCCATTTAATCTTAGCCATCCACTCATAAAACCCTAAAGTTAGACAACTTGGAGAACAAGCTAGCCTCCATTCAAATTTGCCACACCATTCAATCCAAACCCTTGTCACTCTACATGATTTTAGCACTAATTTCTCTCCATGCACTTAGACTAAAAACCTACCTAGCACTCCGATGATCTTAACACACCTCATCATCCTATCCCTTTTGCATCCCACATGGTTTTGCACAACTCTCATCGCATTCATGCGCATACACCTAGTCAACCCTCCACATCACTTCAATTCATCTCATTCATTCAATCATCATCTTCAAATCCCATCCATTCATTGTCTTTAAGCCAAAACCCTAAACCAACACTCCAAATGTGTGTGAGCCTATCCCCATCCTAAATCCTCTCTAACTTTTCTTGCACTCAAAGACAAGCCACCACACATAGCCAAATTCGTGTACACCCCCTGTAAACCCTAACCTTTTGCAACCTTTAATCACATCCATCCAACTCTATTGAGATTTAATCCAAGCCACTCCTTTGTCACTTAAACCTTGATTTAATCCCAGCCGTTCATTCCAATCTTGAGCCTATAAATACCCCATCACCCCATAGCCAAATTCGAATTTGACCAAATGCTCAAGAGGACATAAAGTTGGAAAAATACACTGAAGACAAGAGCATACTCGAAAATTGCAAGTGAGATTTATTTTATTTAGCAATTTATTTTTAAGTCTTTCATGTATTGAAGCTCCATCTTTTGTACATTGATTTCTTCCATTTAATAAGTAAGAAACGTCCATTTTTAGATTCTTGAAAAGTCCAATTATTCATGATATCTTTTATGCTTCATTTTAATTTTTAATTTATGTTCTTAATTTGATTAAAGTCTTAGGTTGTGAATGTTGAACCTAGGATCAAACTTTAATTAGATCAAAGATTATATATTTTAATTAAAAGGTGTAAAGTGAATCTTGAATTCTATGCGTATAATTTCAGATATAGGTTTCTTTTTTTATTTAATAATTTTTGGCGACGAGAGAAAAATTCCATAACCACCTTTAAATTATGCATTTATTTTATTCTGTCATTTATTTTCCATGTCAATTCAATTCTACTATTTACTTTATTTAGTTAAGTCATCCATCTTGTATGTCTGTTAATTCATTTATTTTTAATGTCGTCTTTGATATATGTTTATTTGTTTTGTAATCCATGTATGTTATTTATTTGATTCTTAGTTTAACATTGTATTCTTTGTTTAATAATTATTCATTCTTTAATTTATTCTTTCATGTATAAAAACAACCTCTCTCTCAAAAGATTCTTTAACTGGGATTGTGAATATATTATTTTAATCCGAACTTTGTAATTTTAATTCAAGAAAGATGTCTATATATCCAATGATTCACCAATTCAAAAATTAAATGGACATATTTGATTCACATGTTAAACAAAAGATGGTGTTCACTTGTTTTCCAATTAAAATGTATCTTTTTATTTCAAATCCAAACTTAATCTATTTTTCTCAAGATTACATCTTTTTAAGAGGTACATATTTAATTTTAAGCATTTATTTTGTGATTTCCTGTGGGTTCGACCTTACACTCATATGCTATACTAACAAATGTTATGTACGTTTACGAGATTTACAAATTTAAAACATCAACAGCCCCATTAGGTCCTGTAGGTCCATTAGATAAAGGCTAGCATAACTTAGGTGATCCCACATTAATGATCAACACAAGAGTGTGGGGTAAAGATCAAAACAGTCTGGTCACTGCCAGTTTGGAACTTGTGTCACTCTATTCAGAACTTTCGAAGCTTCGGAATATCGGGTTATCTTTCAGATCGTCCAAAGTATACAATCAAGTTGGTCTGCTCGGAACTTGGTTTCGGAACCTCTGAACCAAGTTCCGAGGCTTCGGAATTTCTTAGCTTCCTCTCGGCACTTCTGAGACATGTAATTTATCAATTCTCACTAGATTACTTGGAACTTGGTCTCGGTGCTTCCGAGCCAGGTTCCAAGACCTCGGGTCCTCTTTTGGACTTAACAGATTTTTCTTAAGTGTCTGTTCCTTCCGGGGTTTCATTGGTCTTCTCGGAACTTGGCCTTGGAACGTCTGAGCTAGGTTCTGAGACCTCATACCTTGTTATTGTAACACCCCACCCTTTTTCACTCTCCAAAAATCAGAGTATATATATATTTTTTTAAAAGAGTGAGAAAGAGCGGAAACGTCATGACGCGAACTAATTCTGAGTTTCCAAAACTCGACCCTTAACTGGCCACCCTTAAGTGTGCGTGGACAAGGTCCACTATAACATTTCACACGCTTTATGAATACTTGTGGAATTATTATATGAGTAAGGTACCCTTCATTTACATGTCATCATTATTAAGCAAGGAAGCCAATCACCATATAATTAACTGAAACTTAATTATCATCAAACTATAGCAAAATAATACTAAGTAATTACAATCCAAAATATCAGTCCTCCCAATACATCTTTCAAAATCAAACTAAGTAATATAACATAAAATTGTCCAAGCTCCTACGTTTGACTCCCTTCATGTCCCATGTCCTTGTCATTCCCTGTTCCATCATCTATAGGGTAAGAGTATGGCGTTAGTCAACACGCCCAGTAGGAATTCCAAGTAGGGTTATGTACACATAGGATCAATATAAAATCAATATAGAAACATCATATCATGTTTGTAAACCATCCCATAAGTAGTAAAATAAACCATGCATGATATCCATATCAAACCATGGTTACTTATGCAACATGTCATGGGTGTCAATGCCAAATGATTACTCACCCAAATCCATATCTAATCACATCATATATAAATAGTTTCCTTGATAAATCATCTTATCAAGGTGTTCCCTTGGCCAAGTATGTCCGTAGTGTTTTGTGACGGCACCTGTAACACCCCGGATTTTCAAGTTATAAATATTTACGGAAATTACCCATTTAATTAATGAATTTTAGATAGGGATCTAAGATGGGTAAAATTTTGGGTCTTTGCCCAATTAAGACCCAATGATTTTGATAAATGGTTTCAAATAAATTTAAATGGGATTGAATTAAAAGAGTATGCATTATGTCTAAATATGGAAGTATGCATGCTAAATTTGGAAAGTGTCTAATATGGAAGCATGGATGCTAAATTTGGAAAGTGTCTAAATATGGAAGTATGGATGCTAAATTTGGAAAGTGTCTAAATATGGAAACATGGATGCTAAATTTGGGAAGTTATCTAATTATGGAAGTATGCATGCTAAATTTGGAAACTTTCTAATAATGGAATCTAAGGAAGGATATGTGCATGGAGAAGATTCAATAAAAGATACTTGGCAGATTGGAAGGTGGATAAAAGAGAGGCAACAAGGGGTGCATGTCACCTCCTAATATTGGATGGATGGAAAGATTTTAGGAATGAGATATGCGCATGAGGTGTTGGAGTGATATTAGGAATTGCTAAATGAATGGGACATGGCACCTTCTATATAGGATCGGTGGGAATTAAGAAAAGGAGCAAGGGCACATGGTAATTGCTATTGTAGCAACATTGGTCGAGTGGAAGTTTTAAAGAAAGAGGGGAGGGGGCTCATGGCAATACACATACACCCCAAGGCCGAACTCTCTCTTCCTCTCAAGTTCTCACTCTCGGCATTAACAAAGATCAAGGAGAAGGCAACCAACAAGAGGAAAAGATCAAGAAGGAAAAGAAGATTGGAAAAACAAGATCAATCGACGGAAAATCGAAGGAGTCGTGGAACCGGTAAGTGAACTTATGATTTTTGTTTATTTAAGATAAGGAACTATAGGGTTCGGCCAAGGTGTATGGCCGAACCCCATGGAAGAAGATTATGAGATGATTATGGTAATTCAATGGAAGATGATGAACCATAGGGTTCGGCCATGTTGTATGGCCGAACCCCATGAATAAAGATATGGTTATTGATTGGAGACCATGGAAAGGATGTTAATAATTTTCATGGATTATGTAATGGAGAACATGGTTATATTTTTAATAGATGTTTGGGTTGAAAACCATGGACTTATTATGCATGTTTTAAAAGGGATTTAAAATGGTTGATAAACCATAGGGTTCGGCCATGGTGAAGGGCCGAACCCCATGAAAGGTTATTGGTTATTTTATGGAAGAGAATTGAGAAGGATTACGGTTAATGTTGGTTTTAATGGATGCTTTTGGTGATTATATTTTATGGGATAAAAGTCATAGAGTAATTATATGGTTTTAGATCCATGGAAAGACAAAACCATGGAATAAGATGAACCATAGTGTTCGGCCATGTGGCATGGCCGAACCCCATGGAAAGGTTATTGATAAATTTGTTTTGAAATAAAGGAACCATAGGGTTCGGCCATGGTGTTTGGCCGAACCCCATGGAAGATGTTTGAAAGTTGATGTTAATGTTATATGATTTTTGAATGGGTCTTATTGGATTTTAATGGATTAAATGTAAGATCAATAATTTGTAGAAGGAAGAATGTGAACCATAGGGTTCGGCCATGGCATGGGTTGTTTTGGAATGGTAGATGGATTTTGGTTGCTAAATTTGGAAAGCATCCAATTATGGAAAGATGGTTTCTAATTTAGGAAACTATCTAATTTTGGAAGGTGGAGTTTAAATTTAGTAACTATCTAATTATGGAGGATGGTTATTAAATTAGAATCTTTCCAATTATGGAAGGATTAATGATTATTTGGAAACCTTCTAAGTATGGAAGGATTTATGATAAGTATGGAAACCTTCTAATTATGGAATTGGATATTAATTTAGAAAGTTTCTATTTAAGGACTTTCTAATTATGGAGTTGTTAGGTGTTTTGATGTATGATTTAATTATGGAAGGTGGAGATTAAGTAGAAAGGTTTCTAATTATGGAAAGTGGATGATAAATTTGGAAACCTTGATTTATGGATTTTCTAATAATGATTGCAATGAAATTAATGGACACATGAATCAATTTTATTGGGTTTATGTTTATGTGAATTTTAAAGGGAGGATGCAAGTATAGGTTATGGTTTATGGACCTAAGTTGGTGAACCATTGAAAATAAACATCAAGGGTTCGGCCATGGTGTATGGCCGAACCCCATGAACTTGTTAATGGGCCATGTTTGGGTTTTTACATAATTTTAATAAATGGTTCACCAAACCAAGGGATGAAGGGTGAGAATAATGGAATTATAGCCTTGGATGGCAATATGGTAATTAATGGAACTATGTTTTGAAACTCAAACATAAGTTGATGGAATCGGTTATAAATTATTTTAAAAAGGTATTTGGGAGTGTTATGGATGTTTAAAATAAATAAATGGATCTATGTGTTGGAACCTAAGCCTGAGTTGTTGGAGGCAATGGCAAGGTTGTAAATACTTTCTAAAATGGGTTATATTAGCCATGGATGGCAATTTTGTAAATATATGAGAATTAATGGACCTATGTTTTGGAACCTAAAACTTAGGTGATGAGAGTAATGGCAATTACATAAATAGGTGAATTAATGGACCTAGGGTTACGCATGTTGGATTAAAATAAAAAGAATATTAATTAAGGTTAGACTATTGGCAATTTGGTAATATCGGCTGAAAATGATAAACCATGGGGATTGGTTTATGGACTTAAAAATATTGTGAATCAAGTGGGACTTGGTTTTGATTGATTGTTATAATTATAAGGTAACGGGACCTCAAAAGGTGTCTACAATCGTGAGCGATTACCGGACGAAAGACGCAAGGACACGTTAGCGGTCTTTGGTAGGATTCCACCTCTTTGAAACCATGGGTTTATGTACATTGTTTTTATCTTGATTTAATGAATTTATATTGTAAAGGATATGTTTCAAATGGTGATTTTATATGCTATATTTATTGGATTAAATAGCATGTGTTTTAAATATGAGTTTTTAAATGCTATGATTTTGTATAATTGCATAGCATGTGGTATTTGCATCTCATGCATGGCATGGGAGGGATGACAGGTAACCGGGGACCCACACTTCGTCGGGGCGTCCGTAGAACACTTGTGGGGGGATACCTTGATGATGAAAATCCCATCAAGAGGATACTATGTATAAATACCTTGATGATGAGAATCCCATCAAGAGGATACTATCTATGACGACCTTGGTGATGAGCATTCCATCAAGAGGATACTATATATCTGGAGATCCACACTCCGTCGGGGCGTCCGTAAAACACTCCTGGAAGGATACCTTGATGATGAGAATTCCATCAAGAGGATACTATGAGTTTGTGATGGGCGGGATTCATTGCATATGACAGCATGGCATGGCATCGAATCGGCATGATTATGATCTTTATTATCATGCAAGTTTTCTGGTTTTTATCGGTATGATTGGATCTCTATTATCATACACTGTTTTGGATACAATGCTTTATAAGTATGGCATGTTTTATTATAACTGGTTTGATATTTATTATATATGGATTTTTGGTACTAACCCATGTGTTAACCCTAATTGAATACCTACTGGGCGCGTTGTAGTAACGTCCTACTTCTACCCTAGCTGATGATAAGGGAAACAAAGGGAACGATGAGCGCGAAACGGGTCAAGCATAGGAGCTTGGATGCATTTTAATTTATATTTGTTTAAAGATACTCATGGGCTTGTATTTTGAGTATCTAGAGTTCGGATGTAATAACTTAGAGATGAATTTGCTATGGTTGGATGTTTTATTGGAAAAATTACGTTATGATAATGATGATTACAGACTTGACGTACTTTGCTATCTGAATGGAATAAAACTGTGTTTTATTATATTTCCGCATGTTATGATTTTATTCTGCATGTTTATATTGCTATGTGTGAACCATTTTCTTGGACTGAGTCCATGCACACATAGGTTTGGCCAGTTAAGGGTCGGACTTTAGAAGTTCGGACTTAGCTCGCGTCGTGACGTCCCGCTCTCTATTACTCTTCATTTATATAAAAAAAAAAAAAATAGACTCTGATTTTAGTGAAAGAAACGAGTGAAAAAAGGCAGAGCGTTACAGCACCACTAGGTCACTGTTATACCTCCCCACATATGTTAATCGGAATTACCGATGGAGTGTGGACTCCTCCCTCTGCGCATGTAATATCCTAGATTTTTCAATATATCAATATTTACGAAAATGCCATTGGAGTTATGAATTAAAGGGTTATGATCGTAGATGAGAAAATGGTGGGACCTATTGTTCAAGTAAGAATCAATGTACTTAGTATAAGGTTCAAATTAAGTTAAATGGGTAATGTACAATTATTTGGGTCAAAGTGGTTAAATGGGTCAAAGGACCCAATTGGGATCCAACGGGTCGTTGTGGATATATTTGACCATTGGGTGAGCTCAAGCTTAATTGAGTTTGGATTGAGTCAGAATAAATGATTGAGTTTGGAAAGTTGATTAAATGATTGAGTTTAGATGGAGTTAAATTAAATGATTGAGTTGAGTGAATGTAAATGTGAGGGAGAAGGTTTGTAGTTTCAAATTAAAACCACTCCACATGTTGGATGCATGGAGAGGTCATCTTATGCATGAAACCCCTAGATATGTAATGAATGGAGTTGCCGTTTTGTGGGAGTTACAAAATGGGTTCACACATGGAGAAGTAATGGAAAGGTTGGTTCATTTCAAATTCAAATATGTACACGTTGAATGCATGGGGGGGGGGGGGGGGGGGGGGGGGGGGGGGGGGGGAGAGAGAGTCTAACCTATGCATGAAACTCCAAAGATGGAGAATGAATGGAGTTGCTGTTTTGTGGAGTTACATAAGGGGTTATGGCATTTCAAATTCAAATTCTAGTCTACACATTGGAGGAGGGGGAAAGGTTCATCTCAAGATGAAACCCCCATTTGGGACGTTTGTAATAGCCCGGAATTTTTAGATCAATATATATGTGGCTATTATTTATTTTAATGATGGAAATTGGGAATTTTAATGGAATAAATATTAAGTGGATCAAAATTTGGGCAAAAGCCCAAGTATGGTCCAATGGACCATGGGTTGGATGAAATTCATTTAATTGGTTAATAATGATTAATTGGGTCAAGAATGGTCAAATTGGGTCAAATACCCATTTGGAACCCAATGGGTCAAGATGGTTAAGCTCTAAGGTAAATGGGTAGGAAATAAATTTAATTGGGCCATGGGCCCAATGGAGACCCAATTGGTTGGAATGGATTGAATTGGAATTAAACCACCTAAGTTAGTGATGAAATGGTCAAGATGGCATAACCAAGTGGGGCCCACCTCCACCTCATCAAGTGAGGTGGCGTGCGGACCAAGGCTTAGGTGGGGCCGACCATCATGGTTGACTTGGTCAGCCATGGATAAGTCAAAGGAAATTAAAGAGGATCAAAGTAAATTAATGTGATTTAATTAATGTGAATCGCCTAAGTTAATTTTGATTAAGCCTAGGTGACATGGCCGAATGGGGGAATTAATTAACCTAAGTTAAGGATCCAATTAATTAATTAATTAGGTTAATCAAAATTGGGTCAAATGGATAAGTCAAGGGGTGGTTTCATCTCATTGAAACCACCCAAAGAAAACACAACTAAACCATGGGCTTAGGGTGGTGGTTTCATCTCAACCACCACCACTCAAAGCATGATGACCCATACCTCTCCATGATGATGGTCAAAGGGTCAAAATGGAAGACCAAACCACCCCCATCTAAGGGCCCAAAACCGTTGGCTTAATGGTGGTTTTATCTCGACCACCACCACCCAAAGGCATGTAAGCCCATGCTTGGTTGGTGGAGGGAATGATGGAAGAGTGTGGCCCAAGCAAACTAATGGGGATGAGATGGGTTTTCATCTCATCTCTCCATCCCACTCTCATCTCACTCTCTCCCTCTCTACCTCCCTCTCATTGCCGATCCATGCTCTAAGGAAAAGAAGAAGAAAACTTAGAAGAAAAGAAGGAAAGAACTAGGCTTGGCCGACCACCCCTCAAGACCAAACCTTGAGACATCTTTCTCATCCTCTCCTACCTTCCCTTTCTCAAATCTACTCCACCGTAGCCAAACCCAAACATTGGAGATATCATTTGATCAAGCACATCTTGGCCTAACATCAAGGAGAAGAAGAAGGAGAAAGGCTAAGGAAATCAAAGGGAGAAAAAGAAGTCGGAGGAGCCGTCGGATTTGTAAGTATCTCTAACCAAGATGTTAGATTCTTAAAGTTTAAAAATGGAGTCCATTTCTTAGATCAAATGGTGGCCAAAAGTGTTATGGGCCATGGATCTAAAATCCATCTAAGGAATGAATGAGAAATGGACAAATGGGAAAGATAAATTAGGTTAAGAAAAATAAAGGATGTATTAAGGACATTATGTATTAAGATTTATTCAAGCATGGAAGTATGGTTTTATTTTTGAAGGAAGCATAGGCCATAGGGTTCGGCCATGTAGTATGGCCGAACCCCATGGAAGGTGATTAAGAATTTTAATGGGGTTTTTAAAGGATTTAAAACCATGGAAGAATGATTTATGATTTTAAGGTTTTAATGATTAAATGTTAGCAAAATTTTAAGGGTTTTAAATGAGAAAATCATGGGAGATGTAAATGATTTTTAATGGCCTCAAAAGTGGTGGATGAAGGTGAACCATGAACCATGGGTTCGGCCATGGTGTGGTGATGTTTAATAATTTTAATGGATGTGAAAAGATGGAAATTGATGGAGGAGGTTAATAGTTTTAAATGGATTTTTAAGTATAGTATATAATGTTTTAAAGGGGTGGAAATAATGATAAACCATGGAGGAAAATTAATGATTATGTATGGCCTCAAATGTTGCAAATAAAGGTGAGCCATGGACCATGGGTTCGGCCATGGTGTATGGCCAAACCCCATGGAGAGATTTTGGTGGACTTGGGTATTTTGGAACCATGAAATGAATGGAGAATATGGTTAAGTTAATAGACTCAATGTGGCTTAAATGCATGATGTAAACCCCTTCATGGGAGGACTTATTATGGATCTAAATGTGATGAAAAAGACCCAAGGAAAATGAGGAGAGGACATCATGGGCTCGGCCATGGTGTATGGTCGAACCCATGACTCATTTGTGAGTCATTTTTGGGCTAAGATCAAGGTATATGCATGTGTTTAAAATTAATGGGGTTTAGGTTAAATTAAGGACTGATTTTTAATGTGTTCATATTATGGTTGATGGGTCATTAATGGATCCAAGTTTTATGGATCAATTATGGGTCTAAGAATGGAGAAATAAAATGAGAACTTAACCATGGAAGAAGAATGGCAAAATGGTAAATAAAGGCCAAAATGAAGAACCATCCATGGCCGAACCCCATGTAGGTTGATCATGGACTTAGGTGTTTTAAATGATGACCTTATGTATGGTTAAATGAATCCTAGGGTGGTTGGTTTTTAGACTCATGTAATTAAAATATTTGATGGATTAAATGAGACTCACAAAACTACATAGTGAGGTTCGGCCATGGTGTATGGCCGAACCCCACTAAGGCATATGTTAGGGACTTAAATCATGGATCAAACATGGGCTGATTATTGATATGTAATAAGGTATCGGACATTGCAAGCAGTGCGCGATCGGTGACCGGATTTGTGGACGGAAAACGTAAAGGGACTTTAGTTGGTATTTGGTAGGATTCCTACCTTTTTGTAAGCCATGGATTATGTGTTATGTGATGGTTTTCCTTTGATTTTATTTTGGTAATCATATGACTTGTTTTATGATGGGTTTTAAGACTATGTTTTATATATATTACATGGCATATGGCATTTACATCTCATGCATGGCATGGGAGGGATGTGGCATGGGAAAAATGAAATGAAACCAGAGTCCATGCTTCGTCGGCGACCGATAAACAAACATGGGGATGTCTTGATGTGCTTTATCCATCAAGAAGGTTACTATTTTGATGAGGCTATTCAAACAAGAAAGGTTACTATGGGTTTATGATATGTTGATGAGGTTATTCAAACAAGGATGTTACTATGTGTTTATTATACCTTGATGATGGTTTTTCCATCAAGGGGGATGTTTGTATTTATTATTATACCTTGATGAGGCTTTGCCATCAAGGGAGATACTGTAGTAGCCCGAAATTTTTAAATCAATATAAATGTGGATATTATTTATTTTAATGATGGAAATTGGGAAAATTGATGGAATAGATGGTAAATGGATCAAAATTTGGACAAAGGCCCAAATATGGCCCAATGGACCATGGATTGGATTTAATTTATCTTAATGGTCAGTGATGGTCAAATTGGCCAAGGATAGTCAAATTGGGCCCAATACCCATTTGGGAATCAATGGGTCAAAATAATGCAAACTCTAAGGTAAATGGATAGGAGAGAACTTAATTGGGCCATGGGCCTAATGGTGATCCAATAAGGGAAGTGGATTGAATTGATTTTTAATCACCTAAGCTAGTATTAATTAGACCTAAGTGACATGGCCAATTGGGACCCACCTCCACCTCACCAAGTGAGGTGGCATGTGGGCCAAGGATTGGTGGGGCCGGCCACCATGGTTGAATCAGTCAACCATGGGTGGAGTAATGGAGAAGAATTAAAGAGATTAAAAGAGATAAGTGGGAATTAATTAACTTAACCTAATAATCTAATTAATTAAATGATTAAGCTAATCTAATCATGGTCAAATGGTCAAAACCACCCAAAGAAACACAAACTACTTAAAACGTTGGTTAGTGGTGGTTGGGTCATAAAGCAAACAAAATATCTTATGGGGTTGGTTAGGATAATTAATGGTGGAGTAAAGTTTAAGAAAACAAAAAGAAGTTGTTTTTATCTTATCTCTCAAACCCTAATCTCATTTCACTCTCTCCCTCTCTTGCTCTCCACCACCGTCCCACACCCAAGGAGAAGGAAAAGAAGAAAACCAAGAGAAAGAAGAAGAAAAGCTTGGAAGAAAAGAGAGGAGAAATGTGTAAGCTTGGCCATCACTCCAAGATCAAGCCATAGTATTTTCTTTCTCATCTCCATCCTCTCCTCTCCCTCTCTCAAATCTAATCCTACTATGGCCGAACCCAAGGTTGGAGGTTTTCACCATTGATCAAGCATTTTAGCCAACCAACAAAGGAGAAGGAGAAGAAAGAAGGTCAAGGAAGCCGACGGGAGTAACGAAAGTCGGAGGAGGCGTCGGATCGTAAGTATTTTCTAAACAAGAGATTAGATTTTTTTTTTTTAGGGTTTAAGAGGTTATGAAATCCATTTCTTGGATTTAGAGGTGGCCAAAACATCATGGCCTTGGATCTCAAATCCATCAAATGAAAGGAGGAAAAATGGGCAAACCCTAAATGGGTAAATTAGGGTTAAGAAAAAATAAATGGATTAAGGACATTATGTATTTAAATTATTTAAGCATGGATTTGTGTAATGTTGGAAGAAAATTATGGGCCATAGGGTTCGGCCATGTAGTATGGCCGAACCCCATGGTGGGTGATTAGGTAATGTATGAAGTTTTAGGGTTTTATAAGAATGGAAACCATGGAGAATGATTTAGGGTTTTAAGATTTTAATGATGGAATGTAGGTAATTTTTGAGGAGGTTTTTATCATGGAATCCATGGATGAATGTAAATGTTTTTATCGTCTAAAATGGCACCAATGGATAATGAACCCTACGGTGATGTAAGAATGGTTTTGATGGGTGAAGAGATGGAAAAAGTGATTAAGAATGTTGATAGATTGTATGGATTTTCAAGTATAACATATAATGTTTTAACGGTGTGGAATTAGGGATGAACCATGAACCTCATGGAGGGACTTATTTTAAATCTAAATGTGGTAAATAGGCCTAAGAAAATAATGGGAAGTTTGGATGGATTAAGCATTTTGGAACCATGTAAAACAAATGGGGAATGTAGCTAAGTTGATGGACTCAAAATATATTTAATGTTGATCACAAGGAGTGATTTAAATGCATAATGTAAAACCCTTCATGGAAGGGCTTATGAGGGATTCAAATGTGTAAAAATGGACCTAAGAAAAATGGAGAAAGAGGCATCATGGGTTCAGCCATGGTGTATGGCCGAACCCATGACCCAATTGTAGATCGTTTTGGCCTAAGGTTAATGTGTTTGTATATGATTAAATTAATGGAGTTTAGGTTAATTAGGTTAAATTAAGTGGCTGATTTTAATGATTTTAAGACATGGGTGATGGGTCATTAATGGACTCAAATCTATGAATCAATTTTGGACAAAGAAATGTATATGGTTAAGTGAATGTCTAAACATGGGAGAGGTAGTGGCAAGACCATAATTAATGACCGATTTTGTGAACCATTTAAAGGGTTAAGTATGGGGTTTTGTATGGGTTTAAATGAATAAGGATTAGGTTAATTAAAGGGCTAATTTTTATGATCATATAACATGGTTGAGTAGGTGAATAACCATAGAAGGAATAGTGGCAAAAATGGTAAATATTGGCCAAAATGAAGAACCCCACTAAAATGTAATGTATGGGCTTAGAAATGGTTAAAACGAGGACTAATTATTCGTGTATAATAAGGTACCAGACATCGCAATCGGTGCGCGATCGGCGACCGGATTCGGGAAAGGAAAAACGTAAAGACACTAATCGGTATTCGGTAGGATTCCTACCTTTTTGTAAGCTATGGATTAGGTACTATGTGAATGGTTTCTTGGTTTATGTTTGGTAATTATATGATTGGTTATATGATGGTTTATGAGATTATGATTTATATGTATTTTATGGAATATGGCTAGACCATGAATTATATGTTAATGATATGAGTTACATGTAAAGGCTATGATCAATATATTATTACATAGCATAATGCATTACATCTCATGCATGGCATGGGCGGGAAAATAAAGGAACCGAAGTCCATGCTCCGTTGGGGCGACCGGGAAGCAAGCATGGGGATAGCCTAATAGGCTATAACCGGAGTCCATGCTCCGTCGGGGCGACCGAGAAACAAGCATGGGGATAGCCTGATAGGCTATAACCGGAGTCCATGCTCCGTCGAGGCGACCGAGAAACAAGCATGGGGACACCTTGATGAGGTCTTGCTGTCAAGGGGGATACATTGTGATTGGTTATATCTTGACGAGGTTTTTCCGTCAAGGGAGATATGGTATCATGATGATATGGATGATGGGTGGGATTCATAACACAGACACCCATGGCATGGCATTCATTTTATGGTTTTTCGTTATATTATTATTTGTATGTTTGTTATCACTAATCCATGTGCTAGCCCTATTCGGAGTCCTATTGGGCGCGTTGTCTAACGCCCTACTTCTACCCTAGCTGATGACGCAGGAGACGACGGACGCAACGGGAGCCAAGCTTAGGAGCTTGGGGAGGTGGCTACTTAGTTTATTTATATTGTTTTGGAAATGTATTTGAGTACCCTAGCTTGTCGGAAATGTAATAATTTAGATTGCTTGCTATATTTTGGTTTTTATTTTTGGACGTTGGACATTGTGATTTTCGAAGCACTTTAGTAATTTAATGAATGTCATCTTACCTGCTATCTAAAAAAAAATTGGTAGGATAGTCTTTATTGTAATTTTCCGCACTCAGTGTAACATTACGCAAGCTTACGTCTACGTGTGAACCGTTCTTCGTGGACTTCGTTCCACGCACATGTAGGGTTGGCCAGTTAAGGGCCGGGCTTTAGAAGCTCGGACTTAACTCGCGTCGCGATGTCCGCGCCCTTTGTAACGTTAAATATTAAAAAAAAAAAAAAGACAATGATTTTAGTGTGAAAAGGGGCGGGTGTTACAGATACTTTGTGTTGATTATACCTTGATGATGGTTTTTCCATCAAGGGGGATGTTTGTACTTATTATTATACCTTGATGAGGCTTTTCCATCAAGGGGGGATACTTTGTGTGAATTTATCTTGATGAAGCTTTTCCATCAAGGGGGACATCATGTATGGTTGGAAATGGGACATTGTATAATGATGATGAGCTTGATGGGTGGGATTCATGACATAGGACACCCATTGCATTGCATGACATTGCACTCAATTGCATGGTTTTGATATAATATTATCTATATGTTTTGTTATCACTAATCTATGTGTTGGCCCTACTCGGAGTACCTAGTGGGCGCGTTATCTAACACCCTACTTCAACCTTAGAGGACGATGCAGGCAACGGAGGACATCATGTGTAACACCCCGCCCTTTTCACTCTAATAATCAGAGTTTATTTTTTATTATTTATATAATAATCAACCAAGTGATCGGGGCGGAGTGTCACCACGCAAGTTAAGTTCGGATCTCTAAATCCGACCCTTAACTGGCCAAGCCCATGTGCGTATGAACTAATTCCATAAAACTGATCCGCACATGGTACAAATACAACTTGCGGAATTAACTTAGTCTTAAACTAACTGAGGTTATAATAGATCCTAAGACTAATCCATTTTTTTTTAACTTAAGATAGCAAAGTACTTAATCATAATCTCCAAAAATTACTAACAATCTTAAGTGATCGTTCAATCAAACCATCCAAAATAAACGAAACCATAGCATCTACTTAATTACTTATTACATGCCAACACATCTAATTACCAAATTACGTTGTCCAAATAAATCAAACAAGAAGTCCATAAATAGTCCATTCAAAGTCCATTTAAATCATTCAAACCGCCTAAGCTTCTTTGCTTGGTCCCCTTCTCGATCCTCATTCTTTGACTTTCCTGCGTCATCTACTAAGGGTAGAGATAGGGCGTTAGAACAACGCGCCCTGTAGTGTTTCCGAATAGGGCTACCACAAGGTTAGTATAAAATATGCAAATAATATAATAATACATGTATGTCAAAATTCCATAAAACATGCTATGTATGAAATGAACATGTAGTGAGTCCCACCCATCACCATTCTACATAGCCTCCTCTTGACGGGATTCTCATCGTCAAGGTACCCCACAGTGGTCTTTCGGATGCCCCGACGGAGTGTGGCCTCCGGATTCCTCTTGATGGGATTCTCATCATCAAGGTACCCCACAGTGGTCTTTCGGACGCCTCGACGGAGTGTGGCCTCCGGTTACAACACCATCATCTCATGCCATGCATGAGATGTCTATGCAAACATGTCATTTGTAAATATAACATTTCATTCAAATAACTTATTCAAATAAACATAAAACAGCAAATAAGATATGTGGTTACAACAAGGTAGGAAACCTGCACTAGATTACTTTGTTTGACCCTTCCTTTGAACCATCTTCCGATCATGGCTTGTACACCATTCTAGAAATCTAAATACCTTATGTACATAGCAGCAAGTTAGTCATTTGTCTACTTAATTTCCAGCAAAGCCTAATGTTCCATGAACCACTTAGTGGGGTTCGGCCAAAGCCATGGCCGAACCTCACCCATTAAAACTTTGGTCATCCTTTTATTTAATTAAAACCATCTAATTAACCCAAACTCCCAAATGAACCTAGGTAGGGTTCGGCCATACATTATGGCTGAACCTTACCACTTTGGTTTTAGCCCATTTATCCAATCATATGATCATTTTATTTTTGATCATTTCAGCCATAATTACGATTGTGCCATTGAGACCAACCTTTACTTTAAATTAGCTAACTTCTATCGCCTAACATAAAACCATCTTAGTGGGGTTCGGCCCTACACATGGCCGAACCTCACCACTTAATTTGATCCTTCTTAAACCCTTCATATCTCCATATAAACTAACCACTATGTCCAACAATTACCATTAGTGGGGTTCGGCCATGCACATGGCCGAACCACACCAATCTGATTTTTATCCCCACTTTCCATCATTCATGTTGGCTGATTATTTACCCATACTAATTCCATAAACAAACATATATTATTCTTAAATCAAAGCATATAAATATTACCTAATGTCCATCATGAACTTAACCCAATTATTCAACAAAACAGTCCATGGGGTTCAGCCATACATATGGCTGAACCCTATGGTTCTCTTTACCCAATGCTTCCATTAATTATGTACATGTTAGGCTCCACATCTTAACCATGGAAACTACCTGATTCGGCTATCTCATAATTGATCCAAAACACTAACCTTAATTCCATATAAAAATCCTTTAAAAGCCCCACTTCAAAATATGGATTTTTGTCTTTCAAACACCATAGAATTCACCAAATTTTCTCATGGGGTTCGGCCATCCAAAGGGCCGAACCCTATGGTCCATATTTTACCACTTTTAAACCTCATATACCTATATTTAAACCATTGATGGATCTGGCCATACAATGGCCGGATCACTTTTCTTAATCAATCTATTAAATAAGGGTTCAAAATGCACTTACTAATACCGCGTCTCCTTCGGTTCTTTTGACTCCTTCCTTGACCCTTTATTTCCTTGACCACTCCTTCTCTCTTACTGTTCTTTGGTTTGAGAGTGATCTTACTGCAAGCTCCTTGGGATAATTCAGCCAGATGATATGGATTTGAGGGAGAAAGAGAGAGAAAGAGAACTTTGGTCTTGAAATTGATAACCTTGTTGCCAAAACCCTTTTGCTGATTTTTTTGTCTTGATGAAAGAGATCAGCGTAAGACTGATTGAAGCTAATCAACCAGCTGCTGTTCTTGGTTGTGAGAATGGAAAAAACAGCAAAGAGAAAGAGAGATAGAGAGTGAAATGGGCACTCTTTGTTTAATCAAAATCAGCCCAAAGTTAATCTTGTGTAACTCCCATTGCTTTAACCCAAAACCTTATGTTACTTGGGGGTTTCATCATGAGATGAAACGTCCTCATGCTCCCAACGTCCTTTGCTGGTTGGACTTGTGTAACCCCCATCCTTAACTCCTTCTCTCATTACCATTGCATGTGAGAGTTTCATTTGAAAATGAAACTCTCCTAGGCTCCAACGGTTTTAGCCTAATTTGTATCACCTTCATCTTCCATTAGTGAACCGTTTGGGAGTTTTCATCCTTGAGATAAAACTCCATGTCCATGCATTTCTCATGCTTGATTTGAATATTTGAAATAAGTAACTCCTCACCCTTGATGCAGCCCATGTGTAACCGCCACCTCATAATGCTCATCAACGTCCCATGTGGTTCCATTTCATCTTTGAGATGAAACTCTTGCCCTACCTTCAACGTGTAAACCAAGAGTTGAATTTGAAATGTCATTATCTCCTTGTGTAACTTCATAAACAGCAGCTCCAACTTTGGGGGTTACTTGCATGAAAATAATGATCCATACTACTCCAACGTGCATCACAATTTTAATTTGAAATGCACCCTCACCTTTGTAACTCCCATGTAACGCCACTCCCATTCATGTCTATCTTAGGAGTTACATATATGAAATCACCTTGCAGCCCACGTTTTTATTGAGTTAAAATTTGCAACCAGCTCATACCTCCAGTTTACACTCACCTCACTCATTAAACAACTATTCCATCTAACTCATTTAATTAACTCACCCAACTCAACTCATAAATTCCACTCCACTAAACTCCACAATTTATTCCAACTCAATCTAAACCAAAACATTTAATTCATCTTAACCCAATTAAATTTTGAGCTCAATTAATGGTCAAACCTGTCAACCAGAACCCATTGGGTCCAATTTGGCCATTTTGACCCATTTAACAAAATTTGACCCAATTATGATTTTTGACCCGTTTAAGTACATCTTATCCATTTATTTGTTTTGTAAACAAAACTACCATCCTTTGGGTCTTGATTGAACCATTGACTCATTTAAATTCAAATCAAATATATCACAATGGCAATTCCGTAAATATGAATAAATTCATATAAATTGATAACTTTGAAATTCTAGGGTGTTACAATACATTCCTCTTTTTATAATTTTGGTCCCGAAATCGAACGAAGTAGGATTTCAAAGTAAATCATTCAAACAATTCAGGGTGAGTTGTTCTCATCTCCAATTCCAGTTCCCAAGTGGCTTCCTCAACACCATGTCGATCCCATACCACCTTGACGAACTGAATCGTTCGGTTACGCAACACCCTTTGCTCATTCTCTATTATTCTGACCGGCTTCTCGATGTAAGTGGCGTCGCTTTGCACATCTATGTCTTGCACATTCAAGACATGAGACGGATCGGGGTTGTACTTCTTCAGCATCGACACATGGAATACATCATGTAGAGACGCCAACTGAGAAGGAAGTGCCAACTGATAGGCTACATCTCCCATCCTTCTTATAATTGAAAACGGTCCCACATATCTTGGTGACAATTTTCCTTTCTTCCCAAATCTCATGTGCCCTTTTCGGGGTGAGACCTTCAAGAATACCATGTCTCCCACTTCAAATTCGAGAAACCTCCTCCTTTTATCAGCATAGCTCTTTTGCCGACTCTGTGCGGTCAACAAATGTTGACGTATCAATTGAATCTGTGCAGTAGTTTCTGCAACCAACTCGGGTTCTATCAATACAGGTTCGCCAACCTCGGTCCAGCACACTGGTGACCTGGATGGTCTACCATACAAAGCTTCGAATGGTGCCATCTGAAGGCTTGCTTGGTAGCTATTGTTATAAGAAAACTCCACCAATGGTAAATGATCCTCCCATCCACCTTTGAAGTCTAGCATGCACGCCCTCAGCATGTCCTCCAGTGTTTGTATTGTTTTTTTCCGACTGTCCATCAGTCTGTGGATGGAACGCTGTGCTAGTCAGTAAATATGTTCCCATGGCTGACTGCATACTCTGCCATAGCCTGCCGGTGAATCGGCCATCTCTATCAGATACGATTGTCCGAGGAATACCATGTAATCTGATGATGTCCTTGATATACCGCCGACCCAATGTCTCAGATGAATCCGACATCTTGATAGGAATAAAATGCGCGGATTTGGTCAGTCGGTCTACCACGACCCATATAGCGTCATTGCCCTTTGAGGACCTTGGCAATCCCGTCACAAAGTCCATGGAAATGTGCTCCCATTTCCATTCTGGCACAGATAAGGGTTTGAGTAACCCTGGTGGCTTCTGGTGTTCCATCTTAACTTGTTGACAAGTTAAACAATGAGCCACAAACTCTGCAACATCCTTCTTGAGTCCATGCCACCAATAATGTCTTTTTAAGTCATGATACATTTTTGTGCTACCCGGATGAATGGAGAGCTTGATCTGATGTACCTCTATCAGTAATTCTTTTCTGCAGCTTCTTGGCACATAAATTCTACCCCAGAACATAAGACCCTGTCCTGGTCGTAATTCCCAATCCGGTACAACCTCGCTAATAGACATCTTGGCCCATGTCTCTGCCATTTCCGGATCTGGTCACTGCTCCTGTTCAATCTTTGTCACCATGTTGGATCGTATGATCAAATTGTACATACTCCCATGGTTTGTGATGTATAGATTGAACTCACGAATGGTATTCAACATCTCCCATTCGGGCTTGATCAGACATGCCACTGATGCATGAGACATGCGGCTGAGAGCATCCGCCACCTTGTTGGCCTTTCCCGGATGATATCGGATCGCAAATTCATAGTCCGCCAGATATTCCATCCATCTGCGCTGCCTCAGGTTGAATTCTTTCTGATCAAATAAATACTTCAAGCTCTTGTGATCTTAAAATACTTCAAACTTCTCACCATATAGATAATGTCTCCAGCTTTTGAGAGCGAAGACCACCGCAGCTAATTCCAGATCATGTGTGGGGTAGAGGCGTTCATGTATCTTCAGTTGTCTTGAACCATATGCCACCACACGATCACGTTGCATGAGTGAACATCCTAGTCCCTCTCCTGATGCATCGCATTGTACTTCATAACCTTTGCCTCTTTCCGGCAAAACTAAAATAGGAGCAGTTTTAAGTCTCTCTTTCAGCTCCTCAAACCTCTGATTGCACAACTCTGACCACTCATATTTGACCCCTTTCTGAGTGAGTCGAGTCAATGGAGATGCTATTTTAGAGAAATCCATGATGAACTTTCTATAATATCCAGCCAAACCCAGGAAGCTACGGATCTCAGTGACATTCTTCGGTGCTTTCCACTCCCTCACTGCTGCCACCTTTGCCGGATCAACAGCTATACCATCAGCTGTTATAACATGCCCTAAGAATTGGACCTCAGGTAGCTAAAATTCGCATTTACTCTCTTTGGCATACAACTTGTTCTGTTTCAAGGTGTTCAATACTATTCGTAGATGCTCAGCATGATCCTCCTGACTCTTGGAATAGATCAGGATATCGTCAATGAACACTATAACAAACTGATCCAGATATGGACGGAAGATTCTGTTCATTAAGTCCATGAACACAACCGGTGTGTTGGTAAGTCCAAAAGGCATGACTACAAATTCAAATAGTCCATACCGTATCCTGAAAGTTGTCTTCTCTATATCTTCCTCCCTGGCCCGGATTTGATGATAACCGGACATCAGGTCAATCTTGGAAAAGTGACTGGAACCCCTCAACTGATCGAATAAATCATCGATCCTGGGTAGAGGATACTTGTTCCGGACAGTTAGCTGATTCAACTTCCGGTAGTCCACACACATTCTGAGTGAACCGTCCTTCTTTTTCAAGAACAACACTGGAGCTCCCCATGATGATGTGCTGTTCCAAATGCAACCCAGTCTGAGTAACTCATCAAGCTGCTTCTTCAACTCGGACATTTCTGCTGGTGCCATCCGATAATGGGGTAGAGACACTGGTGAAGCATCAGGATACAGCTTGGTCTCAAAATTGAGCTCCCTCATAGGTGGTAAACCAGGGAGCTCTTTTAGAAAAACATCAGCAAATTCTTTCACAATTGTTGGAAGCTCAGTGACTGGTGCTTTGTTGATGACAATATTGTTCAACACCAAATGGTGCAACCCTTCCTGCAGTCTGCTTTGCTTGTTGGCACGAACTATATACTGCTTTCCCTCGGGTGACCAAAATGTCACTCTTCGGAGATAACAATCAATATTGGCTTCATAACTAGCCAACCAGTCTATGCCGAATATAATATCGTACTTAGTCATGTCGAGTACCAGATAATTGAACTCAAATCTGAGTCCAGCAAGTTCTGTATTTACAGTCGTGCATATGAGTCCCAAAGACGTGTCTCCGACAGGAGATACTACTGTAAGTGTGGTGGACAACTTTTGAACTAGTGTACCAGTAGCAGTTATAAAGGATGCAGATATAAAAGAGTGCGAAGCTCCAGAATCAAACAATGCATAAGCATAAGAACTATTGACAACGGCCATACCTTGAATCACAGAATGATCCACATCCTCAGGAGGTTCCAGAGCAAATAGTCGTCCAGATCCGATAGGATTAGGCTCCCGACCCGCGTGATTATAAGTCCTGCCTCCTCGGGAGTTAACTGGCCTAACTGGTGGACGGAAAGATCCTCTGGAATATGAGAGCTTATTGAGCTTTGGACAGTCTCTCTTGAAGTGACTCGGCTGATCACAGTGGAAACAGTTGTTCACCCCTCTGAATGACTGGGTGACTGATGCAGATGGGGAGGGCTGGTTGGGACGAAAGCCCCCCGTGGATCCAGTAGATGGTGAGGGTCTACTGAAGTTCGGACGTAACCTCTTGTTGGGCTGGAACCCACCCCTCCCACTTGGAGCTCGGCGGTTGTCAAACCGTACCATTGCATTCAACTCCTGTTCTGCTATTGTGGCCTTGTTGACCACCTCAGCCAATGTGGTGCACTTGAATATGGTCACTTTGGCCCTGATATTTGGCCGTAAACCCCTCTCAAACTTCCTTGCTCTGCGATGTTCTGTGTCCACCATATAGAATGCATAGATGGATAAACTGAGAAATTCCCGGTGATACTCTGCCACCGTCATAGAGCCCTGTACCAAGGACAGAAAGGCTTGCGTCTGTCGCTCCTTCTCCTCCTCCAGAAAGTAGTGTTCTAGAAAGGTTGCTGAAAACTCATTCCATGTCATGGCCGTCCTCTCCCTAACTGGTATGAGTGCCCTCTGTTTCTCCACCACCTCCCACCATTTACCGGCATCTTCTATCAGTTGTGAAGTAGCCAGTAGAATCCTGTCAGCATGACTCGAGATCTTAAGTAAATTTAAGATTCGAGTGATCTTCTTCAGCCAATGCTCCTCTCCGACAACCCCTTCCTTCCCTTTGAAGTAGGGAGGATGCTGTTGTTGGAATTCCCGTTCCATACTCCGGTCACTGGCATCCTTGGAACTTTCACTCCCATTCACATGTTGCTGGAGTACAGAGGTTACCACTGCTTGAACTAAGCCCTGAAGTTCAAGCGGTACATGTGGTATATGTAAACCACTGTTCCCTTCTCCCTCCTTCCGAGATGAGTATTCCCGCTCCTTCCTTTCTCGCCGAGAATGATGTGACTCTTCAGAATGGTGTGACTTTTCAGAGTGATGTGACCTTTCAGAATGATGTGACTCTTCCTCGTTATGTGATTTTCCAGCCCCTTCTTTAGGTTGAGAATGCTCTTCCTCTGGTGGAGATCTTTCCCTTCCTTCCTCATACTGAATGAGTGGTATCTCTTTTTCTTTCCCTTTCTTGCTTTGTGGGATCTTTTTTTTTGGTGCCATTTTCCCTAAGTCATGAAAACATAATTGACTTAGTTTCTTCATTCAGTTTGTGTTTCACTATTTTTGGGGAGATTTCCAAATAAGCAATCTTGGTTTTCTTTTGTTTTTGGGGAAAAAATTCTAAATACCTATTGTTTGTTTTCTTTCTCAATTTGGGGAATATTGGGGGATGTATATCCTATTTTGTTACGTTTGATAGATCAATTATAATACTGTACTTTTGCTATCCTTTTCACTGTTGTTCTCAGATTGATTTGTTTAGTCTGAGTCCACGAAGTAAATTAATCCGGCCCCCAGTCAGCGGACTCCGAACAGTCGGTCAGTTGGGATTCTTTATCCGTTAGCGAGACATGAAACCGTCTTAATCTTACTTCGGAAGATTCAACTTCCCGTTTCGCTCTGATACTAACTGTAACACCCCGCCCTTTTCACTCTAATAATCAGAGTTTATTTTTATTTTTTATATATAATAATCAACCAAGTGATCGGGGCGGAGTGTCACGACGCGAGTTAAGTTCGGATCTCTAAATACGACCCTTAACTGGCCAAGCCCATGTGCGTATGAACTAAGACCATAAAACTGATCCGCACATGGTACAAATATAACTTACGGAATTAACTTAGTCTTAAACTAACTGAGGTTATAATAGATCCTAAGACTAATCCATTTTTTTTTAACTTAAGATAGCAAAGTACTTAATCATAATCTACAAAAATTACTAACAATCTTAACTGATCGTTCAATCAAACCATCCAAAATAAACCAAACCATAGCATCTACTTAACTACTTATTACATTCCAACACATCTAATTACCAATTACATTGTCCAAATAAATCAAACAACAAGTCCATAAATAGTCCATTCAAAGTCCGTTTAAATCATTCAAACCGCCCAAGCTTCTTTGCTTGGTCCCTTTCTCGATCCTCATTCTTTGACTTTCCTGCGTCATCCACTAAGGGTAGAGAGAGGGCGTTAGATCAACGCGCCCATTAGTGTTTCCGAATAGGGCTACCACAAGGTTAGTATAAAACATGCAAATAATATAATAATACATGTATGTCAAAATTCCATAAAACATGCTAGGTATGAAATGAACATGTAGTGAGTCCCACCCATCACCATTCTATATAGCCTCCTCTTGACGGGATTCTCATCGTCAAGGTACCCCACAGTGGTCTTTCGGACGCCCCGATGGAGTGTGGCCTCCGGATTCCTCTTGATGGGATTCTCATCATCAAGGTACCCCACAGTGGTCTTTCGGACGCCTCGACGGAGTGTGGCCTCCGGTTACAACACCATCATCTCATGCCATGCATGAGATGTCTATGCAAACATGCCATTTGTAAATATAACATTTCATTCAAATAACTTATTCAAATAAACATAAAACAGCAAATAAGATATGTGGTTACAACAGGTAGGAAACCTACACTAGATTACTTTGTTTGATCCTTCCTTTGAACCGTCTTCCGATCACGGCTTGTACACCATTCTAGAAATCTAAATACCTTATGTACATAGCAGCAAGTTAGTCATTTGTCTACTTAATTTCCAGCAAAGCCTAATGTTCCATGAACCACTTAGTGGGGTTCGGCCAAAGCCATGGCCGAACCTCACCCATTAAAACTTTGGTCGTCCTTTTATTTAATTAAAACCATCTAATTAACCCAAACTCCCAAATGAACTAGGTAGGGCTCGGCCATACATTATGGCTGAACCTTACCACTTTGGTTTTAGCCCATTTATCCAATCATATGATCATTTTATTTTTGATCATTTCAGCCATAATTACGATTGTGCCATTGAGACCAACCTTTGCTTTAAATTAGCTAACTTCTATCGCCTAACATAAAACCATCTTAGTGGGGTTCGGCCCTACACATGGCCGAACCTCACCACTTAATTTGATCCTTCTTAAACCCTTCATATCTCCATATAAACTAACCACTATGTCCAACAATTACCACTAGTGGGGTTAGGCCATGCACATGGCCGAACCACACCAATCTGATTTTTATCCCCACTTTCCATCATTCATGTTGGCTGATTATTTACCCATACTAATTCCATAAACAAACATATATTATTCTTAAATCAAAGCATATAAATATTACCTAATGTCCATCATGAACTTAACCCATTTATTCAACAAAACAGTCCATGGGGTTCGGCCATACATATGGCTGAACCCTATGGTTCTCTTTACCCAATGCTTCCATTAATTATGTACATGTTAGGCTCCACATCTTAACCATGGAAACTACCTGATTCGGCTATCTCATAATTGATCCAAAACAGTAACCTTAATTCCATATAAAAATCCTTTAAAAGCCCCACTTCAAAATATGGATTTTTGTCTTTCAAACACCATAGAATTCACCAAATTTTCTCATGGGGTTCGGCCATCCAAAGGGCCGAACCCTGTGGTCCATATTTTGCCACTTTTAAACCTCATATTCCTTTATTTAAACCATTGATGGATCTGGCCATACAATGGCCGGATCACTTTTCTTAGTCAATCTATTAAACAAGGGTTCAAAATGCACTTACTAATGCCGCGTCTCCTTCGGTTCTTTTGATTCCTTCGTTGACCTTTTATTTCCTTGACCTCTCCTTCTCTCTTACTGTTCTTTGGGCTGAGACTGATCTTACTGCAAGCTCCTTGGGATAATTCAGCCAGATGATATGGATTTGAGGGAGAAAGAGAGAGAAAGAGAACTTTGGTCTTGAAATTGATAACCTTGTTGCCAAAACCCTTTTGCTGATTTTTTTGTCTTGATGAAAGAGATCAGCGTAAGACTGATTGAAGCTAATCAACCAGCTGCTGTTCTTGGTTGTGAGAATGGAAAAAATAGCAAAAAGAAAGAGAGATAGAGAGTGAAATGGGCACTCTTTGTTTAATCAAAATCAGCCTAAAGTTAATCTTGTGTAACTCCCATTGCTTTAACCCAAAACCTTATGTTATTTGGGGTTTCATCATGAGATGAAACCTCCTCATGCTCCCAACGTCCCTTGCTGGTTGGACTTGTGTAACCCCCATCCTTAACTCCTTCTCTCATTACCATTGCATGTGAGAGTTTCATTTGAAAATGAAACTCCCCTAGGCTCCAACGGTTTTAGCCTAATTTGTATCACCTTCATCTTCCATTAGTGAACCGTTTGGGAGTTTTGATCCTTGAGATAAAACTCCATGTCCATGCATTTCTCATGCTTGATTTGAATATTTGAAATAAGTAACTCCTCACCCTTGATGCAGCCCATGTGTAACCGCCACCTCTTAATGCTCATCAACATCCCATGTGGTTCCATTTCATCTTTGAGATGAAACTCTTGCCCTACCTTCAACGTGTAAACCAAGAGTTGAATTTGAAATGTCATTATCTCATTGTGTAACTTCATAAACAGCTGCTCCAACTTTGGGGGTTACTTGCATGAAAATAATGATCCATACTACTCCAACGTGCATCACAATTTGAATTTGAAATGCACCCTCACCTTTGTAACTCCCATGTAACGCCACTCCCATTCATGTCTATCTTAGGAGTTACATACATGAAATCACCTTGCAGCCCACGTTTTTATTGAGTTAAAATTTGCAACCAGCTCATACCTCCAGTTTACACTCACCTCACTCATTAAACAACTATTCCATCTAACTCATTTACTTAACTCACCCAACTCAACTCATAAATTCCACTCCACTAAACTCCACAATTTAATCCAAATCAATCTAAACTAAAACATTTAATTCATCTTAACCCAATTAAATTTTTGAGCTCAATTAGTGGTCAAACATGTCAACCACAACCCATTGGTTCCAATTTGGCCAATTTGACCTATTTAACAAAATTTGACCCAATTATGATTTTGACCCGTTTAAGTACATCTTATCCATTTATTTGTTTTGTAAACAAAACTACCATCCTTTAGGTCTTGATTGAACCATTGACCCATTTAAATTCAAATCAAATATATCACAATGGCAATTCCGTAAATATGAATAAATTCATATAAATTGATAACTTTGAAATTCCAGGGTGTTACATGTTGGGAACCAAGCATAGGAGCTTGGGGAGGCGGGCTAGATGTTTTACTTAAATTTATTTTGGAATGAAATTTGAGTAACTTAGCTCGTCGGATTGTAATAATTTAGATTATTTGCTATGGTTTGGATTTTACTTTTGGATGTGATGATTTTGAGGTAATTTAGTAATTTAAGTAATATATCTTCCTTGCTATCTAAAATTGGTAGGATAGACTTTATTATAATTCCACATTAAGTTATATTTTTGCAAGCTTACTTTCTACGTGTGAACCGTTCTCGTGGACTTCTTTCATAGCACACATAGGGTTGGCCAGTTAAGGGCCGGGCTTTAGAAGCTCGGGCTTAACTCGCGTCGTCACGTCCCATGCCCTTTGTCACTCTTATCAAAAAAAAAAAATAGAATCTGATTTTCGGTAATTTAAGCCAGTGAAAAGGGGCGGGGCGTTACAACTTTAATGAGAGGAGGAGGTAAGGGGGAGGTTACACCAATGCAAACATGGGAGACGTTGGATGCCTTGGGAGTTTCATCTCAAAGATGAAACCCCCACATGGAGAAGTGATGAGGTAGGTTGCATCTAGGGCAGCTCAAGAGGTAAAAACCGTTGGAGGGTTTCATCTCAAGGATGAAACCCCCAAAAGAAATAAGTAATGGAAATGAATGGGAGGGGAGTTACATGTGGTGCCAACCATATGCTGAATTTCATTAGCCAAAGGACTTTCATTTTCTCTCTCTCCCTTGGACGTTCTCCATCTCTCAAGACCAAAGGCATTGGCTGATTGTCTCTCATACCAATCACTCCTTGGCCGATCCTTCCACCAAGACAAAATACACATAGAGCAAAGGAGTTTGGCATCAAGGTTATCACTCTCATCCAAGGCCAAAATTCTATCTTTCTCTCTCAAATCAATACTTTGGCTAAATCATTTCAAGGAGTCTTCAAGCAAGATCAGTCTCTGCTAAAGGAGAAGGAAGGAGGGACTAAGAAAGGAAAGGAAGAGCAAGCCGGAGTAAAGATCAAGAAGTGGTCAAAGAACCGAAGGAGTCGCGGTATTGGTAGGTGCACTGTAAAGCCTTGTTAAATAAATTGGTTAAGGGAATATGATCCGGCCATTGTATGGCCGAATCTAACAAGGGTTTAGATCATGGATTATGCTGTTTAAAAAGGGTAAAACATGGATCATAGGGTTCAGCCACTTGGGATGGCCGAACCCCATGAAAAGACTTGGTAATTTTTATGGTTTTTGGGAGATAAAAACCATACCATGTTTTGAAGGTTTAAAAGGTTTTTAAATGGAGATAAGGTTACTGTTTTGGGATGGCTGAACCCTAATGTTTTTATGGCTAAGATGCAGTGAATAAACTATGTATAATTATTGGGAGATTTGCATCAAAAGAACCATAGGGTTCGGCCATGTGTATGGCCAAACCCCATGGACCATTTTATGGGATGTTTAGAGTTAAGAACATGCTTGGAAATTATAAATGATTTTAAACCTTGCTGTGGATCTAAAAGGTTGTAAAAGATCCAAGAAAAATGAGGGAAATAACATCCTGGGTTCGGCCATGGTGTATGGCCGAACCCCATGACCTATTTTATGGGTCATTTAATGGGTTAAGTGTGAATCTAGGCATGTTTAAGTGAATGGTCTTAAGTTATGGAAATGGCTGATTTATAATGGGTTTGTGTCATGATTGATGAGGCATGGATGGATCCATGTTTATGGATCAGTTAGGGATATAGACATGAATAAATAAAAGGTGATTAACCATGGGAAGAATGAGTGGCAAGGATGTAAATATGGCCAAAAATGAAGAACCATGGGTTCGGCCATGGTGTATGGTCGAACCCCATGGGGGATGATTGTGGACTTGGGATAAAAAGATCAAGTTTGAGCTTGGTGAGGTTCAGCCATGTTGTATGGCCGAACCCCACTAAGGAGGATTGGTTGCGGACATTGATTTATTAAGCAAAAATTAAACAAGGGTTAGTTAGTGGCAAAACCGTAAATACAAGTTATAATGGAATGAAAGATTAAAAGGACTTGAAAGAGGGGTCAAGCCAAAGTGGTATGGTTCGGCCATGTTGTATAGCCGAACCCTACCAAGGTATGTTTGAAGTGTGAAGTGTTTTAGTGTTGATCAAATGAAAGGAAGATCAAATCCAAAGTAGGTGAGGTTCGGCCATTGGTTTTTGGGACTTAGATTTTATTAGAAATCAAAAAGATATGTGATTGACTTGCTGTTATATAAACAAGGTAACGGGACTTGAACGGTGCACAAGTCGTGAACGGGTGACGGTCTAAGAGGAGCGGACTGTTTAAATGAACTTTCGGTAGGTTTCCTACCTTTTTGTAACCACACTTATATTTGATGTTTGATCTTAGTTTTGATGAAATATGTGCTAAGTTATTATGTTTCAAAGTGGTTTTGTATGTTAAGATGTATTTACAAATGGCATGAACTCATTGACATCTCATGCATGGCATGGGGTGATGATTATGGAAACTGGAGGCCACACTCCGTCGGGGCGTCCGAAAGGCCACTGTGGGGTACCTGGATGATGAGAATCACATCAAGAGGAAACCGGAGGCCACACTCCGTCGGGGCATCCGAAAGACCACTGTGGGGTACCTTGACGATGAGAATCCCGTCAAGGGGAGGCTATGTATATTTGTGATGGGTGGGACTCATTACATGTGCATAACATACATGGCATTGTTTATATAAGGTTTTGATGATCATATACTATTATCATATTTGCATGTTTTATACTAACCTTGTGGTAGCCCTAATCGGAAATACCTACTGGGCGCGTTGATCTAACGCCCTATCTCTATCCTTAGTGGATGATGCAGCAAAGGGGAAGAACGAGGATCATGAAGGAAACCAAGCATAAGAGCTTGGGCTTTTGAATGGACTTTTAATTATGGATTGATTTATGGACTTTTTATTTAAGTTTATATGGACAATGTAATTTGATAGTTAGATGATGTTGGCATGTAATAACTTAGTTAAGTAATTGCTATGGATTGCTATGGTAGAATGAATGTTTAGTTTAAGGTAACATTGGATTAAGACTTGTACTTTGCTATCTAATTTGCTATCTAAAATGGAGTAGTACTAGGTTCTATTATAACCCTCAGTTAGATTAGGATTAAGTATATTCCGCAATTTTTATTTGTACCATGTGTGGATCGGTTCTTATGGACTTAGTCCATACGCACATGGGCTTGGCCAGTTAAGGGTCGGACTTTAGAAGTCTGAACTTAACTCGCGTCGTGACGTCCCGCCCCGATCACTTGTTTATTGTTATTTAAAAAATAAAAAATAAACTCTGATTTTAGAGTGAAAAGGGCGGGGTGTTACAGCGCAGGGTTTCGGGACTATATACCCAAGAGCTCTTTGGCCCAGACTACGTCGTACCCATTCCTAACAATCCCGGACAAGGCCAACATATCAATAGTTCACATACTTCATACAAGCTAGTCTCAAGCCCAAGTCATGTGCGGACAGATCATAACTTGGCTTGCTGGTCTCATAGATTCCCTCCCATGCCATGCATGAGATAATGAATGCAAGAATGTCATTTCATATCAAATTATATAATATCATTGAAAACAAGTTCATAACTTATACCATTTGTTTAACCAAAGTAAATCATCATGTTTGGAAATAAAAGCCAGTAACATATATATAAGATCCATATGTATCTCAACAAGGTAGGAATCTTACTAACGTTCAATTTACTGTCCTTTCTGTTTTGTGATGATAAAAATAACGGTCGCATCGAAGCGAATCGCAAACCCTTTGTGAATCTCTTTACCTTATTAAATTTAATCACACATATAAATCAATTTGACTATCCATTTAATTTTCATCATCTCTTGCATCCTACCAAATAAACAGAACATCTGGAAAATAATCCAAAAATCAAACTTTTCAATTTAGTCGACTGAATCATGGCCAATTACTATTCTCTGTCTTACCCGCAGACTTTCAGTCACTGAATAGAATATTCAGTCGGCTGAAACCCAATTAAATACTGTATATATTTGACCCGCAACCTTTCAGTCGGCTGAATCATAGATTCAGTCGGCTGACTTTGGGTCAAACCTTCTGTATTCTTTGTCAATCCACTTTCAATCGACTGAATCACAGATTCAGTAGGCTGACTTTGGATCAGATCATCTGTGCGTTCTGTAACGCCCCGCCCTCTCCGATAATTTCAGAGTCTAATTTTTTTTTTTAAAGTAATAATAAAACATCGAAAGAGAGCGGGCGGCGTCACGACGCGAGTTAAGTTCAGACTACCCAAGTCTGAACCTTAACTGGCCACCCATGTGTACATGGAATAGACCATGATAATGAATCACACATGGAACTAACATCAACATGCGGAATAATCTAGATTAATTGCGGAATAGAAAGACGAGATAGCAAGTAACAGTCCTAAACATTACTTATCATAGATCAAACATCCAAATGTTATCAACCTACTCAAACCATAGCAAGTAGTGAATTATTACATGTCCCACATAAGTATTCAAAAGACAGTAATATAAAGTAGTTCAGTCCTTCATTCAAGCACTTAAGCTTGGCTCCCCTCCCGGTCAACGACCTTTCCTTTCCCTTTGCTTGTACCTGCAATCTCCTCTGAGGATAGAATTAGGGCGTTAGATCAACGCGCCCAGTACGTTCCCGAATCAGGGCTACCACATGTTAGCATATAAAACATGCATATACATATCATAATATATGATCATCAAAACAGGTAAAACAATGCTATGATGTATGCACATGCAATGAGCCTCCCCCATCATGTACATCCATAGCCATCACTTGTCGTGCCATGCACCGACAAGATAAATCACAATACAACTTCCATCTCTTAATCACTGACTGATTCATATCACGTATTAGTCCTCCTGGCGGGACTCTCTTCGCCCAAGGAGACCATTGTGACTATGATCATCATGTTACTCTTCCTGGCGGAACTCTCATCGCCTAAGGAGGACGTAACCCATAATTGTAACACTGTAGAACCTCATTCATCATCCCATGACCATGCATGAGATGCCAATGCCTGTATGCCATTTGTTAATGCATAATATATCATTTGAAACACATATATTAAAACAAGAGTATCATAAGAAAACTGGGTAAAAACCGTGGTTACAAGTAGGTAGGAAACCTACTGAAGAATCACTTCAGTAACTGATCTTTCTTTTGCGTCACCCGGTCACGACTCGCGCGTCGTTCGACTTCCGGTACCTTATCCATATATCAATCAGCAAGTCATAACTTATTCAATCACATCTACGACCCATCCACATCATGTGGGGTTCGGCCATGCCCATGGCCGAACATCATTAACTTAGAGTTTGTCATTTTATGGGATTCGGCCCTATACTTGGCCGAATCTTGTATTCCCACTCTTCCATCATCAAATGGTTCTCCATTACAATACTTTAAACCCTTTACAAAATCATGGGAATAATATCAAACAAACTATGAACTTAGTCCATTTATTCCAAAAACATTCCATGGGGTTCGGCCATGCACATGGCCGAACCCAATGGTTCTCTTGATCTGATTGATCCATCAATTACCCATAATTTGAATCAGTAATCTTAACCCTAATATTGACATGGTTCAGCCCTACATTGGCCAACCAATAACAACAAGTTAAACTTCACCAAATTACATCAAACACCATATTTTATATGGTTTTAAACTCATCAAAATCATCAAATACTAACATGGGGTTCGGCCATCCAAGGTGGCCGAACCTCATGTCTATGTTTTGTTCTTTCAAACATGTTTTTAGGTGTCATAGTATCAGTATAACTTTGCTGCCTTATTACCTCTCAAGACCATCCAACGAAGTTCATCAATTTGTCCAAATGACCATCAAACTTCGTGGGATTCGGCCATCCAAGATGGCCGATCCTGATGGTCCAATTCATCAATTTTAAACCGTTGATTTAGACCCATGGTACCTTCAGTCCTTATGTCATTCAGATCCATGTTTTTAACCCTCTTTAAAACATGCATTTGAATCTCAATAAAACTCAAAAACAGTCCACCAAAAACTCCATGGTTTCCATGTTTCAAAACATGAAAACCAACCTAACTTTTGCATGGGGTTCGGCCCTCCATGGTGGCCGAACCCAATGGTCATCTTTACCATTTTAAAGCCTCTCTTAATCAAGGTTAAAACCTTGGTGTATTCGGCCATAACCATGGCCTAATTCACCCCCATTCATTCCATGTTATTAAACCAAATAACACATAAAATACTTACCAAATTTTCCAAGTTTTCTTCTTGTCTTTGATCCTTGATTTCTCCCTTTTATTTCTTCTTTCTTTCCTTAATTCCTTGCTGGTTTAGGCTTGATTAACTGATGCCAAACCTCTGCTGTTCAGCCAAGAAAACGAATTGGAGAGAGGGAGAGAGAGATGGGAATTCTTGGATTCTTTGGTGTGAAAAACGGCCATGTATGGTTAGGTTTTCTTTTATAGTTTCAGCCCCCCAACTCCCATTCATCCTCCCTCATTAATGTTGTTAAAAATGATGGGGCAAAGGGTGTTAACCAAGACACCTCTTGGTGCCAAACATTGCACCCCTTGGTGCCAAACATTGTATCACATGGGAAATGAACCAATGCAACCCTTCATGAAGAGGTGCCGCCCAACCTTGGTGTCTTTTGGCTTTGCCAAAGCACCCTTTCATACCAATGGCTGAGATTAATTCAGATTAATTGTTGTGTGAGAATACAACTCATTTCCATCTCCTATTGACTCACCTAACTCGGAATATTTTTATTCTAAAGCAACTCATCCAACTCATCACTTTTAATGCACTAAGTTTGAGTCAACTCATTTCTTAAATCCAATTCATTTCAAATCAACCCAATTCAAGTTGAATTAACTCACACTTGAGTTCAATTGAGGGCCCACACGGTCATCCGTGGTCAAACTGGTCAACCCGACCCGTTGGGTCCCCCCTTTAGTTCCTTGACCCATTTTTTACTCTATGACCCAATTATGGTATTTTGGTCATTTGTAAGTGGTTTTCTCATATGGATCATGCCTATCCATTTCTTCTCTACTTGATTTCCAATCAAATAGGCTTAACCCTATTTAATTTAAGCTTACACAATGGTCAAATCATCCATTTTGACCCATTGGGTCCAATTGAGCCCTTTGACCCATTTAGCCATTTCCAACCCAATTGATGTACATAACCCATCCAAATCAACTTGATATATATAATGTGCTCATACGACCTTAATTTGAGCAATGGGCCCCAACATTTCTTATTTTGACATCACAAAATAATTAATTTAATAATTCAGGGGCATTTTCGTAATTTTCCATTTTATTGAAAAATTGGGGTGTTACAATATAACCCTCTTTTGAAATTTTCGTCCCGAAAATCGATCGAAGTAGGGTTCTCAAGTAATTACATAAATAGTTCGGGGTGAGCTGTTCTCATCTCCGACTCAAGTTCCCATGTGGCCTCTTCATCACCATGACGATCCCATACCACTTTCACGAACTGAATCGCTCTGTTTCGCAACACCCTTTGTTCGGTCTCCACTATCCTGACCAGCTTTTCGACGTACGTCACGTCACTTTGTACTTCAATATCTTGAACATTTAAAACATGGGACGGATCCGGATTGTATTTCCTTAGCATCGACACGTGAAACACATCGTGTAAAGATGCTAATTGTGATGGGTGCTAACTGATAAGCAACATCCCCCATCCTTCTTATGATCGAAAACGGTCCCACAAATCTTGGTGACAGTTTTCCTTTCTTGCCAAACCTCATATGTCCCTTCCGTGGCGAGACCTTTAGAAATACCAAGTCTCCCACTTCAAATTCCAGAAACGTCTCCTTTTATCAGCATAACTTTTCTGCCGACTCTGTGCAGTCAGTAAGTGTTTGACGTATCAACTTAATTTGTGCAGTAGTTTCTGCGACTAGTTCCGGTCCGATCAATGCAGGCTCACCTGCCTCTGTCCAACATACCGGTGACCTACACGGTCTACCATATAAAGCCTCGTATGGAGCCATTTGAAGGCTTGCCTGATAGCTGTTATTATACGAGAACTCCACCAGTGGTAAGTGGTCCTCCCATCCATCCTTAAAATCTAACATACATGCTCTCAGCATGTCTTCCAAGGTCCGGATTGTCCTTTCAGATTGTCCATCAGTCTGTGGATGGAATGCGGTGCTCGTCAGTAGATCTGTCCCCAGGGCTGACTGCATGCTTTGCCATACTCTGCCGGTAAAACGACCATCTCTGTCCGATACTATCGTTCGAGGAATGCCATGTAGTCGAATGATCTCTTTAATATAACGCCGACCCAACGTTTCAGATGAATCTGTCATCTTGATAGGAATGAAATGTGCGGACTTGGTCAGTCGGTCGACTACGACCCATATGGCGTCATTGCCCTTTGAAGACCTCGGCAACCCCGATACAAAGTCCATGGAAATGTGTTCCCATTTCCATTCTGGCACTGCTAAGGGCTTGAGTAACCCTGGTGGCTTTTGGTGTTCAGTCTTAACTTGCTGACAAGTTAAACAATGTGCCACAAACTCTGCCACATCCCTTTTTAGTCCATGCCACCAATAATGCCTTTTCAGATCGTGATACATTTTGGTGCTACCCGGATGAATAGAGAGCTTGGATTGATGTGCCTCAATCAGTAGCTCTTTCCGGCAACTCTTTGGCACATATGTTCTTCCCCTGAATAAAAGACCTTGCCCGGGTCGTAATTCCCATTCCGGTATGTCCACACCAGTGGACATCTTGGCCCATATGTCCTTCACTTCCGGATCTGTTCTTTGTTCTTGTTCAATCCTGGTGACTATATTGGACCGTATGATTAACTTGTGCAAAACTCCACGGTTTGTAATGTATAGATTGAACTCTCGAATGGTATTCAACATCTCCCACTCGGTTCTGATCAGACATGCCACAGATGCATGTGATATGCGGCTAAGAGCATCAGCCACCTTGTTCGCCTTGCCTGGATGGTATCGAAGCTCGAACTCATAATCCGCCAGATACTCCATCCATCTACGCTGCCTTAGATTGAGCTCCTTTTGAATTAACTCACACTTGAGTCAATTGAGGGCCCACACGGTCATCCGTGGTCAAACTGGTCAACCCGACCCGTTGTGTCCCCCCTTTAGTTCCTTGACCCGTTTTTGACTCTATGACCCAATTATGGTATTTTGGTCATTTGTAAGTGGTTTTCTCATATGGATCATGCCTACCCATTTCTTCTCTACTTGATTTCCAATCAAATAGGCTTAACCCTATTTAATTTAAGCTTACACAATGGTCAAATCATCCATTTTGACCCATTGGGTCCAATTGAGCCCTTTGACCCATTTAGCCATTTCCAACCCAATTGATGTACATAACCCATCCAAATCAACTTGATATATATATAATGTGCTCATACGACCTTAATTTGAGCAATGGGCCCCAACATTTCTTATTTTGACATCACAAAATAATTAATTTAATAATTCAGGGGCATTTTCGTAATTTTCCATTTTATTGAAAAATTGGTGTGTTACATGTTCAGCCAGTATACATTCAGTCAACTGAATCATCAATTCAGTCGGCTAAATCATAAATCAACCGATTACGTTTTTGGTAAGTATACCTGAATCGGCTGAAAGACACTAGATCACTTTACTTGTTTGTTACGTCTATGTTCGGACGACTGAATCCTAGATTCAGTCGGCTAAAACACCAATATATCCCATATATTTTAATCCAGTCGATGTTCAGTTGACTGAATCATAAGATTCAGTCGATTGAAACTCCCAGATAACCCTTTTGTGTTCAGCCCGTAACAGTTCAGTCGACTGAATCCATGATTCAGTCGACTGATTTTTTGTCAATATTCTCTATTTGCATGTATGGCCTGGCTCTTCCTCATGAAATCCATTCCTTATAATTTTTAAACATAGATATCATCATTCAATCGTTGTACCATTATAACATAGTCTTGGATTCAAATCTTTGGTTGTTTGTTCCAACCCATCACTGTCCTCTGAATGTATTTCCAATTCCTGCATGACTTAACTACTTGGCCATCTGTACTTACCAACCTTGGAACCCATAGGTTCGGCCACACCATGGCCAACCTATGGTTTCCTTTGAATCAATCCTAAGTTATTAAGATTACACATACCTTCTTTCCCGTCTCCTTCTTTTCTTTTTGCTCTATTTTTCTTCTTTAATCCTTCTTCTTCCCTTGTTCTTCACTGATTCACCAAGTATAGAGATGGAATGGGAGAGGGAGAGGAGAGAAATCTCTTGTGTGCAAGAGATGGGTTCGGCCAAGGGTGTGGTGTGCCCCTTGGGTTGTATATTTTAAGTAATAGTCTCATCTCTTCAACTTCCTTTATTATGTTTTTGTCTAACCCATGTGTCCCTTGGTTTAACCAAGGAGACTCTTTGCCTTCCATCGAGTCATGGGTTTCATGTCCATTGAGATGGAGACTCCTCACATTCCCAACTCAACTCAAGCCATTTAATCTTGAACTCAAGTGTTGAACTCATTTATGGTTGATCAAGTCAACCATGACATGGCCGACCATGCACTACATGGCATTCGTGTCCCACCTTGGCCATGTCACTTGATGATGTGGCCACCTTGTCTAGTTGGCTTCCATGCATGACACATGGTAATGCCACCTCACCCACATGCCACCTCACTTGATGAGGTCGATTTAATGTGTTGGGTCTTAATTGAGCAGCTGACCCAATTACCTTAAAATTAAGTTCACTATGACCCATTGGGTCCTAATTGGGTAGTTAACCCATTTAATTAAACTTACCCACTTAACTAAAAATCCAGTTTACCCATGATCCATTGGGTCTTAATTGGGTAATTGACCCTCCTTACCCATCTAGGGTCCATTCCAATTATTTAATCTTGAATTCAATCAATTTGTAATTCAAATAGACCAATTCAATATATTTACAAGTGATTGTATCGGCCTGAGGCTATCCTATCATGATTCTAACGCCCAGTCTCGTTACTGGCACGTTGTCTCCGAAAAGTTTCAAAACATAACCAAGCAACGGATATCGGGCATTTTTTTTTTAAGCGGGGTAACAATCTCCCACTCATCTATTTGATAAAGGACAAAACCAACATAATAATAAACATAACAAATAACCACTGACCGTTCAATATAGTTATACAATTATCCAAACAAAACATGTGATAAGGAGTCCATACAAATAAGAGTCTCTAAAAAATAGAGCATAATCATAATATGGGATAGTTAACTATTGCTACTCCTCTCCGGGTACGTCTTCAAAGGGCCCGCCTGGCCCCTCTGCAATCTGGGTACCTGAAAGGTAAGGGGTGAGATAACCAGGTCAGTGAAGGGAATAATCATATCACATGTTAGCGACATCATATATCACGTGTACGAGGAATAATGGACATTGTAATAAAATGAATATCTGCTCAACTATACAACTAATCAGTGGTCCCGCCCACTAATCCGAAACATCATCCCCATAACTCACAACGGTCCTCCTCCAACTCCGGTCTCCCTACCAATACAAATGGGAGACCTCATCATACACAACTACCTCAACCGTCAGAATGAAACAGGGAAACCCATATCTCCCTATGGGGGTCTCAACCGCCGGAGCAAAACGGGGAGGCCAATCACAAGGGCAGATACCTCAACCGTCGGAACGTAACGGGGAAACCCGCATCTCGTTATGGGGGTCTCCACTGCCGGAGCGTAACGGGGAATGTAACACCCCAATTTTTCAATAAAATGAAAAATTATGAAAATGCCCCTAAATTATTAAATTAATTATTTTGTGATGTTAAAATAAGAAATGTTGGGGCCCATTGCTCAAATTAAGGTCGTATGAGCACATTATATATATATCAAGTTGATTTGGATGGGTTATGTACATCAATTGGGTTGGAAATGGCTAAATGGGTCAAAGGGCCCAATTGGACCCAATGGGTCAAAATGGATGATTTGACCATTGTGTAAGCTTAAATTAAATAGGGTTAAGCCTATTTGATTGGAAATCAAGTAGAGAAGAAATGGGTAGGCATGATCCATATGAGAAAACCACTTACGAATGACCAAAATACCATAATTGGGTCATGAAGTCAAAAACAGGTCAGGGAGCTAAAAGGAGACCCAATGGGTCGGGTTGACCAGTTTGACCACGGTGACCGTATGGACCCTCAATTGGACTTAAGTATGAGTTAATTCAGCTTGAGTTAGACTGATTTGAAATGAGTTTGATTTAAGAAAAGAGTTGACTCAAATATGGAGCATTAAAAATGATGAGTTGGATGAGTTGGTTTAGAATAAAAATATTCCGAATTAGGTGAGTAAAGAGGAGATGGAAATGAGTTGTAATCTCACACAACAATTAATCAGAATCAATCTCAGCCGTTGGTATGAAAGGGTGCTTTGACAAAGCCAAAAGACACCAAGGTTGGGCGGCACCTTTTCATGAAGGGTTGCATTAGTTCATTTCCCATGTGATACAATGTTTGGCACCAAGGGGTGCAACGTTTGGCACCAAGAGGTGTCGTGGTTAACACCCTTTGCCCCATCGTTTTTAACAACATTAATGAGGGAGGATGAAACTATAAAAGAAAAACCTTACCATACATGGCTGTTTTTCACACAAAGGAATCCAAGAATTCCCATCTCTCTCTCCCTCTCTCCAATTCTTTTTCTTGGCTGAGCAACAGAGGTTTTTGGCACCAGTTAGTCAAGTATAAACCAGCAAGGAATTAAGGAAAGAAAGAAGAAATAAAAGGGAGAAACCAAGGATCAAAGGCAAGAAGGAAGTTTGGAAAATTTGGTAAGTATCCATGTGTTATTTTGGTTTAATAACATGAAACAAGTGAGGTATGTATTGGGCCATGGTCATGGCCGATTACACCAATGATTAACCTTGATTAAATGGAGGTTTATAAATGATTAAGATGACCATTGGGTTCGGCTACCATAGAGGGCCGAACCCCATGTAAAGAGATGGCTTGGTTTTCATGTTTTGAAACATGAAAACCATGGATTTTGTGGACTGTTTTGGGTTGTACTTAAAGATTCAAATGCATGATATAGAAAGCATTATAAACATGGGTCTGAATGACAAGAAGGCTGAAGTTAACATGGTTTAAATCAATGGTCTAAAAGATGGAAAATATGGACCATAGGGTTCGGCCACTTTGGGTGGCTGAACCCCATGAAATTTATTTGTTTAAAGTGATGGTTTTGTAAAATCATGGACTGTTTTGTATGATCTAAGATACAAGATAAAGGATGTTTAATCTTGGTTTTGGATGGCATAATTCGGCATTGGAATAGCCTAATGCATTAAGGGTCTACACCTTAGGCAAAGGTGATGCAAATTGATAAAATAGATCCTTGGGTTTCGGCCACCTTACATGGCCAAACCCCATGATCTTGTTTGGATAATTGGATGGTTTTGAAGTGTAAAAACCATACAATATTATACTGATTTTTATATGATTCAGTGGACATATGATATACGTTAAAAAGGGTCCAAAACGTGGGCATAGAGTTCGGCCATCTTGGATGGCCGAACCCCATAAAAGTGTTTGATAAATTGGTATGGTTTTTGGAGAGATAAACCATACCAATAGTGGAAATTTTAAGTGATTGTTTACTGATTTTGGTCTGCCAAGTATAGGGCCGAACCCCATAAAATAACAAATGCTAAGTTGATGATGTTCGGCCATGGGCATGGCCGAACCCCACATGATGTGGATGGGTCGTAGATGTGATTGAATAAGTAAATGATGTTATGACTTGCTGATTGATATATGGATAAGGTACCGGAAGTCGAACGACGTGCGAGGTGACCAGGTGACGCGAAAGAAAGATCAGTTACTGAAGTGATTCTTCAGTAGGTTTCCTACCTACTTGTAACCACGGTTTTTACCCAGTTTTCTTATGATACTCTTGTTTTAATATATGTGTTTCAAATGATATATTATGCATTAACAAATGGCATACAGGCATTGGCATCTCATGCATGGTCATGGGATGATGAATGAGGTTCTACAGTGTTACAATTATGGGTTACGTCCTCCTCAGGCGATGAGAGTTCCGCCAAGAAGAGTAACATGATGATCATAGTCACAATGGTCTCCTTAGGTGAAGAGAGTCCCGCCGGAGGACTAATACGTGATATGAATCAGTCAGTGATGAAGAGATGGAAGTTGTATTGTGATTTATCTTGTCGGTGCATGGCACGACAAGTGATGGCTATGGATGTACATGATGGGGGAGGCTCATTGCATGTGCATACATCATAGCATTGTTTTACCTGTTTTGATGATCATATATTATGATATGTATATGCATGTTTTATTGCTAACATGTGGTAGCCCTGATTCGGGAACCTTCTGGGCGTATTGATCTAACGCCCTAATTCTATCCTCAGAGGTGATTGCAGGTACAAGCAAAGGGAAAAGAAAGGTCGTTGACCGGGAGGGGAGCCAAGCCTAAGTGCTTGAATGAAGGGCTGAACTACTTTATATTACTGTCTTTTGAATATTTTGTGGGACATGTATAATTCGCTACTTGTTATGGTTTGATTAGGTTGACAACATTTGGATGGTTGATCTATGATAAATAAAGTTTAAGACTGTTACTTGCTATCCAGTCTTTCTATTCCGCATGTTGATGTTAGTTCCATGTGTGTTCATTATCATGGTCTAGTCCATGTACACATGGGTGGCCAGTTAAGGTTCAGACTTGGGTAGTCTGAACTTAACTCGCGTCGTGACGCCGCCCGCTCTCTTCCTGTGTTCTATTATTACCTTTTAAAAAAATAGAAAATTCTCGAAGAGGGCGGGGCGTTACAGTTGGTATCAGAGTGAAACGGGAAGTTGAATCATCGAAGTAAGATTAAGACGGTTTCATGTCTCACTGACGGATAAGAATCCCAACTGACCGACTCTTCGGAGTCCGCTGCCTGGGGGCCGGATTAATTTACTTCGAGTGACTCGGACTGAACAATCAATCTGAGAACGACAATGAAAGATAGCAAAGTAAAGTACAGTCATCATAATTGGACAAATCAAACATAGCAAGGTAGGATGAACTCCCCTAGAATCCCCACACTGAGAAACAAACAATAGGAAATTAGAGATTTCCCCTGAAACAAAAGAAAACAAAGAGTGATGATTTGGTAATCTTCCCCAAACAAAGTACATGATATAATATATGATACGGATATGTCGAGTAATGTGGAGTACTCAGAGTGTTACAGTGGAACTCCTAGCAATCCCATAGACTTGGTGTCTGTTTCTAACAACACCAACATGGAGGCTAATGTGAACCTTCAGGAAGAGGAATGGAATCTAGCACCATTGGAAGAGTTGAACTTAGCACAAATGGAGGAGGTGAATCTAGCACCGTTACCTGAGTATCTGATGGAGGATATTCCTTGGTTAGTGGAACCTCCTGAGGAGGAAGAGGATGATCTGGGATTTTTCTTTTATGAGGATCCTATGGAAGACTTTCCTATAATATTGGAATCGGCGGGGGAGGTAGATCCCTACGATACTTGTGAGTTGTGTAATCAAGACGATCACAACAGGTTGTATTGTCCTCATCCATTAGGAATTGTCTGTCCGGTCTGTGGACTGCACGGGCATGGAGAGGCGAGGACTAATTGTCCTAGCATAGGAGGACCCGATTTAATACCCTGCACAACGTGTGAAGTATTGGGGCACACGGCGATGATGTGTCCTGATAACTGTTTCAAGTTCGGTGGTGATACGGAGTCTTCTACGGAAGACTAGGATAGGAATTAATATAAAGGGTATTAAAAAGAGGGTTATTTTTGTAAGAGGGTATATTTTTTGTTATACATAGGGTTTGTTTCACCCTACCCACCTTTGTACAAAAATGAAGTTTGAATTTATATAAATATGTGATTTCATGTTTTTATGAGGATTCATGGCATGTGATGCATATTGTTAATGGAAACTAAGTATATGATGTTTCCCATGAATTAGGACTAAATGGCGCCACAGAGAAAAGTGGTACAAGATCCGAAGGGTAAAGAAAAAGTTCTACAAATCGGATTAGGTGAGGGGGCATCGAAGAGAAGGACCCGTCAGGACGATAAGAAGAAAGATGAGGTGCTCATAGTCACACCACAAGGGAAGGTGGTACCCCAACGCCGGAAGGTGGTACAGGAGAAGGTGCCATCGGTATGTGATGATGAGCGTTCCGTTCATGACGAAGAGAGATCAGTTCATGAACGTTTGCTCGATGAGGAAGAGTCACAACATTCTCAGCAGGAAGAAGAAGGGAGTGACCCTACATATCAACAAGACGACGAGGAGGAATATGAATCGTCTTATCGACGAGAGGAGGAGGAGAACAGTAACATGACTGTACCCTTTGTGCCTCCTGAACTGCACAGCTTGGTGCAAGCTGTGGTTACGTCTGTCCTCCAACAACATTTGAACGGAGGGGGAAGTACGAGCGAAAATAATGACCGTAACATGGTCAGAGATTTTCAGCAGCAGCGCCCACCTTACTTTAAGGGCAGAGAAGGGCCAGTTGGAGCCGAGAACTCGTTGGAGAAGATTTCCCACATATTGACTCTTTTGAACATCAAGAGTCATGCTCATAAAATATTATTGGCCACGTCACAGCTGGTAGATGACGCTGCCAAATGGTGGAAGGTGGTGGAGAAACAGCAGGCACTTGTGCCAAGAAGAGAAAGAGTTGCTATGACCTGGGAGCAATTCTCAGCGACATTCTTAGAGCGCTACTTTCCAGAGGAAGAAAGAGAACGTCAAATTCAGGCCTTTATGACGTTAGTACAAGGTTCAATGACGGTGGCTGAGTATCACCAAGAATTCCTCAGCCTATCAATCTATGCATACTATATAGTGGACACGGAATATCGAAAGGCTCGCAAGTTCGAGCGTGGGTTACGGCCAAACATTAGGGCCAAGGTAACCGTGTTCAAAGCAGCCACACTGGCAGAAGTGGTCAACAAGGCAACCATTGTGGAACAGGAGATGGCGGAATTTGCCAGAGTGGACAACCGCCGAGCTCCGAGTGGGAGGGGCCGCGTACCAACCCAACAAGAGGTTCAGAACGAACTTTAGCAGACCTTTGCCGTCTGTTGGATCAAGTGGTGGTTTTCGCCCCAACCAGCCCACTCAATCTGTAGCAGTCACACAAGCTTCTCGAGGAATGAACACCTGTTTTCACTGTGATCAACCAGGTCACTACAAGAAAGACTGCCCAAAGCTCAATAGGCTGTCATACTCCAGAGAGGATCATTTCGTCCGCCAGCTAGACCGGGAAACTCCAGAGGAGGCAGAATGCAAAGTCGGGGAGGTCGAAGGTCTGACCCTGCTGGTTCTGGACGATTATTTACTCTAACTTCTCAGGAAGAAGACGACCATGCTGTGATACAAGGTATGGCGGTAGTGAATAGTTCTTATGCATATGCACTATTTGATTCGGGAGCATCACACTCCTTCATAGCTGCATCATTTATTACTGCTACGGGTACATTAGTTCAAAGATTAGCCACAACACTCACTATTGTATCCCCTGTCGGAGATTCGGCATTGGGACTTATATGTACGGCGGTTAACACTGAATTAGCTGGACTCAGATTTGAGTTCAATTATCTAGTGCTGGACATGTCAGAATATGATATTATATTCGGTATAGATTGGTTGGTTAAGTTTCATGCCAACATCGACTGTTATCGTCGAAGAATGACATTTAAGTTACCCGAGGGCAAGCAATATGTATTCCGTTCAGATAAACAAAGTGGATTGCAGGAAGGGTTAAATCATGTGGTATTGAATAATATCACCATAAACAAAGCTCCAGTTACTGAACTTCCGGCAATTGTGCAAGAATTTGCTGATGTATTTCCAAAGGAACTCCCTGGTTTACCGTCTAGGAGGGAGATTAACTTCGAAATCAAGTTATACCCTGGCACAGCACCAGTATCGTTACCACACTATCGGATGGCACCAGCAGAGATGTCGGAGCTAAAGAAGCAGATTGATGAACTGCTTAGGCTGGGTTGCATCCGGAAAGTACGTCATCATGGGGAGCACCAGTGTGTTCGTGAAGAAGAAGGATGGTTCACTATGGATGTGCGTGGACTACCGGAAGCTGAATCAGCTAACAGTCCGAAACAAGTACCCTCTACCCAGGATCGACGATTTATTTGATCAATTGAGGGGTTCTAGTCATTTTTCAAGATCGACTTGATGTCTGGTTATCATCAAATCCGAGTTAGAGAGGAAGATATAGAAAAGACAGCTTTTCGGAAGCGATATGGACTGTTTGAGTTCGTAGTCATGCCATTTGGACTCACAAATGCGCCGGTTGTGTTCATGGATTTAATGAACATAATCTTCCGTCCCTATCTGGACCAGTTTGTAATCGTATTCATTGATGATATCCTGATCTATTCTAAGAATCAGGAGGAACATGCAGAGCATCTACGGATAATTTTGAATACATTGAGGCAAAATAAACTATATGCCAAGGCCAGTAAGTGTGAATTCTGGCTATCTCAAGTGAATTTCTTAGGACATGTTATATCCGAGGAAGGAATAGCCGTGGATCCGGCTAAGGTGACAGTAGTGAAAGACTGGAAAGCGCCAAAGAACGTAACCGAGATCCGCAGTTTCTTAGGATTGGCAGGTTATTATCGGAAATTTATTATGGATTTTTCCAAAATAGCGTCTCCATTGACTCGACTCACTCAGAAAGGAGTCAAGTATGAGTGGTCAGATCTGTGCAACCAAAGGTTTGAAGAGCTAAAAGACAGACTTACAACCGCTCCTATTTTGATTTTGCCGGAAAAAGGCAAGGGTTATGAAGTAGAATGCGATGCTTCGGGAGAAGGACTGGGATGTGTCCTCAGTCAAGATCATCGTGTGGTGGCTTATGGTTCAAGACAACTAAAAATACATGAATGCCTCTATCCTACGCATGATCTTGAACTAGCCGCAGTGGTCTTCGCTCTCAAAAGTTGGAGACATTACCTTTATGGAGAGAAGTTTGAAGTGTATTCTGATCATAAGAGTTTGAAATATTTATTTGATCAGAAGGAGCTCAATCTAAGGCAGCGTAGATGGATGGAGTATCTGGCGGATTATGAGTTCGAGCTTCGATACCATCCAGGCAAGGCGAACAAGGTGGCTGATGCTCTTAGCCGCATATCACATGCATCCGTGGCATGTCTGATCAGAACCGAGTGGGAGATGTTGAATACCATTCGAGAGTTCAATCTATACATTACAAACCGTGGAGTTTTGCACAAGTTAATCATACGGTCCAATATAGTCACCAGGATTGAACAAGAACAAAGAACAGATCCGGAAGTGAAGGACATATGGGCCAAGATGTCCACTGGTGTGGACATACCGGAATGGGAATTACGACCCGGGCAAGGTCTTTTATTCCGGGGAAGAACATATGTGCCAAAGAGTTGCCGGAAAGAGCTACTGATTGAGGCACATCAATCCAAGCTCTCTATTCATCCGGGTAGCACCAAAATGTATCACGATCTGAAAAGGCATTATTGGTGGCATGGACTAAAAAGGGATGTGGCAGAGTTTGTGGCACATTGTTTAACTTGTCAGCAAGTTAAGACTGAACACCAAAAGCCACCAGGGTTACTCAAGCCCTTAGCAGTGCCAGAATGGAAATGGGAACACATTTCCATGGACTTTGTATCGGGGTTGCCGAGGTCTTCAAAGGGCAATGACGCCATATGGGTCGTAGTCGACCGACTGACCAAGTCCGCACATTTCATTCCTATCAAGATGACAGATTCATCTGAAACGTTGGGTCGGCGTTATATTAAAGAGATCATTCGACTACATGGCATTCCTCGAACGATAGTATCGGACAGAGATGGTCGTTTTACCGGCAGAGTATGGCAAAGCATGCAGTCAGCCATGGGGACAGACTTATTGACTAGCACCGCTTTCCATCCACAGACTGATGGACAGTCTGAAAGGACAATACAGACCTTAGAAGACATGTTGAGAGCATGCATGTTAGATTTCAAGGTGGATGGGAGGACCACTTACCACTGGTGGAGTTCTCGTATAATAATAGCTATCAGGCAAGCCTTCAGATGGCTCCATACGAGGCATTATATGGTAGACCGTGTAGGTCACCGACATGTTGGACAGAGGCAGGAGAGCCTGCATTGATCGGACCGGAACTACTCGCAGAGACTACTACACAAATTAAGTTGATACGTCAATATCTACTTACTGTACAGAGTCGGCAGAAGAGCTATGCTGATAAAAGGAGACGGTTTCTGGAATTTGAAGTGGGAGACATGGTGTTTCTAAAAGTCTCACCACGGAAGGGACATATGAGGTTTGGCAAGAAAGGAAAACTGTCACCAAGATTTGTGGGACCGTTTTCGATCATAAGAAGGATGGGGGATGTTGCTTACCAGTTAGCACTCCCACCACAATTAGCATCTTTACACGATGTGTTTCACGTGTCGATGCTAAGGAAATACAATCTGGATCCGTCCCATGTTTTAAATGTTCAAGATATTGAAGTGCAAAGCGACGTGACGTACGTCAAAAAGCCAGTCAGGATAGTGGAGACCGAACAAAGGGTGTTGCGAAACAGAGCGATTCAGTTCGTGAAAGTGGTATGGGATCGTCATGGTGATGAAGAGGCCACATGGGAACTTGAGTCGGAGATGAGAACAGCTCACCCCGAACTATTTATGTAATTACTTGAGAACCCTACTTCGCTAGATTTTCGGGACGAAAATTTCAAAAGAGGGTTATATTGTAACACCCCAATTTTTCAATAAAATGGAAAATTATGAAAATGCCCCTGAATTATTAAATTAATTATTTTGTGATGTCAAAATAAGAAATGTTGGGGTCCATTGCTCAAATTAAGGTCGTATGAGCACATTATATATATATCAAGTTGATTTGGATGGGTTATGTACATCAATTGGGTTGGAAATGGCTAAATGGGTCAAAGGGCCCAATTGGACCCAATGGGTCAAAATGGATGATTTGACCATTGTGTAAGCTTAAATTAAATAGCGTTAAGCCTATTTGATTGGAAATCAAGTAGAGAAGAAATGGGTAGGCATGATCCATATGAGAAAACCACTTACGAATGACCAAAATACCATAATTGGGTCATGAAGTCAAAAACAGGTCAGGGAGCTAAAAGGGGACCCAATGGGTCGGGTTGACCAGTTTGACCACGGGTGACCGTATGGACCCTCAATTGGACTTAAGTATGAGTTAATTCAGCTTGAGTTAGACTGATTTGAAATGAGTTTGATTTAAGAAAAGAGTTGACTCAAATATGGAGCATTAAAAATGATGAGTTGGATGAGTTGGTTTAGAATAAAAATATTCCGAATTAGGTGAGTCAAGAGGAGATGGAAATGAGTTGTAATCTCACACAACAATTAATCAGAATCAATCTCAGCCGTTGGTATGAAAGGGTGCTTTGACAAAGCCAAAAGACACCAAGGTTGGGCGGCACCTTTTCATGAAGGGTTGCATTGGTTCATTTCCCATGTGATACAATGTTTGGCACCAAGGGGTGCAACATTTGGCACCAAGAGGTGTCTTGGTTAACACCCTTTGGCCCATCATTTTTAACAACATTAATGAGGGAGGATGAATGGGAGTTGGGGGGCTGAAACAATAAAAGAAAAACCTTGCCATACATGGCCGTTTTTCACACAAAGGAATCCAAGAATTCCCATCTCTCTCTCCCTCTCTCCAATTCGTTTTCTTGGCTGAACAGCAGAGGTTTTTGGCACCAGTTAGTCAAGTATAAACCAGCAAGGAATTAAGGAAAGAAAGAAGAAATAAAAGGGAGAAACCAAGGATCAAAGGCAAGAAGGAAGTTTGGAAAATTTGGTAAGTATCCATTTGTTATTTTGGTTTAATAACATGAAACAAGTGAGGTATGTATTGGGCCATGGTCATGACTGATTACACCAATGATTAACCTTGATTAAATGGAGGTTTAGAAATGATTAAGATGACCATTGGGTTCGGCTACCATAGAGGGCCGAACCCCATGTAAAGAGATGGCTTGGTTTTCATGTTTTGAAACATGAAAACCATGGATTTTGTGGACTGTTTTGGGTTGTACTTAAAGATTCAAATGCATGATATAGAAAGCATTATAAACATGGGTCTGAATGAGAAGAAGGCTGAAGTTAACATGGTTTAAATCAATGGTCTAAAAGATGGAAAATATGTACCATAGGGTTCGGCCACTTTGGGTGGCCGAACCCCATGAAATTTATTTGTTTAAAGTGATGGTTTTGTAAAATCATGGACTGTTTTGTATGATCTAAGATACAAGATAAAGGATGTTTAATCTTGGTTTTGGATGGCATAATTCGGCATTGGAATAGCCAAATGCATTAAGGGTCTACACCTTGGGCAAAGGTGATGCAAATTGATAAAATAGATCCTTGGGTTTCGGCCACCTTACATGGCCGAACCCCATGATCTTGTTTGGATAATTGGATGGTTTTGAAGTGTAAAAACCATACAATATTATACTGATTTTTATATGATTCAGTGGACATATGATATACGTTAAAAAGGGTCCAAAACGTGGGGATAGGGTTCGGCCATCTTGGATGGCCGAACCCCATAAAAGTGTTTGATAAATTGGTATGGTTTTTGGAGAGATAAACCATACCAATGGTGGAAATTTTAAGTGATTGTTTACTGATTTTGGTCTGCCAAGTATAGGGCCGAACCCCATAAAATAACAAATGCTAAGTTGATGATGTTCGGCCATGGGCATGGCCGAACCCCACATGATGTGGATGGGTCGTAGATGTGATTGAATAAGTAAATGATGTTATGACTTGCTGATTGATATATGGATATGGTACCGGAAGTCGAACGACGTGCGAGTCGTGACCAGGTGACGCGAAAGAAAGATCAGTTACTGAAGTGATTCTTCAGTAGGTTTCCTACCTACTTGTAACCACGGTTTTACCCAGTTTTCTTATGATACTCTTGTTTTAATATATGTGTTTCAAATGATATATTATGCATTAACAAATGGCATACAGGCATTGGCATCTCATGCATGGTCATGGGATGATGAATGAGGTTCTACAGTGTTACAATTATGGGTTACGTCCTCCTCAGGCGATGAGAGTTCCGCTAAGAAGAGTAACATGATGATCATAGTCACAATGGTCCCCTTAGGCGAAGAGAGTCCCGCCGGAGGACTAATACGTGATATGAATCAGTCAGTGATGAAGAGATGGAAGTTGTATTGTGATTTATCTTGTCGGTGCATGGCACGACAAGTGATGGCTATGGATGTACATGATGGGGAGGCTCATTGCATGTGCATACATCATAGCATTGTTTTACCTATTTTGATGATCATATATTATGATATGTATATGCATGTTTTATTGCTAACATGTGGTAGCCCTGATTCGGGAACCTACTAGGCGCATTGATCTAACGCCCTAATTCTATCCTCAGAGGAGATTGCAGGTACAAGCAAAGGGAAAGGAAAGGTCGTTGACCGGGAGGGGAGCCAAGCCTAAGTGCTTGAATGAAGGGCTGAACTACTTTATATTACTGTCTTTTGAATATTTTGTGGGACATGTAATAATTCGCTACTTTTATGGTTTGATTAGGTTGACAACATTTGGATGGTTGATCTATGATAAATAAAGTTTAAGACTGTTACTTGCTATCCAGTCTTTTTATTCCGCATGTTGATGTTAGTTCCATGTGTGTTCATTATCATGGTCTAGTCCATGTACACATGGGTGGCCAGTTAAGGTTCAGACTTGGGTAGTCTGAACTTAACTCGCGTCGTGACGCCGCCCGCTCTCTTCCGGTGTTCTATTATTACCTTTTAAAAAAAAAATAGACTCTGAAATTCTCGAAAAGGGCGGGGCGTTACAGGGAAGCCCTCCCAACAATCAAACTCATCATATCATGATAAACATATACACATGTCAATAGTTCCTCCATCTCAACACCCAACAACACGTTGTCTATTGTGGGTTACCCCCCCATGCATGCGCATTATATCATGATCATATATAACAACATAAGTATATAACAAGATCTCAAACACAAGTCCACATACACATCATGATCTCATTCACATATTATAATTAATCACCCATCATGTTGTCAATAAGTCCCAAGCATCATGTCTAAAAATCCAGATGCATATCTCACTTTCAGCATAAATGCATTCAAATGTTATAATTAAATGCACAACACATTATCATTAAGTCCCTAACATCATGTTCGAGATCCAATGCGTGTCTTATTCTCATCATAAATTCATTCACATGTTATAGCTAAATACACATGTTATCAAAGTTTCAAGCATCATGTTCAATATCCATTAGTCCGATCAAAATTTTCCATTTAGTCGCATATAGTTGACATGAGCGCACCTGAACAGATCCCTTGCCACAGATTCATTCAATAGTTCCCTCACTGAGTGGCTTAATAAACGAAAGGCCCCACTCGAGTCACTCCATGTCCAAGGTTAAGGGTTAAATAGATGCGAATGCATTCTAAAACAGTGATAAGTCCCCTCACAGTATGTGGAGTCGAAAATCCGAAGAGAGCAAGTGGCTTAATGGGTTGAAAGGAGCTCAATTTGTTGAAACAAAGAAGGACGAATAAGTAAAAAGGTAAAACGAAGCCGAATGAAAAAATGGGCCTAAAACGGGCTGGGCCCAAAATGTGTCGGGCCTGAAAATGGGCTCTAAAACGGGCCGACCCTAAAACTGGGATCTAAAAGTGGGTCGGGCCAAGTTTGACTGGGCCAAAACAAGGACTGGGCCCAAGGTTGGGCCTAAGAATTGGGTCAAAGACTGGACCTGAGGGTTGGGCCAGGTCCAAGACTGGGTTGAATCCAGTCTGGGCCTGGACTGGGCTAGGTCTGCTGGGTTGGATCTGGGCCAGTGGGCCGAGCAATGGGTCTCACTCCAAGCCCAAGTGCTGGGTCAACCCAAGGCCCAACCGAGTCGACTCGAAACCAAATGAGTCGACTCGGTCACTCAACCGAGTCAAAGAGGTGGAAAAGATATGGGAAAAACCATGACAATACGAGAAAATTCGAGGAAAAATGGAAAACAAAGGAAAACCAGGAGGAACTAAGGGAAAACAATGAAAAAAAATCAAGGGAAAAACAAAGGAAATCTTGAGAGAGGAGATAAGGGAAAAGAATGAAGAAGAGGGTACCTAGGATCGGCGAGAGAAGGGCGAGGACGAGTGGAAATCCGAAGGTCGAAGCCAAGGTCGGGGCGGCAAGGGCTAGCTAGGATTGGCTGAAGCAGTGGTCGGGTGTTGCTAGGTCGGGAAGTGAGGGAAAGAGGAGGAGAAGTAAAAGAAGAAGAGGCGCGAGAGCGAGAGAGAAACATACCTAGAGGCCGCAGCTAGGAGACAGGGTGCGGCGACTGTTGCAGTGAGAAGGGGTCTCCTAGGGTTTCCGAGGGAGAAAGAATGAAGAACCGAGAAGGATAGAGGAAAGGAGGAGTGGCGGCAGCTCTAGGGATTAGGGTTTCAAAGAAGAAAGGAGAGGGATTTAGGGTTTAGGAGGAGAAAATCGAAAAAGGAGAGAGAAGAGAGAGAGACGCATGGAGGGGGCAGCGGTGGCTAGAGATTGATCTTAGGGTTTGGGTTAGGGGAAAGAGAGGGAAGAGAAGAATAGAAGAATAGAAGGGGGAGGGAGAAAGAGAAAGAGGGTTTATATATGAGAAGGCTAAAGTTCACAGCTTTTTTTTTTTTTAAAAAAAAAGAGGAAAGCACCACTTTTATAAAATATTTTTAAAATGGTAACCAAAATGTGATTTTCAAATAATTTAAATGACAAGATCAATTAAAATATTGAAATTACCAAAATGCCCTTCAAACTTCCGAACTCGAAATTAGGCGAACAAGGGTCCATCGTGGAGCCCACACTCTCTCCACTGCCACCAAAACACTTAATCCGACATGGGGGTCCAAAAATCTCCTCAAGAAATGTAACACCACGGATTTTCAATTTATTATTTTTATGAAATTATCCATTTTAATGGTGAATTTTAGATTGGATCTTAAATGGATAAAGAATTGGGCCATGACCCAATTAGGATCGAATTGATTGTGGAATTGGTTTTATTAAAAATTAAATGAGTTTGAATTAATTTAGTGATGCATTTAAATAAAAGATTGCATGGCCGAATTTTAGATGTAAAAATCTAGGATTAAGCGCATCGGATCTTTTAAAAAGGGTATGCATATAATCTTAAATTGATTAAAAGAAGTGTCTAAATTAAACACAAGGGCACACGGCAATGGGGCATAGTTTATCTTAGACACATTCTAACTTAAGCAAGGGAGGTCGGAAATTACTAATTTAAGAAAGGGAGGTTGGCAACTACTAATCTAAGACAAGGGGTACACGGCATTGCTATCCTAGCATTGGCCGAGTGGAAGCTTGGAAAGAGGGAAGCAAAGAGGAAGGACAATTCCTATCTTAGTACTTTTTATGTTGATCAATTGGAATTGCATAAAAGGGGAGACATAGAGGGGTACACGGTTTTACACCCTCATTGTCAAATTTTCTCTCTATCTCTCTCAATCTCTCATCCTCTCACACGGCAAAGAGCAAGAGAAGAAAAGGCAGCAACAAGAAGGTGTTCTTGGTTGGAGAAAGATTAAGAAGAAAGGAGAAAGATTAGAAGAGCCCGGAATCAGAAAAGGTTAGTATCTAATTGATGAATTTATTTTGAAATAAAGAACCATAGGGTTCGGCCAAGGTGTTGGGCCGAACCCCATGGAAGAGGATGGGGGGATGGATTTTATGATTTTAATGGAAAGACATGATTTATTTGGTTGGATCGAAACCATGGAAAGCCATGGAAAATTATGGGTTTATGTCCTTAAATTTTAAATAATGGAAATCTTGGACAATTGGGTGGTTTTAGATTTAAAAGAGGATTTTAAATAGAGACATGGTTAGGGATGTGGGTTGGCCATTGCATGGCCGAACCATGATGGTATTATGGCTAAGTTGTTGGATCAAAAGAATGGTAAAGAAGGGGGTGAGGTTCGGCCATGGTCTATGGCCGAACCCCACCAACTATATTTTGGGATTATAATTGATTAAAATGGAGTTATGTAAGTATTATTGATTGATTTTTAATGGATTTAAATGAATGGTCAAGATTGTGAACCATAGGGTTCGGCCATGGTGTATGGTCGAACCCCATGGAATTGATTTACCAATTTATAAAGTAAATGTGAAAGGATGGAATTATCTCCCAAGGTGAGGTTCGGCCATGGAGTATGGCCGAACCCCACTAGGGTCTATTTTTGGAAACCCTTCTATTTATGGAATGAGGTTGCTAAAATTAAAAGCTATTCTAATTGTGGATCTTGGATTAAAATGGAAGGTGGGAATTATTTATGGAAACCTTCCAATTATGGAAGGATTGGTTGCTAAATTGGAAAGCTTCCAATTAAGGAAGGAGGTTGCCAAATTAAGAAGTGGTATTTATGGAAGTTGGTTTATTGTTGGAAAGTTTCTATTTTTTTTGGAAAGTGAAGACTAAATTAGAAAGTACTAATTTAGGAAACTTTCTAAATAGGGAATTTTAATTATGGAAACCTTCTAATAATAGAAGGTGGAGTTTAATTAAGGAAGATTGGATTTAAAAAGGGAATAAATGGATTGGATGCCATGAGTGAGGTTCGCCATGGTGTATGGCCGAACCCCACTAGGATTTATTTTTGGAAACCTTTTTATTTGTAGAAGGTTGTTTAATTAAGTAAGTTTCTAAAAATAGAAGGAGGAAATTAACAAGGGGAAAGTTCTATTTTTGGAAGGTGGAAACTAAATTAGAAAGTTTTAATTTAAGCACTTTCTAATTAAGGAAATCTAAATTTGGAAACTATCCAATTATGGATTGGCTAAAAATGGAAGATGATGGAAAAAAAGGAAACCTAGACATCATAAGGTTCGGCCATGGTATGCCGAACCCCATGAATTAATTCTATAGGTTAAGCTTATTTTATGGACCTAAGATGGAACTAAGATGTCATAGGGTTCGGCCATGGTGTGTGGCCGAACCCCATGAATCAAGTAGAATGTATTGTATGGATTTAATATGATGTTTGGATTAATGGGACGACATAAACCTAAGCTAGTGGCAAAATGGTAAATATCGCCTAATTGAAAGATCATGGGTTCGGCCATGATGTATGGCCGAACTCCATGAGTTGTCTTGTGGATCAAACATTAACTAAGGCAATTGTTTTAATGATTGAAAAGATGAGGTTTTATTATGGACTTAGAACCTTGTAATATCAAGTGGGATTTGGTGTTGATTTATTATTATTATATTATAAGGTAACGGGATCTCGCAAGTGGTGCGCGATCGGTGATCAATTCTTGGACGAAAGACGCAAGCACGAGTTAACGGTCTATGGTAGGATTCCACTTCTTTGAAACCATGGATTTATGTACACTAGCTCTATCTTATATTCGATGAAATGTATGTTTCAAAGGATATGCTTTATATGATTTTCAAATGCTATGTTTAAATTACTTAAATAGCATGTGTTGGATATGATTTCAAAAGGTAATTCTAAATGTTATATTTATGTTATTAAAATAGGATGTGTTTCATTGGAATCTCATGCATGGCATGGGGTGGAGGATTTATAACTGGAGGGGTCACACTCCGTCGGGGCATCCGAAAAACCTATGTGCGGGACCTTGATGTGATTTCCATCAAGAAGATTCCGGAGGGTCCACACTCCGCCGGGGCATCCGGAAGACCTATGTGGTGAGTACATTTATGTACATGTGATGGGTGGGACTCATTGCATTTGTCATCGTTGCATGGCATGGATTTTATATGGTTTTGACATCACTATATTATTATATATGTTTTGTACTAACCATGTGTTAGCTGTAACTGAAATACCTACTGGGTGCATTGTTCTAACGCCCTACTTCTACCCTAGTTGATGATACATGTAATCAGGGGAACGATGAACGTAAGACGGACAGGCATAGGAGTTTGGAAGACTTATTTTATATGTTTTTAATAAAATTACTCAGGAACTTGTATTTGAGTATTTAGATTTCGGAATGTAACAACTTAGATGGTTGGATGATTTATTGGATAATTATGATGTTTTAATTATGGATAAGGACTTGATGTACTTTGCTATCTGAATGGAATAGAACTTGGTTCTATTATGATTCCGCATTTTGATGTTGTGATTCCGCAGGTTATGATTTTATTCCGCAAGTTGATATTGCTATATGTGAACCGTTTTATTGGACTGAGTCCATACACACATCGGGTTGGCCAGTTAAGGGGGGGACTTTGGAAGTTCGGACTTAGCTCGCGTCATGACGTCCCGCACTCTATCACTCTACTCTATTATATAAAAAAAAAATATACTCTTAATTTAAGGGAAAAAACGAGTGAAAAAGGGCGGGGCGTTACAAGAAAATCCCAAAGGATCGGGTCAAGTCGTTACGACACTACTCCCTTTAAGGAAATTCGTCCTTGAATTTTAAACTGAATTCATACCTCTAGTCTCAAACAAGGTTGGGAACTATTTCTGCATCGTTGCCTCATTAACCCAAGTAGAATACTCTCTACCCTTGCACTGCTAAACCACCAAAACTAGGCGGATTGTGTTGCCACAGAGACTTCGCTACCTCGAATCCTCAATTTGTATTGGTCCCTCTTCCGACGGTCAGCCAAGCCCTCCTGCCAACTATGGATAGTCAACAACCTCTACCCTGTAATAGCCCAGATTTTTAAGGCAATAAATATATCGGCTATTATTTATTTTAATTGTTGAAAATTAAGATTCATTGATGAGATGGATGTTAGATGGATCAAAGTTGGGGCAATGGCCCAAGTATGGTCCAATTGACCATGGATATGATTAATTCTATTTAAGTGGGTCAAAGTGGTCAATTGGGTCAAATGCCCAATTGGATCCAAGGGGTCAAGATGGACTGATGATTAGGGTAAATGGGTAAGGAATGGATTTAATCGGGTCATGGACCCAATTAAGATCAAAGGCAAGGGGTCCACCTCATCAAGTGAGGTGGCAAGTGTATGAGGAATTATCCAAGTAGCATAGCCAAGTGGGACCCAAGTCCACCTCATCAAGTGAGGTGGCGTGTGGACTAAGGCACAAGTGGGGGCCGGTCACCATGGTTGACTTGGTCAACCATGGGTGAGTTCATGGGTGAATTAAAGAGGATTAAGTGTAGTGAGTGGAATTAAATTATTTAATTAAATCACCTAAGTTACATGGAAATAAAATCAATGCTTGAGTTAGGAGTTGAGTTTCATTTAAATGGAGTGAGTCAAATGGGGGTGAGTCACATGAAAAATGAAAAGATGGAGTGAGTCAAAGGAGAGGTGGGTGGTTTCCATCTCAATGGAAACCACTAGCCCAAAACCGTTGGATGAGGGTGGTGTGTGCCATGTGGAGGGCATGCACCCTCTTGGCTAGATAAAGAACTTGGGTGGAGGGCATGCAAGATCATGGTTGGTCAAAGGAGAGGTGGGGGTTCCATCTCATACAAACCACCAAGCCAAAACCGTTGGATGAGGGTGTGTGTGCCATGTGGAGGGCATGCACCCTCTTGGCTAGACAAAGAACTTAGGTGGAGGGCATGCAAGATCATGGTTCGTCAAATGAGAGGTGGGGGTTCCATCTCATGCAAACCTCTAGCCACAAAGGAAACCACCAAGCCAAAACAGTTGGAGAGGGTGGTGTGTGCCATGTGGAGGGCATGCACTCCCTTGTTTGGTCAAAGGACCCATGGGGAAGACTCCACATTGATGAGGGTGGAGTCTTGCTAAAGGAAAACCTAGACAAGATGGAAAGGGCTCTTTCCATTTCATTCACTCTTTCACTCTCTCCCTCTCTCAAGGCGTACCCTCCCCTCTAAGACAAAGAAAATGACTTAGAAGTTTTCTACCTTGACTCCTCTCCCTCTCAAGTTTGGCCAACCTCTCTCTCACAAGACAAGGAAAAGACTAAGGGATTTTCCATTCTCTCCTCCTCTCCCTCTCTCAAACCTTCACCAAGGCCGAGCCATCTCTTTGGGGTTTTCATCTTAAACCCTGTCCCTCTCAAGCAACACACACTTTGGCCAAAGATCAAGGAGAAAGAAAGAAAATACTACCGAAGGAGAAAAGCGGAGGAGCAAGACGGAGCGAAAGAAAACGGAGGAGTCACGGAATCGGTAAGTATTCCTTGATATGATTTATAAATTAAAAGGAGGTTAAGGAAACCATGGGATTCCATTTTGGATTGGAGAGTTGGACAAAATATCATGGGCCATGGATTTAAAATCCATCCAAGGAATAAGATGAAAAAAATTGGACAAAACCCTAATGGGTAAGATAGGTTATGTAAATGATGGATTACTAAGGACACTATGTATATATGGTTTATGTCAACATGCAAGGCTAAGCGTGAGGAATGGTCAAAGATCATGGTTCGGCCCTTGCATGGCCAAACCCTAATTATTATGTATATATGGCTAAAGACCCCATGCATGTCCAAGATAAGGAATATGATCAAGGATCATGGTTTGGCCCTTGCATGGTCAAACCCTAGATTTTATGCATGGACCATTAAGGACAAAGGAAAGATTGGATGAGGTTCGGCCATGATGTATGGCCGAACCCCATCAAAGGATATAATCATGAGTATGTAAGTTTTAAGAGGAAAAGATGAACCATAGGGTTCGGCTATGTTGTATGGCCGAACCCCATGGAAGTATGTTAGTAGTTTTAAAAGGTTTTAAAGGATGGAAAATGATGGAGGAATGTTGGTGATTTTAAATGGATTTTTAAATGTTGAAAATAATGATTTAAAATAAGGAGATGATGAAGAACCATGGACCATGGGTTCGGCCATGTTGTATGGCCGAACCCCATGGAGAGATATTGATGGACTTAGATGTATTTGGACCATGAAAATGATAGAAGACATGTTGATGGATTTTGGGTTTTAAAATGATGGACCTAAGTATATGATTAAACCCCCATGGAGGGACTTTGGTTATGGACCTAATGTTTGTAAATGATTTAAAGGAAAGGATGAAAATGAGACATCATGGGTTCGGCCATGTTGTATGGCCGAACCCCATGAACCATTTTGATGGATCATTGGGTAGATCCATGCATGATTAAGAGATGGAATGATCAAGCTAAGGAATGGATGGATTTGTTATGGACCTATGTTATGTTAATGAATGATTTATGGACCTAAGTCATGTGTAAATAAGCTAAGTGATTAGCTATGGAAAGAATAATGGCTAAGATGGAAATATGGTGAAAATGAAGGACCATGGGTTCGGCCATGGTGTATGGCCGAACCCCATGGAGAATGTTTTATGGACTTACGATTTTTATTAATGTAAAAGGACTAACTTGTGTGATTGGTTAATAAATCAAAAGATGGAATGATCTTGGACCCACATTGATTAAAATGATAAAGGAAAAAAAGAGAGAGGGGCCCAGAACCAAGAGAGTGAGGTTCGGCCATGTTGTATGGCCGAACCCCACTAAGGCATTTTGTGGACTTAAACATGGTTGGAAATCAAATGGATCGTTGGGTTGATTTATTTATATGTAATAAGGTAACGGGATTTCACAAGCGGTGTACGATCGGCTTGACGCGATCGGTGATCGATTTTTGGACGGAAACACAAGGACCCGGTATTTGGACGTTGGTAGGATTCCTACCTCATTGAAAACCATGGAATATGTATATGTGATGTTTTTACTTGAATTATTTTGGTATCAAATGATATGTCTTAATGATGGGATTTTAATGCTATGATGTTTATTATTATTACATAGCATGCTGTACTTGCATCTCATGCATGGCATGGGAGGGATCAAATGAGGGGAGTCCACTCTCCATTCGGATTTCCGATAAATAATCGTGGGGAGGAATCCATACTGATTCCAAGGGATGTATGATTGAATTGTAACCGGAGTCCACGCTCCGTCGGGGCGACCGATAAACAACAGTGGGGAGATGTAATCGGAGTCCACGCTGCGTCGAGGTGACCGATAAACAATCGTGGGGAGATGTAACCACAGTCCATGCTCTGTTGGGGCGACCGATAAACAACCGTCAGGAGATGTAACTGGAATCCACGCTCCGTCGGGGCGACTGATAAAGCATTCGTGGGGAGTCATGACAATACCTTGATGAGGATTTTCCATCAAGAGGGATACTATGTGATTGTGATATGGATGATGGGTGGGACTCATGGCATATGACACCCATGGCATGGCATTGACTTGCATGATTTTGATATTACTTATATCTGTGTTCTTATTTATACTAATCCATGTGTTGATCCTACTCGGAGTACCTACTGGGCGCGTTGTCTAATGCCCTACTTCTACCTTAGATGATGACACAGGAAATGAAAGAAGCGAAGGACGTGATTGGAGCCAAGTTTAGGAGCTTGGATGAGCGAGATCTATTTTATTTAAGTTTTTATTTATGGACATGTAATTTGAGTAGATAGTATTTGGGACTGTAATGACTTAGACTATTTACTATGGTTTGGATTTTAATTTTGAAAATTTTAACTTAAGGTAATTATTATTAAGTGATGGAATTCCTTGCTATTTAAAATTGGATAGGTTAGAACTCTATTATAATTCCGCACTAAGTTTATTTCCGCAAGCTTAACCTTATCGCGTGTGAACCGTTCTCGTGGACTTATTCCACGCACACGTATGGTTGGCCAGTTAAGGGCCGGGCTTTGGAAGCTAGGACGTAGCTAGCGTCATGACGTCCCGCTCTCTCTCACTCTTTTATTTCAAAAAAAAAATATACTCTGATTTTCGGCGAGTGAAAAAGGGCGGGGTGTTACATATCCAATCAATCTCACCTGTTTTGTAGTCTCACTGACCATACTCGGTCCTGACATCACTGTATCACTGATCTCCGTCTAACTTAGTGGGTGATCTGCACGGTCTGTCATGCAAGGCCCCATACAGGACCATGTAGATACTAGTCTAGTAGTTGTTGTTGTAAACGAATTCAACCAAGTCTACGTGTCTCTCTCAATGGCTGCCATAATCCAAAATATAAGCTCAATGCATATCCCCTAAGATTTGAATGGTCGACTCACCATTTGTCTGTAGAGGAAAAGCTGAACTGAAACAAAATTGTGTGCCCAACTCTTTCTGCAAGCTCTGTCAGACCCGAGAAACAAACTTATAGTCCTGGTCTGAAACAATCAACATAGGCGCACTATACAATCTGACGACCTCCGTCAAATATAACTCGCTAAAAGTCTCTAGACAACTCGTCGTCTTCATACCAATAAAATGGGTCGACATAGTCAACTGATCAGTTATGGCCCACACTATATCATTCCCTCAAGGTGACTTCGGCAGACCAGTCATGAATTCCATAGTAATGTGATCCCACTCCGACTCGAGGATCGGAAGAGACTGCAATCCACCAGCGGGTCTCAAGTGTTCTACTTTGACCCGCCAACAAGTCAAACTATAGGTCACAACTCATCCACTGACCTCTTTATGCTTCACTACCAAAACTATTGATGCAAAACGTGATACACCTTTATATGTCCGGATGGAAAGAAAATCTGGAATGATGGAAGTGCCATAATACCTCCTCGCGGCACTGGCCTTACATGGGTACATACATATACCTTGAAAGATCAAGCCACTATCTCGTGTCACAACCCATCCAAAGGGTCCACTATCACTGGCCACAGAATATCTCAATTCTATGCACCTCTCATCTGACTACTGAGCTTTTAAAACTTTCTCATAAACCTCTGGCTGAACAACCATGTTACAAGGTTATCCTCCGATCAGACTCAATAAAGTTATCCTCATTTTGCGACTGAAGGTGTTCGCAACTACGTCTGCATTACCGGGATGGTAAAACAACATGAAGTCGTAGTTACCAAGGTACTCTATCCACCGTCTTTGCCTCTTGTTCAGCTCCTTCTTGAGTACAATACAGCAGTCACTAACTCTAAGTCATAATTAGGATAGTTCGGCTCTTGGGTCTTAAAATTCTTGAACCATAAATTATCTCTCTCCATCCTATATCAGTAAACAACTCAAACCATTATCTGAAGCATCGTAGGAAACTGCATAGCAATGGCGTCTTCCTGGCACATTCTACACTGAGGCGGAAGTCAGCCTCTCCTTCAGCCTTCAGAAGACTGTCTCACAAGCTTCGTCTCAAACAAATGGCACATTCTCTCAGGTCAAACTCGTCATGGGTATGACGATCTTGGAGAAATCCTTGAAAAACCGCCGGTAGTAACCCGCAAGATCCAAAAACCTATGAATTTCAAGCACGCTCCTTGGTCGCACCCAACTCAGAATAGCTTCAACCTTAGCTGCATCCACAGCCACACCGCCATCTAACATCATGTGTCCAAGAAACTGAACCTCTGGCAACCAAAATTCACACTTGTTGTACTTCGTACAAAGCTTGTGATCCCTTAAGACAAGAAGTATGGGTCTCAAATGCTGCTCATAATTTTCCTCTGATGCTGAACATATCAAGATGTCATCGATGAACACCACTACACCTGGTCAAGGCACAGTCTGAATATCCTTTTTAATTAGGTCTATGAATGTTGCTGGGGCATTAGTTACTCCAAACGGCATTACCTCATGCTCAAAGAGTCCAAAACGAGTACGGAAGGCAGTCTTCTCAATATCACACTCCCGTACCCTCACCTAGTGGTAACCCAAACGAAGATCTATTTTTGTGAAGTACTCGGATCCTCTCAACTGGTCAAACAGATCATTAATCCTTGGCAATTGATACTTGTTCTTCAGTGTAACCATGTTCAATAGTCGATAGTTGATACACAGTCTCATGGAGCTATCTTTCTTCTTAGCAGACAACGCCGGTGCACCCCAAGATGTAATGCCCCGCCCTTTTCCACTAGCTGAAAATCAGAGTCAATTTTCCTTTTTTGAAATAAAGAGGAGAGAGAGCGGGAACGTCACGACACGGGCTAAGTCCGAGCTTCCCAAGTCCGACCCTTAACTGGCCAACCATTCGTGTGCGCAGACAAGTCCACTAAAACATTTCACACGCGATACTACGACTTGCGTAGTACCCATTGAGGAAATAACATCGGATTACAATATTTACTTAGCAAGGAAGGCAATCAATATAAATTAACTTAATCCAGATTAATCATCATTCAATCCATAACAAATAGTCGTAGCTATTACATTCCCATATACTAGCTACTCAAATTACGCTGTCCACGAATAAACTCAAATAAAGTGAAACTAAATTATCCAAGCTTCCAAGCTTGGTTCCGATCGCGTCCTTCGTTCCGTCTATTTCCTGTGTCATCATCTAAGGTAGAAGTAGGGCGTTAGACAAATCGCCCACTAGGTACTTCAATTAGGGTCAAACACATGAGTTAGTATAAAAATCCAGATATAATACATCATGTCGTACTTGTAAAACATTGTATCCAAAATAGTGTATGATAATAGAGATCCAATCATACAGATAAAAACCAGAAACAGTGCATGATAATAGAAATCATAATCATGCTGATTCAATGTCATGCCATGGGTGTCATATGCCATGAGTCTCACCCATTACCCATATCACAATCACATAATATCCTCTTGATGGAAAATGCACAACAAGGTATCCCCACGAATGCCTTACGGACTCCCCGACGGAGCATGGATCTTCGGTTACAAATCAATCATACATCCCTCTTGATGGATAATGCACATCAAGGTACCCTCACGAATGCCTTACGGACGCCCCGACGGAATGTGGGTCTCCGATTACATTTCATCCCTCCCATGCCATGCATGAGATGCAAATACAGACAGGCTATGTAATAATACAAATCATAGCATTAAAATCCCATCATTAAGACATATCATTTGATACCAAAAAAATTCAAGTAAAACATTCACATATACAAAATCCATGGTTTTCAATAAGGTAGGAATCCTACCAATGAGCAACTAATGTGTCCTTGCATTTTTGTCCAAAAACAGCTCACGATCGTGTCAAGCCGATCGTACACAGCTTGTGAGATCCCGTTACCTTATTACATATCAATAAATCAAAACAGCTCACCGATCGTGTCAAGCCGATCGTACACCGCTTGTGAGATCCCGTTACCTTATTACATATCAATAAATCAAAACAATGATCCATTTTGATTTCCACCCATGTTTAAGTCCACAAACATGCATTAGTGGGGTTCGGCCATACAACATGGCCGAACCTCACTCACTTGGTTTTGGGTCCCTCTTTTTAGTCCTTGATCTTTTAAATAAATGTGGGTCCAAGATCATCCATCTTTTGATTCATTAGTCCAAACACACATAAGTTAATCATCTAACATTAATAAAACCCTAAGTCCACAAAACATTCTCCATGGGGTTCGGCCATACACCATGGCCGAACCCATGGTCCATCATTTTAACCATACTTCCATCTTAGCCATCATTCTTTCCATAGCTAATCACTTAGCTTATTTACACATGACTTAAGTCCCAAAAATGATCCATACATGATTCATTAATCATAACATAAAACCCTAATAGATCCCTCCATTCCTTAGCTTGATCATTCATTCATTTAAACATGCATAGATCCATAGATGACCCATTAAAATGGCTCATGGGGTTCGGCCATACAATATGGCCGAACCCATGGTGTCCCATTTTCATCTTCTCCTTTAAATCATTTACAATCTTAGGTACATAAATCAAGTCCCTCCATGGGGGTTTAATCATACACTTAGGTCATCATTTTACAACCCAAAGTCCATCAACATCCCTCTATGGGGTTCGGCCATACAACATGGCCGAACCCATGGTCCATGGTTCTTCACCATTACAACATTTTAGATCATGCTTTGCAACATTTAAGACCTACTTAGAATCACAAATAATCTCCCATCATCATCATCCTTTAAAACCTTTTAAAATCACTAACATACATCTATGTTTTTCATCCTTTAAAACCTATTAAAATCATTAACCAACTTCCATGGTTTTCATCCTTCAAAACCCATAAAAATTACTAACATACTTCCATGGGGTTCGGCCATACAACATGGCTCATGGACGAACCCTATGATTCATCATCTTCTCTTAAAAATCATACATCCAAGATTTGATCCTTTAATGGAGTTCATCATACACCCATGTCCATGAAAAAGTCCTTCATGGGGTTCGGCCATACAACATGGCCGAACCTATGGTTCCTTATTTTATTAATTCCCATCTTAAATACCACATGTCCATGATTTGATCATTTGATGGGGTTCGGCCATTCATCATGGCCGAACCTCATCCAATCCCTTTTGAGTTCTCAATGATCCTTATTCATAACAATCTAGGGTTTTGTCCATTGTTCCATCTCATTCCATGGATGGATTTCGAATCAATGGCCCATAACATTTTGGACAACCATTTCCAATCTATATGGAATGTTCCCTTTAATCTCCTTTTAATTTATAAATCTTGTCAGTACCACTTACCGATTCTGCGACTCCTCCGTTTTCTTATGTTCCGCCTTGCTCCTCCAATCTTCTCCTTCCTTAGTCTTTCCTTTCTTCCTCCTTGATCTTCGGCCAAAGTGTGTTGCTTGATTAAGATGAAAATCCTTAGAGTGGTTCGGCCAAGGAAGAGATTTGAGTGAGGGAGAGGAGGAGAGAATGGAAAAACCAAAGTCTTTTCCTTGTCTTGTGAAAGATCGGCCCAAAGAGTGAGAGGGAGAGGAGTTGAGATAGAAATCTCTATGTCTTTCTCGTCTTAGTGAGAGGATCGGCCAAGGGAGAGTTTGAGAGAACAATTTCTTTGTTCCAATAAGATCTAATCAGCCAAAGGTGTGGTTTCTCTTGGGTTATGCCCCTTTGTAACAACCAAAACCTTTCACCTCCCACATTAATGTTTCCCTTGGGGTTTCATCCCATGAGATGAAACTCCCCAACCATGTGCCCCTTGGGTTTCCATCATAAGATGGAAACCCTCCATCTCCCCAACGTGTATCCATGGGTTTCATCCAATGAGATGAAACCCTCCACCTTCCCAACTTGTGCATTCAAAATGGAAACCCCCCCATCTTAACTATTGACCAACCAAGGTGTCCCTTGGTCTTCACCATGGCATCCATTCACCTCCAACATGTGTCCCTTGGGTTTCCACCATGAGATGGAAACCCTCCATCTTCCCACTCCACTCATTTCAATTCAACTCAACTTAACTTAAATAAATTCATTTTCCAACTCAAGCACTTGAACTCACATTAATAAAATTCTCAACTCATGTGAATTCACTTTCCAACTCAAGCATTATTTATCCCACTTGAACTCATTCATCAACTCAACTTAATTCAATTTGGATTCATTTCCAACTCAAAATAATTCAACTCAATACTTGGGTTCACCCATGATTGACCATGTCAATCATGGCTTAGTCGACCATGCCCTCATTTGTATTTAATCATTTGCCACCTCACTTGATGAGGTAGATTTGGGTCTTAATTGGGTAATTGACCCAATTAACTTAAGTCTACCCATTTATTTAAAATCAGCTCATAAATGACCCATTGGGTCCCAAATTGGTAATTGGCCCATTTAAGTACATTTACCAATTGTTTTCAAACCAAACCCTAGTCATCAATTCATCTTGACCCATTGAGTCCCAATTGGGCATTTGACCCAATTAAATCACACTTATCCACTTATCTTCATTCAAACTCTATCCATGACCCGTCGGGTCTTAATTGATCCAATTAAATATATTCTAACCGTATCCACTATCTATTGGATCCTAATTGGGCCATTAACCCAATTAAATTTATCCTCTACTCAATTACATTCCAAACCCATTTACCTTGACTCATCTTAATAAATTAATCACCCTTTAATTTCACTCTTAAGAGGGAATTTCCTTTATTTCCTGGGTTAAAATCTCGGGGTGTTACAATACTAACACCTTTTAGAATTTTCGTCCCGAAAAATTTCCACAGGGCTTGGGTTCTACTTATTTCCATTCCTATCATCTCGAATAGGACACTCTTATCTTCTATCCATATTCGCAAGTTCGTTCCTTCATCGTCATGTCGCTTCCCTGCTAACCATCCCATTATCCATATGGCTTTCAAAACTAGATGGGGAAGCACAACCATCATATCAACGATGTTCGTTGTTTCCTTCCATCTCCGTATAGTCACTTCCCATACCAATAATGTCTAGTATTTACCTCTTCATTACGTTTTTCCCTAATATGGATATTGTACTCCCTTCAGGACAATACACCGAACACAAGTCCATGTATTTATGCTATCACTATTTTCTATCATACCTTTATGTTTACTACGGCCTCTCATCAATTGATGTATTTCAAGGATTTCGTTACACATTCATATCACGTTCACCCACATATGGGGTCTTATTCCCACAAGCCACATGTTATACTTTCTAAATTTGATTACCCAATGCCATTCATACCATCCATTATACACGGATATACAGTGCAACCATCAAAGACCTATGCACTACAATACAACATCTGGAATTTAAATTTCCAATACATTTGCTAACCGGCATTCTGGTAATCCATTACATCTTTCACAAGTGGCCATAATATTATACAACTTGTCGTGGTCCACACCACTTAATTACATCAAAATCACTCATATCAACCTATTTGTTTCATTCTCGCATAATTTACTCTGTCTCATGTTATCTCTTTTTCTCGTCAGCCCATTTGCGATCTCATGTAGATCAATGTACTCTGTTTCACTTTACCTGCTACCAAGATATTTTCTATATGTACTCGCTCAATACTTTCATTTATCTACTCTCTGTGTGAGGTTAGTGATGACCTTGTCCGTCATTGAAAATTTGTTAGTGAGGTAGCCTCCCAATGCAAGCCTATGCTCAAGGCTTTCTCTGATTCCATTTTAACTAGGTTTCTATCTGCACTCTCCTGGAACTCCATCGGTTAACTACAAAGTCAGGTGATCAATCTAACTCGGGAGTCACCCATAGCTTCTCATTCGAGTTTCACTAGACTCTTATCTTTTCCACTAAGTACATTTTCAAAATTAAGCATATCTTTATTTACACATAAGTCACTATGTGACTAACACCTTTTGTTCAAAACTTCTACAATACTGAGTATCTCTCAACACTAACTTTCCTATGATACAAGTCGTAATACGACTAACACCTTTTTCTTATAACGTGGGATGTAGATCGAAACATGTCCCAATCATTAGAACAATACGTCATCTATGGGACCAACATGTCCATCACACTACTAACATGTCTATCATGGTACCGATACCCGACATCAATCCAAACCACCATGGGAACCATCATCCACGGTTATACACACCCATCTCTGGTATCACTCTATCAGTGAGTATCATCTATCCATGGTTAATAACCATCCATGAATATAATCCTTCCATGGGCATAATCGATCATTGGGTATAATTAATCCAGGGCACATCATCTACCATGAGATATTTTATCCGTAGGGACAACACTCGAATGAATCACTACGTGACTGTGGCAACAATATCAAATATAAATATACCCCGACCCCTAGCAAGACTTAGGGCCCATGACTTACTAAGGGGAAGACCAACTGTAACGCCCCGCCTGTTTCACTCTAAGCTTTCTGAAAATCAGAGTCTATTTTTTTTTTTATAAGTAGAAGAGTGAGCAAGAGCGGGACGTCACGACGCGAGCTAAGTCCGACCCTTAACTGGCCAACCCTATGTGTGCATGGCCTAAGTCCATGGAAACGGTTCACACATAACAATATAAACATGCGGATTAAAATCATAACTGCGGAATTATAATAGAACCTGGTTCTATTCCATTTTAGATAGCAAAGTACGTCAAGTCTTTATCCATAATTAACATAACATAATTATCCACATAAACATCCAACCATAGCAAATATTTTCTAAGTTATTACATGCTGAATTCTAGATAGTCAAAATACAAGTCCATAAGTATCTTAATAAAATATAAACTAAAAGCATCTAAGCTCCTATTCTTGGCCCTTTCACATTCCTCTTTCCCCTCGTTTCCTGTATCATCCACTAGGATAGAAGTTGGGCGTTACAACAACACGCCCAGTAGGTATTCCAATTAGGGCTAACACATGGTTAGTACAAAACATATATAATAATATCATAATGTCAAAAACCATATAAACCATGCCATGTCATGATGTCAAATGCAATGAGTCCCACCCATCACAAGTACATATAAGTACCCCCACATAGGTCTTTTGGACGCCCCGACGGAGTGTGGCCCCTCCGATTTATTCTTGATGGAAAAGCACATCAAGGTATCCCACATAAGTTTTTCGGACGCTCCGACGGAGTGTGGCCCCGACGGTTACATATCCTTCACCCCATGCCATGCATGAGATGCTAATGAATCACATGCTATTTTATCATATAAACATAGCATTAAAACTCACATTTTGAAACAATATCTTTTACAACATAATTCATCAAAATAAGATAAAGCATTGAACATAAACCCATGGTTTCAAAGAGGTGGAATCCTACCAAAGACCACTAACGTGTCCTTACGCTTTTGTCCGGTAACCGCTCACTATCGTACACACCTTGTGGGGTCCCGTTACCTTATAATATATCAATCAATTAAAACCATGTCCTATTTGATTTAACATTAGGTCTAAGTCCATAAACGCAACCTTGTGGGGTTCGGCCATACCCCATGGCCGAACCTCACGTACTAGGTTTTAGTCCCTCCTTTGGTTTAGTAAACCATTCATTTAAATTATACAAAGACCCAAAAATGGCCCATTAACAAGTTCATGGGGTTCGGCCATACACCATGGCCGAACCCTTGATGTTTCATTTCTAACTTTTCTTTTAAATGGTTTACCATCTTAGGTCCATAAACATAAGTCTATACTTGCATCCTCCATTCATTTAAAATATACATAAACATAATAGATCCATAATTGACCCATAAAATTGGTTCATGTATGGCCGAACCCATGATGACTAAATTCCAATTATATCAATTACCATCCTTGAATCCATAAATCAAGGTTCCTTCCTTTTTTATCCAAAAGTCCATCATTAACACCTTTCTAAATTAATCACCATCTTCCATGGGGTTCGGCCATGGTGGTTCCTAATCTTCTCTTAAAAATCATTCATCCAATATAAATTCCTTAAGACCTTTCCATGGTTTTCATAATCTAATTGCATCTAAAAACCATCAACCATGCATCCATTTAAAATAAATCATAATTAACCTTTCACATGGGGTTCGGCCATACAACATGGCCGAACCCTATGATTCATCTTTTCCTCCCATAAATCAAATTAAATTTAACAACACCATCCATAAAACATAACCAATGTTCCTCCATGGGGTTCGGCCATACACCATGGCCGAACCCTATGGTTCTTTAATTTCCTCTTGACCATCATTTAATCCCATCAAAAACATTGATATTCCTTCCATGGTGTTCATCCATACACCATGGCCGAACCCATAAAATCATCCATGACCTTCCATGGTTTCTAACCCATAAAAATAAACCAAAGTTCTTTCATGGGGTTCGGCCATATGGTTCATCCTTCCATTAAATTATCATATGTTTCCCTTAATTTTTTTTCTTCCATGGGGTTCGGCCTTTCATCATGGCCGAACCCTATGGTTCCTTCCTTTAAACAAAATTATCAAATAATTACCGGTCCCACGACTCCTCTGGTTTTTCCTTCGCTCCCACTTGTTCTTCCGATTCTCTCCTTCCTTGCACATTGCCGAGAACACCTTTCAGCACTTCCCACTGGTTTGTTTCACGCTGGAATCACCTTCTTGTCAGAGCACCCAACGTCAAGACGTTCCTGATTTGGATGTGTTGTGCGCCCCTCTTCCTTATGTGCCTTTCTTTTGTAATACTTCCAATTGATCCTATATTTAGAAGATGCCAAGCGCCCCTACTTAGCAATTCCCTTAGTGTTGTTTTTAATCAAGGGAAATGACCCTTTTTAGAGATCTTATGTGCATCACCTTGGATATGGATACCTAATGTTCGGCCAAGGCAATCTATTTTTAATCTTAGACATCTTCTTTATTTAGCAATCCTCTAGTTTCACTCTTAACCAAGGAAAAGACCCCTTTTAAAGATACTCCAACATATCTTCATGGATGCGCATATCACACATACACGGCCAAAGCAATCTTCCAAGTTCCCTTTATGCGCATAATCATGGATATGCAATTCTTCATACACGGCCATGTTATCTATTTCTAATTTTTAGACATCTTGCATTACCATTTTAATTAAACCCCATTTAATTCTATTGAAACCATTTCCACAATCCGTTGGGTCTTAATTGGGCAATGACCCAACACTTTACCCATCTAAGGTCCATATCTAATAATTCACAAATTAAATGGGTAATTTTCATATATATTAATAACTTGAAAATCCGGGGTGTTACACCAACATCCAACGTGATCAAATCTACCTCGCCCTGCATCCCTTCACCCCAAGGGTGATTCATTCAATCTCTAAGGCGGTTGAACCGCGTCTAACGAAGCTAGCACCACCCCCATGGGTAAAATAGTATTTAGCTCTGCGCATCAACGCACATCAAGTGTGCAAAATAGTCTTGAGAGTGCCCTCCAACGCGTAGCATGTGAGGGATCCACTCCTCAACGGCAACCCTACGGGACCAAGTCCCCGTATGTTCATATCGAGGCTCCCACGGTCTCACTGCTACTCTAAGCCTTACTCATGGAATCTAGATACTTAGCTCATCATTTCAACTACACAAAGGTGAGACGCCATGATCTACTAATCGAACAATCTCCTTTTTCCAACGGACTAAGGCATAACGTTATCAATATCAGGTAAGGGATATACCCATACCACATCTCAATCATCAATATCACGTGAGGGACGCACCTATACCACGTCTCAATATAATCAAGTGATCTCGTCACCTACATCTCAATGCCAAAGTCCTCATAAACTCTTAAGTTTGCATACTTTATTAAAAATCATTCAAACTTCCATCACAATACAAGGGTTGGTAGGGTTAGAAAAAAAAAAAAAACCCTTCAAAGAACAAAATGTACCCACAACCCTTACAAAATCTCCCCTTTCCCCAACATTTTCTTACCATTTCTTAGCCTAACTATAACGCTCTGCCCTTTCTCACTATGCCGAAAATCAGAGTCTATTTTTTTTCTTTGAATAAAATAGTGAGAGAGAGAGGGATGCCACGACGCGAGTTAAGTCTGAGCTTCCAAAGTCCGACCCTTAACTGGCCAACCATACGTGTACATGGACCAAGTCCACTAAAACGGTTCACACGTACGCAAGTCAACATGCAGAATAATCATAGATGCGGAAATATCATAGCATAACAATTCTATTCCATTTTAGATAGCAAAGTAGTCCAACACTTAATAATAATTACCTTAAGTTAAATATCCAAAATCAACCATCCAAACCATAGCAAATATATCTACGTTATTACATTCCCGACTGCTAGTTACTCAAATACATTATCCAAGGGTAACTTAAACAAAATGAAACTTAATCATCCAAGCTCTTAAGCTTGGCTCCGATCACATTCATCGTTCTGTTCCATTCTTGTGTCATCAACTAGGGTAGAAGTAGGGCGTTAGACAATGCGCCCAATAGGTACTCCAATAGGGTTAACACATGGGTTAGTACCAAAAATCCAAATAATATGTACATACTTTAAAGCGTATCCAAAACAGTGTATGATAATAGAGATCCAATCATATAGATAAAAACCAGAAATATTGCTATCATATGCAATGAGTCCCACCCATCACAAACACATGGTATCCTCTTGATGGAAACTCCTCATCAAGTTATCCCCACAGTGGTCTTACGGACGCCCAAATGGAGTGTGGCTTCCGGTTACCTCTTGATGGGATAATGCACATCAAGGTACCCCTCACGACTTACGGAAGCCCCGACGGAGCGTGGATCTCCGGTTACCTTCCATCCCTCCCATGCCATGCATGAGATGCAAATGCCAACATGCTATGGAATATTACAAAATATAGCATGAAAATCCCATAATTGCAACATATTGTTTGATACCAAAATAACTTATCAAATATGAATTAAAATCCTCATACATATACCATGCGTTTTTGTCCGGAAACCGATCACCGATCGTACACCGCTTGTGGGGTCCCGTTACCTTATTACATATCAATACATTAAAACAATGATCCCCTTTTATTTCCACCCATGTTTAAGTCCATAAACATTCCTTAATGGGGTTCGGCCTTACAACATGGTCGAACCTCACTCACTTGAATTTTGGTCCCTCTTTGTAATCTTTGGATCTTTTAAATTAAATCTAAGATCATGCCATCTTTGATTCATAAATCCAATCACTTATACAATAATTATTTAACATTGATAACAACCTAAGTTCACAAAAGCATTCCCCATGGGGTTCGGCCATACACCATGGCCGAACCCATGGTCCATCATTTTCACCCATATATAGCTCTTTGACATTAATCTTTCCATTGCTACTCACTTAACTTATATATACATGACTTAAGTCCTAAAATCATTCATCAACACAACATAGTTCCATGACTAAACTCCTCCATTTCATAGCTTGATGATTCATCTCTTAAATCATACATGGATTTACCAAATGATCCATCAATGGTCCATAATTGGTTCATGGGGTTCGGCCATACAACATGGCCGAACCCATGATGTCAATTTCAACCTCTTTCTTAAATCATTTACCACATTAAATCCATAACTAAACATTTCATGAATAGATCCACAAATGATCCATCGACATAGACCCATAATCAAATCCTTCCATCTCCTAGCATAATCATTCATTTAAACATGCCTAGATACATAAATAACCCATTAAAATGGTTCATGGGGTTCGGCCATACACCATGGCCGAACCCATGATGTCTCATTTCCATGTTCTCAATTAAATCAATTACAATATTTAAGTCCATAGACCAAGGTCCCTCCATGGGGGTTTAATCATACACTTGGGCCATCATTTTAAACCATCCTCAACCATATTTAAAAACCCATTAACATTACCAATATTTCCCCATCATTTCCATGGTCCAAAAATACCTAAGTCCACCAATATCTCTCCATGGGGTTCGACCATACACATGGCCGAACCCATGGTCCATGGTTCACCCTTTAGATCATTTAGATATTAACAGCATTCTTCCATTATTTCTCTCCTTTAAAACCTTTTAAACCCCTAACAACCTTCCATGGGCTTCGGGCATACAACATGGCCGAACCCCATGGCTCCATAAATCATACATCCATGATTGATCCTTTTAAAAACCTATAAAGATCATTAACCAACTTCCATGGTTTTCATCCTTCAAAACCCATAACAATTACTAACATACTTCCATTTTGAAACCTTTTAAAATCCTTAACCCTTTCCAGGGTTTAACCACCTTTAAAACCATTTAAACCAATGATATTCTTCCATGGGGTTCGGCCATACAACATGGCCGAACCCTATGGTTCATCAATTTACTCTAAAAATCATATAACCATGATCATATTCTTTTGATGTAAGGCTGAACCTCATCCACCCCTTTTTGTTGTCCTTGATGGTTCTCATACATATAGTTTAGGGTTTGGCCATGCAATGGCCAAACCATGTTCCTTGACCATCTTTTCCATGTTTATAAAATCTTATCATGTACTTACTAATTCCGCGACTCCTCTGTTTCCTTTCACTCCTTCTTGCTCCTCCAATCTTCTCCCTCCTCAATGGCCAAACCATGTTCCTTGACCATCTTTTCCATGTTTATAAAATCTTATCATGTACTTACTAATTCCGCGACTCCTCTGTTTTCTTTCACTCCTTCTTGCTCCTCCAATCTTCTCCCTCCTTAGGTTCTTCTTCCTCCTTGATCCTTGGCAGAGAGTGAGCTTGAGAGGTCTTGAAATGAAAACCAAAAGAGAGGGTTCGACCAAGAAAGTGTAAGTTTGAGAGAGAGAGGGAAACTTGGGATAGAAAGTAGTCTAAGTCCTTTGTCTTTTGTCAATGAGAGAGGGTCAGCCTTGTGTGAGAGCTTGGGAGTGAGATGGAGCAAAGAATCCTCTTTGTTTGTTCAATATAAATCAGCCAAGGGTGGTATCCTTTGGTTGATAACCCTTTTGTAACTCCCATGACCTTTCACCTCCCCATTGATACTTACTTTGGGGGTTTCATCCCATGAGATGAAACTCCCAATCTTATGCCCCATGGGCTTCCATGTTCCAACGTGTAGCCTTGTGTGTCTTTGTGTAACAACACAACTCTCCAACTTCTTCATCTTGAGCAATGAAGGTCGGCCAAGGGTGGTGTCCTTTGGTGATACCCCTTTGTAACCACCATGCCCCTTCACCTTCCTCCTTAATGTTCTATTTGGAGGTTTCATCCATGAGATGAAACACTCCCATCGTTTTACCCTTGGGTTTCCATCTTGAGATGGAAACCCCCCATGTTTCCAACGTGTATGCATGGGTATGTGTTCTGTAACCTCCAAAACTTTTCACCTCCTTCATTAAAGCTTCCTTTGGAGTTTCATCCCATGAGATGAAACTCCCATCTTTCCAACGTGTAACCCTAGGATATGTTTGTGTAACAACAAAAACCCCTCATCTTCCCACTCCACTCACTTAAGATGAAGGTCCCATTAACTTCCCATCGAACTCACCATAACTCAATTATTTTTAATTCTTTTAAACTCAACTCACTTAACTCACTTAAAATCAACTCAATTACTTGATTCCATTTCCAACTTAATTCAGCCCCAATTAAGTAAGCTTGAACTCACGTGGTGGTCAACCAAGTCAACCACGACCCATTGGGTCCCAATTGGGCATTTTGACCCAATTGACAATTTTGACCCAATTAAATAAATCTCACACATTTATTTCAATCGAACCATATCCACAATCCATTGGGTCTTAATTGGGAAATTGACCCAACATCCTACCCATCTAAGTCCATATCCATTAATTCACAAATTAAATGGGCAATTTCCATATATATTTATAACTTGAAAATCCGGGGTGTTACAATGCAACCTTCTTTTTAAAAATTTCGTCCCGAAAATCGAGCGAAGTAGGGTTTCAAACAGATTACCTAAATAGCTCAAGGTGAGCTATTCTCATTTCCGATTCAAGTTCCCAAGTGGTTTCCTCATTACCATGTCGATCCCATGCTACCTTGACGAACTGAATCGCTCGGTTCCGTAATATCTGTTTTTTTTTGTCTCACGTTATCTCTTTTTCCCATGAGTCCATTTGTGATCTCATTAGATCAATGTACTCTGTTTCACTTTACCTACTACCAAGATATTTTCCATATGTACTCGTTCAATACGTTAATTCGACTACTCTCTGTGTGAGGTTAGTGATGACCTTGCCCCTCATTGAAATTTGTTAATGAGGTAGGCTGCCAATGCAAGCCTATGCTCAAGGCTTTCGCTGATTCCATTTTAACCAGGTTTCTAGCTGTACTCTCCTGGAACTCCATCGACTTTCTACAGAGTCAGGTGATCAGTCTAACTCTGTAGTCGCCCATAGCTTCCCATTCGAGTTTCACTAGACTCTTAACTTTTCCACTAAGTACATCTCCAAAAGTAAGCATATCTTCATTTGCATATAAGTCACTATGTGACTAACACCTTCTGTTCAAAACTTCTACGATACCGAGTATCTCTCCACACTAACTTTCCTGTGATACAAGTCGTAATACAAATAACACCTTTTTCTTATAACGTGGGATGTAAATCTAAACATGTCCCAATCATTAGAACAATTTGTCATCTATGAGACCAACAGGTCCATCACATTACCAACATGTCTACCATGGTACTAATACCCTCATCCACGGTTATACACATCCATCCCTGGTATCTCTCTATCAGTGAGTATCATCTATCCATGGTTAATAACCATCCATGAATATAACCCTCCTATGGGTATAATCCATTCATGGCATAATCCATCCTTAGGCATAATTAATCCAGGGCACATCATCTACCATGAGATATTCTATCCGTAGGAACAACACTCGAATGAATCACTACGTGACTGTAACAACAATATCAAATCATAAATATACTTCGACCCCTAGCAAGACTTAGGGCTCATGACTTACTAAGCGGAAGACCCACGTCCAATGTGATTAACTCTACCTCGCCCTGCATCCCTTCACCCCAAGGGTGATCAGTCAAGCTCTAAGGAGGCCGAACCGCGTCTAACGAAGCTAGCACCACCACCATGGAGTAAAATAGTACTAGCTCTACGCATCAACGCACATCAAGTGTACGAAATAGCAGTGAGAGTGCCCCCCAGCGCGTAGCATGTGAGAGACCCACTCCTCAACGACAACCCTATGGGACCAAGTCTTTGTATGTTCATATCGAGGCTCCCACGGTCTCAATCATCAATATCACGTGAGGGACGTACCCATACCACGTCTCAATATAATCAAGTGACCTTGTCACATACAACTCAGTGCCAAAGTCCTCATAAACTGTAACGCCCCGCCCTTTTCCAACCTTCCAAAATCAGAGTCTATTTTTTTTTTTTATATAAATACAGTCAAGTGGAAGAGAGCGGGGAGACGTCACGACGCGAGCTAAGTCCGGACTTCCAAAGTCCGACCCTTAACTGGCCACCCATGTGTGCAGGGACTAAGCCCATGAAAACTGATCCACACATGGAACTAAGTAAATCTTGCGGAATAATATAAACTGACTGCGGAATAAGTCAAATATGCGGAATTATAATCAATCCTCAGAGTGCTCCATCCTCAGATAGCAAAGTACAAGTCATAATTACTTTAAACTAAACATTCATTCAAACTAAATCAAACCATAGCAATATTCCAAGTTATTACATATCCTTGCAAACATAAACAAAATATCCATATATATAAATTCCATTCAGATATCCAAACTTCTACGCTTGGTTTTCTTCACGATCCTCGGCCTTTGCCTTTCCTTTTCCTGCGTCATCGACTAAGGTAGAAGTAGGGCGTTAGATCAACGCGCCCAGTAGGTTTTCCGATCAGGGCTACCACATGGTTAGTATATAACATGCATATATCATAGTATATGATCATTAAAAACATCTGAAATCAATGCTATGTATGTAAATGCAAATGTAATGAGTCTCACCCATCACAAGTATACATAGCTATCACTTGACGGGACTCTCACGTCAAGGTAATCCACAGTACTCCTCATTTCCTATGGATAGAAACTTTATCATTAAGTTATATCATCACCCCATGCCATGCATGAGATGTCAATGAATATATGTCAATTGTAAATATATATCTCATCATTCAAAACCAATTTGAAACGTAAAGCAATAACAATATATCTCATAAAAACCATGATAAAACCAATTATAAAAGTGGTTACAAGTAGGTAGGAAACCTACTGAAAGTTCTCTTAACAGTCCGCTCTTCTTAGACCGTCACCCGTTCACGACTCGTGCACCGTTCAAGTCCCGTTACCTTGTTTGTATAACAACAAGTTAATAACATAATCTTTTGATTTCTTATTAGGTTTAATTCCAAAAAACCACCTTGTGGGGTTCGGCCATACCCATGGCCGAACCTCACCCACTTTGGATTTGATCTTCCATTTCATTTGATCAATACCCTCCGTATAACTTACTTAGACACCTTATGTTAAATAATATAACTTGGTAGGGTTCGGCCATACAGCATGGCCGAACCATACCACTTTGGTTTGACCCTTCTTTCGAGTCCTTTAAATCCTTCCTTCCATTTTTACATTTATGGCTTGTATTTACAGTTTTACCACTAGACCCATCATGCTTAATCTTTGCTTCTTAGTCAAAGTCCATATGACCAACCCATCTTAGTGGGGTTCGGCCATACTACTTGGCCGAACCTCACCAATCCAAATTGATTTTATATCAATTCTTCATTCATAAAGTTACTTACCCATCAGTCCATGTAATTATCTAGTCCTTGATTTTATAAAGTTGCAACATGGCCGAACCCATGGTCCATGTTTTATCACTATTTTCATCCCTTTAAAACATTACATACTATACTTAAAAATCCATTTAAAATTATCAACTTTCTCCATTATTTTCCATTCTTTTTACATCCATTAAAATCATTAAACATCACCATAGGGTTCCGCCATACACCATGGCCGAACCCATGGTTCATGGCTCACCTTCATCCACCACTTTTGAGGCCATTAAAATTCATTTACATCTCCCATGATTTTCTCATTTAAAACCCCTAAAAAAAATCACTAATATTTACTCATTAGCACCATAAAATCATACATTACCCTTCCATAATTTTAATCTTCAAAACCCTATTTAAATTTACTTAATTACTTACCATGGGGTTCGGCCATACTACATGGCCGAACCCTAGGGCCTAATTCCTTCATACATCCATACCTCCATACTTAATTAAATTTTAATACATAGTGTCCTTAATATCCATTTTATTTTTCTTAATCTATCTCTCCCATTAGGGTTGCCCATTTCTCACCCTTTCTTGGATAGATTTTTAGATCCATGGCCCATAACATTTTGGCCACCAATTAATCCAAGCAATGGATCTTCCATGGTCTCCTTTGAGTCCTTAAAAAAAAATGTAGAATCTTGTTTAGTGAAACTTACCGTCCTTTTTCTCCATTTGATTTCCTTAGTCTTCTTTCTTCTTCTTCTCCTTGTTATTCGGCCAATGAATGAGCTTGACCAAGGTGAGATCACCAAAAGGATGGGTTCGGCTAAAATGAAGGTAGATTGAGAGAGGGAAAGGAGAAGATGGTGAGAGGAAAGATAATGGACCTTGATCTTAGGGTGATAGACTAGAATTTTCCTTACTTTCTTCTCTTCTTTTTCCAAGTTTTTCTTCTTCTTTTCCTTTCTTAGAGATGAGGGACGGTGGTGAGAGGGAATGAAGAGATGGAGATGAGAGTTGTTTGGGTGGTAAGGTGAAAACCATCCAATCTTTGGTTTCTTAGGCCACACACCTCCATGATGGTCTTCACCCACCAAGCATGGGCTCCTTGTCCTTGGTGGTGGTGGTTGAGACCAAACCACCACCAACCCAACGGTTTGGCCTCTTTGGGAGGGAGTGGTTTGGTGTTCCCCCCTTTGACCATTTGACCATATGATGAGAGGTATGGGTCCTCATACCTTGAGTGGTGGTGGTTGAGATGAAACCACCACCCTAAGTCATGGTTTCCTTTGTATTTCCTTGGGTGGTTTCAATGGAATGAAACCACCATTTGACTTGCCCCTTTGACTTATTTATTTGACCCTAATTTGACTAACCTAATTAATTAAATTAACTCCTTACTTAGGTTAATTAATTCATTTTTAATTTAAGTCCATTAAATTCCCTTTTTAAGAAATCCACCCATGGTTGACCAAGTCAACCATGGTGGACCAAGTCAACCATGGTGGACGGCCCCCACCAACACCTATCTTACCCGCCACCTCACTTAATGAGGTGGAGGTGGGCCCCATCCGGCCATGTCACTTAAACCCCATTAATCTAACTTAGATGTTTTAAAATAATTTAATCAAACTTAATCTACTTTATTCCTCCTTAGTCCTCTTAACTTATCCATGGTTGACCAAGTCAACCATGATGGTCGGCCCCACCTTTTCCTTGGTCCACACGCCACCTCACTTGGTGAGGTGGAGGTGGGCCCCATCTTAGTCATCTCATCATTTACTTAGGTGGTTTAATTCCAATTCAACCCATTTCAATCAATTGGGTCACCATTGGGCCCATGGCCCAATTAAATTATTTTCTACCTTTTACCTTATAGTTTGAATCATTTTGATCCATTGGGTCCCACATGGTTATCGGGCCCACTTTGACCATTATTGACCCCTCAGATGAATTCCATCCAATCTATGGTCTATTGAACCATATTTGGACCTTTGCCCCATAATTTGATCCATTTGATATCCTTATCATCAAAATTCCAATTTTTTCATTATTAAGATAAATAAATGCTATATATATGTTGATTTAAAAATTCGGCTTATTACAAGTACTAAGTCCATAATTGAGATATGTAATTTCGAAATCATAAACATATATCATTCATTAACATAATCCAATTATCCCACAAAACAGTCCATGGGGTTCGGCCATACATATGGCCGAACCCTATGGTTCTCTTGGTGTAATCATTCCAACATTTGTCCATGGTTTTAATCCATAATTTAGCCATAGCATTAATATGGTTCAGCCAAGCCATAGCTACTCAAAAACAGTAAGCTTATCTTCACTTTAAATCCTTTAAAAATCTTTATTTCCTAATATGGATTTTATCCCTCAAACACCATTAAAATCACCACGTTTTTCCATGGGGTTCGGCCATCCAATGGGGCCGAACCCTATGGTCCATATTTTACCATTTTAAACATCAAAATCCTAGATTTAAACCATTGATGGATCTTGTAACGCCCCGCCCTTTCCACCCTTCCGAAGATTAGAGTCTAAATTTCTTTTGAAAGAAACACAGAGTGAAAGAGAGCAGGCGGCGTCACGACGCGAGTTAAGTTCAGACTACTCAAGTCTGAACCTTAACTGGCCACCCATGTGTACATGGACTAGACCATGATAATAAATCACACATGGAACTAACAACAACTTGCGGAATAAACTAAACTATTTGCGGAATAGCATGACTACATAGCAAGTAACAGTCTCAAATATTAATTAACACAAATAACCATCCATAGTTAGTAACCTAATCAAACCATAGCAAAGTGATAACTTATTACATGTCCACAATCTATAATTCAAAAGACAGTAATAAAGAAGTCCAGTTCAGCATTCAAGCGCTTAGGCTTGGCTCCCCTCCCGGTCATCGACCTTCTTTTTCCCTTTACTTGTACCTGCATTCTCCTTTGAGGATAGAATTAGGGCGTTAGATCAATGCGCCCAGTAGGTTCCCGATCAGGGCTACCACATGGTTAGCATATAAAACATGCATATATATCATAGTACATAATTATCAATAAGACATCTGAAAACAAATGCTATGTATATGCACATGTAAAGAGTCCCACCCATCACAAGTCACATAGCCATTATCTCAAGAAAACTCTCATATCAAGGTATTCCGGAGTAGTCCTCATTTCCTCTGGATGGATAAGCCAGAGTACTCCACATTTTCCTCTGGATAGTGTGCTTATGTTCAAGTTAATCCAGAGTAATCCACATTTCCTCTGAATCGGATACTTATCATTATGTCATTCCATTCCACCCCATGCCATGCATGAGATGTCAATGCATTGTATATCATTTGTAAATACATGACTCATCATTCAATAACATATTTGAAACATAATATCAAATACAAACTATCTCATAAAAACTTGATAAAAACCGAATCATAATTGTGGTTACAAATAGGTAGGAAACCTACTGAAGATTCACTTCAGTACTTGATCTTTCTTTAGCGTCACTCGATCACGACTCGCACGTCGTTCGACTTCCAGTACCTTATCCATATATCAATTAGTAAGTCATAACATCATTTACTTATTCAATCACATCTACGACCCATCCACATCATGTGGGGTTCGGCCATGCCCATGGCCGAACATCATCAACTTTGAATTTGTCATTTTATGGGGTTCGGCCCTATACTTGGCCGAACCTTGTATTCCCACTCTTCCATCATCAAATGGTTCTCCATTACAATACTTTAAACCCTTTATAAAATCATGGGAATAATATCAAACACAACCTATGAACTTAGTCCATTTATTCCAAAACAGCCCCTGGGGTTCGGCCATGCACATGGCCGAACCCAATGGTTCTCTTGATCTGATTGATTCATCAATTACCCATGATTTGAATCAGTAATCTTAACCCTAATATTGACATGGTTCAGCCCTACATTGGCCAACCAATAACAGCAAGTTAAACTTCACCAAATCACATCAAACACCATATTTTATATGGTTTTAAACTCATCAAAATCATCAAATACTAACATGGGGTTCGGCCATCCAAAGTGGCCGAACCCTATATCCATGTTTTACTCCTCTTAAGCATGTTTTAAATCTCAGTTAGACAAGTAATAATCAGCATAATCATGACTGCATTTTTACCTCTTAAAACATCCACATAAGTTCATCAACTTGTCCAAAAGACCATAATACTTCATGGGATTCGGCCATCCAAAATGGCCGATCCAAATGGTCCATTTCATCAGTTTTAAACCACTGTTTTAGACCCATGATACCTTCAGTCCTTATGTCATTTAGATCCATGTTTTTAACCCTCTTTAAAACATGCATTTGAATCTCAAATAAAACTCAAAAACAATCCACAACAACTCTATGGTTTCCATGTTTCAAAACATGAAAACCAACCTAACTTTTACATGGGGTTCAGCCCTCCATGGTGGCCGAACCCAATGGTCATCTTTACCATTTTAACGCCTCTCTTAATCAAGGTTAAAACCTTGGTGTATTCGGCCATAACCATGGCCCAATACATATGTGCATAACACACCATGGTTTGACATGGTTTTTGACCCTTAAGATCATCAAATCAAATCCACATTTTTCATGGGGTTCGGCCAGCCAAGATGGCCGAACCCAATGGCATATTTTCTTAACCTTTTAAGCCATTTAATCCAAGGTTTAGACCTATGACATATTCAGCCATACATGACCAAAATATGTCATCCAAATTTACAATTTCAAGCTTTTTAATAAACCAAGCACTTATGTAAAAACTTACCAAAGTTCCTTGCTTTTAATCTTTACTTCTAATCCTTCTTTGCCTTCTTTCCTTTGCTGTTTAGTGCTTGATCTACTGGTGCAAACACCTCTGCTATTCCAGCTACGAAAAACAAATTGGAGAGAGGGAGAGAGATGGAAAATCTTGGATTTCCAATGTGAAAAACGGCCAACCATGGTGATTGTTTCCTTTAGTACTTCAGCCCCCAAGACCCCTCCATTCCCTCATCAATTCTTACCAAAAACGATGGGTCTTGGGTGCTATCCAATGCACCCCTTGGTACCTGCCTATGCAGCCTTTCCACTTCCCAAGCATCACCTCTAATTCCCATGCAGTTTCATTTAAGATTTAACATGGAAATCACCCCAACAAGTCCCCAACGTGTGGGACTTGTTTTGGTGGTTCTGACTTAGCCAAACTACTCATATTCCCTCTGAACTCACTGATTTACAGTCCCATTGATTTCCATTTTGACTCACCCAACTCACATGTCCAACTCACATGTCCAACTCACCTCAGTAATTGACAATCATTTAATGCATTTGAGTCAACTCATTTTTAATAAAATCAGTTCCATTTAACCTGATTTAACTCACTATTGAACTCATTTGTGGGCTCACATGGTCGGCTGTGGTCAACAAAGTCAACCCAACCCATTGGGTTCCCCTTTAGCTCCTTGACCCATTTTTGACTCCATGACCCAATTATGGGTATTTTGGTCATTTGTAATTGGTTTTTACATGTGGATCAGGCCTACCCATTTTTTCTCCACTTGATTTCCAATCAAATCAGATTAACCCCATTTAATTTAAGTTCACACAACGGTCAAATAATCCATTAAGACCCGTTGGGTCCCATTTGGACCCTTTGACCCATTAGCCATTTTTTACCCAATTGATGTACATTACCCATCCAATCAAACTTGACATTTATAATGTGCTCATATGATCTTAATTTGATCAATGGGCCCCACCATTTCCTTACTTAACATCACAAATAATTAATTTAACACATCAGGGGCATTTTCGTAATTATCCACTTCATTGAGAAATTTGGGTGTTAAAGATCTAGCCATACAATGGCTGGATCACATTCCCTTAATCAACTTTATTTATCCATGGTTCAAAGTGCACTTACCAATACCGCGACTCCTTCGGTCTTTTACTTCTTGATCTTTTTCTCCGGTTTAATCTTCCGTTCCTTTCTTAGTCCTTCCCTCTTCCTTCTTGTTCTCTTATCTGAGATTAGCCTTGCTGCCACCTCCTTGAAATACTTCAGCCAGGTGATGGATTTGAGAGTAAGAGAGAGAGAAAGGAAACTTTGATCTTAAACCTTGGTTCCAAACTCCTTTGCTCAATGTGTGCTTTTGTCTTGGTGAAAGAAATCAACCAAGGACTGATTGCAAATCAGTAACCAGCTGCTATTCTTGGTTTCGGAAAGATGGAGGACGACCAAGGGAGACAGAGAGGTAGTGACAGGAAAATGACTTCTTTTGGCTAATCAAATTCAGCCTCAAGTTAACCTCACATGTAACTCCCATATTAACCAATGCCCTTTATGCTTACTTGGGGGTTTCATCTATGAAATGAAATCTCCCCAAGCTTCCAACGTCTCCTTTGGACTGTATTTGTGTAACCCCCTCCTTAGCTCCCCTCTCATTAACAATTCAAATGGGGGTTTCATCTTAAGATGAAGCTCTTCCCCTCCTCCAACGTGTAGCTTAACCTATTTGAATTTGAAATGTTATAATCTATTATGTGTAACTCCAACAAACAGCATGCCCATTCATGCTTCATCTTTTAACCATTCCATGCAACTCCAATTGTAACTCTCATTTATTTACTACTTCCCTTGATTCACCTTGTGTAACCGCCACTCATTACTTATTGCCCAAATGAGAGTTTCATGAGATGAAACTCCTTGAATCCAACGGTATTGATCCTTGATCTTTGGACTACCCAAGCATCTATTGGCTGTCCTTTTGAAGACTCAAGCATGGCATAAACCCTATGCCATTTCCAACGTGCAAAATTCTTTTAATCTTTGAAATACCACTCCCCACAATTGTAACTCCCAAGACCGTCACCCCATTCATTTTTAAATTAGGAGTTACATGCATGGAAACCTCCCATGTAGCCAACGTTCTCTTGGTTTTGAATTTGAAACAGCCCACAACCTTTTATCTCCACACCTCACTCACTTAAAAATTAAGTATTCCATCCAACTCATTTATTTAGCTCACCCAACTCAACTCATTCATTTAATATAACTCAACTAATAAATTCAACTCACTCATCTCCATCATTTAATTTATCTCAATCCCACTCAAACATTAAATTAAACTTAACCCAAATTAACTTTGAGCTTAAACAATGATTAATCATGTCATCCACGACCCATTGGATCTCGTTTGGGTCCCTTTGACCCATTTATCAAAATTTGACCCAATTACAAATGTATATTACCCTTTTAACTTAATTTAATCCTTATACAAATACATTTAGCAACGGGTCCCACCATTTTTTCTCATCTATGATCATAACCCTTCAATTTATAAATCCAATGGCATTTTCATAAATATGGATAAATTCATGCAAATTGCTATATTAAAAAATCTAGGGTATTACACTTAAAGAGTGAAACTAGGGGATTGCTAAATAAAGAAGGTGTCCAAATAAAGATAGGATTGTTTGCCGTGTGGGAGTTATGCGCCAAAAGGGATTCTTCCCTTGGTTAAAAACGGCATAAGGGAATTGCTAAGTTAAGAGGATCTTGGCACCTTCTAATTAGGATTGAGTGGAAAGTCTTATAAAATAAAGACATAGAGGGGCGCACGGCATACACATTGAAGGGGTTTTCATCAAAGATCAGTCTCAGCATGTCAATAGAAGGAAAAAGCAGCCAACCGAGTGAAAGACCTAGGAGGAGAGGAGGCTAAAGAAGAAGAAGATTGGAAGAGCAAGAACAAGCGAAGAAAAACCGGAACCGGTTAGTATTTTGATAATTTCGTTTAAAGAAAGGAACCATAGGGTTCAGCCATAGGTATGGCCGAACCCCATGGAAGAATATTGAGGGAATGATTATGGTTAATTAATGGAATGATGAACCAACATGGCCGAACCCCATGGAAGGACTTTGGTGATTTTAATGGAAGTTTGGAGGATGAAAATCATAGAGTTATGGTTATAATTTTAAAAGGGTTTTAATGGATTTTTTGGTGAAGATCCTTAGACCATGGGTTCGGCCAGGAGTATGGCCGAACCCCATAAATAATTATGGAATTATGTTCATGTATTTAGATCATGGAAAATGATGGGAAAGGTTACTTATGATTTATTTTAAATGATGGAAGGTTTGATCATTTTAGATGCAATTGGATCATGAAAACCATGAAGGATTATGAAGTTTTGATTGCATTTAAAAGAGAAGATTATGAACCATAGGGTTCGGCCATGGTGTATGGCCGTACCCCATGGAAGATGGTTATTAAATTAGAAAGTTTCTAATTATGGACTTTTGGATTAAAAAAGGAAAGAACCTTGATTTATGGATTCAAGAATGGGAATTGCTATAATTGGAATTTAGACATCATGGGTTCGGCCATAGTGTATGGCCAAACCCCATGAATCAATTCCATGGATCGTTTATGGAGGGTTTTGTTTATGGTTCTATGGTCATGGTTCATTGGTGGATCCATGTATGAAATGTCTAAAATTAAGGAGATGAAAGATCATGGGTTCGGCCATGAGGTATGGCCGAACCCCATGAGATTGGTTTGTGGATCAAAACATGGACTTAGGCATTTGTTAATGAATGAAAGGATTAGTTATGGAATGTTAGCCATGAATGACAATATTGTAATTTAAATGGAAATAAGGGACCATGGGTTCGGCCATGGTGTATGGCCGAATCCCATGGGAATTATTTGGTGGACTTAGGGTCTATGTATGGTAGATTAAAATGAATGAAATTTTAACTAAGGATTAGACCAATGGCAAAGTTGTAATAAAGGGTGAAAGTGATGGATCATGGGTTTGGCCATAGTGTATGGCCGAACCCCATGAGGAATGTTTTGGTTATGGTTTTGAACAATGGGAATGATGTAAATAAGTGTGAAAATGATAGACCATGGATTCGGCCATGGTGTGTGGCCGAACCCCATGGGGATTGTTTTGTGGACTTTGTTGTTATCAAGGTTCAATGAATTTAGGGGTTATTGATTAAACCAAAAGAGGAACTAAGAACCAAGTGGGTGAGGTTTGGCCATGTTGTATGGCCGAACCCCACCAAGACATATTTATGGACTTAAATATTGTAAATAAAGGGAGACATGGTTTTAATTTATTGTTATATTATAACGTAACGGGACCTTGCAAGGTGTGTACGATCGTGAGCGGTTACCGGACGAAAGCGCAAGGACACGTAGTGGTCTTTGGTAGGATTCCACCTCTTTGAAACCATGGATTTATGTACAATGTTTCTTATCTTATTTATGATGAATTTATGTTGAAAAAGATATGTTTCAAAAGTGAGTTTTAATGCTATGTTTACAATATAAAATAGCATGTGTTTCATTGGCATCTCATGCATGACATGGGGTGAAGGATATGTAACCAGAGGGGTCACACTCCGTCAGGGCGTCCGAAAAACCTATGTGGGATACTTTGATGTGCTTTTCCATCAAGAAGAAACCGGAGGGGCCACACTCCGTCGGGGCGTCTGAAAGACCTATGTGGGGGTACTTATAGGTACTTGTGATGGGTGGGACTCATTGTATTTGACATCATGACATGGCATGGATTATATGGTTTTTGACATTATGATATTATTATATATGTTTTGTACTAACCATGTGTTAGCCCTAATTGGAATACCTACTGGGCGCGTTGTTCTAACGCCCTACTTCTAACCTAGTTGATGACGCAGGAGACAAGGGGAACGATGAACGTGAATAGGGCCAAGCATAGGAGCTTGGATGCTTTCAGTTATGTTTTGATTAAGTTACTTATGGACTTGTATTTGAGTAACAAGACTTCGGACATGTAATAATTTAGATGGTTTGCTATGGTTGGATATTTATTTGGATAATTGAGTTAACTTTAATTATGATTAAAGACTTGACGTACTTTGCTATCTGAAATGGAATAGAACTAGATTCTATTATAATTCCGCATCTTATGATTTTAATTCCCCATGTTTATATTGTTATATGTGAACTGTTTTCATGGACTTAGACCATGCACACATAGGGTTGGCCAGTTAAGGGACGGACTTTAGAAGTTCGGACTTAGCTCGCATCGTGACGTCCCGCTCTCTATCACTCTTTGGTTTGAAAAAAAAAATAGACTCTGATTTACGGAAAGCATAGAGTGAAAAAGGGAGGGACGTCACAGTTAACACATGGGTTAGTACCAAAAATCCAAATATAATATATCATACCATACTTGTAAAGTATCGTATCCAAAACAATGTATGATAATAGAGATCTAATCATAAAGATAAAAACCAGAAACATTGCATGATAATAAAGATCATAATCATGCCGATTCAATGTCATGCCATGCTATCATATGCAATGAGTCCCACCCATCACAAACACATGGTATCCTCTTGATGGAAACTCCTCATCAAGTTATCCCCACAGTGGTCTTACGGATGCCCAAATGAAGTGTGGCCTCCGGTTACCTCTTGATGGGATAATGCACATCAAGGTACCCCTCACGACTTACGGATGCCCCGACGAAGCGTGGGTCTCCGGTTACCTCTTGATGGGATAATGCACATCAAGGTACCCCTCACGACTTATGGACGCCCCGACGAGCGTGGGTCTCCAGTTACCTTCCATCCCTCCCATGCCATGCATGAGATGCAAATGCCAACATGGTATGAAATATTACAAAATATAGCATGAAAATCCCATAATTGCAACATATTGTTTGATACCAAAATAACTTATCAAATATGAATTAAAATCCTCACACATATCCCATGGTTTCAATGAGATAGAATCCTACCAATGATCAACTAACGCGTCCTTGCATTTTTGTCCGGAAACCGATCACCGATCGTACACCGCTTGTGAGGTCCCGTTACTTTAATACATATCAATACATTAAAACAATGATCCCTTTTTATTTCCACCCATGTTTAAGTCCATAAACATGCCTTAGTAGGGTTCGGCCTACAACATGGCTGAACCTCACTCACTTGAATTTTGGTCCCTCTTTGTAATCTTTGGATCTTTTAAATTAAATCTAAGATCATGCCATCTTTGATTCATAAATCCAATCACTTATACAATAATTATCTATCATTGATAACAACCTAGATTCACAAAAGCATTCCCCATGGGGTTCGGCCATACACCATGGCCGAACCCATGGTCCATTTTTCACCCATATTTAGCTCTTTGCCATTAATCTTTCCATAGCTACTCACTTAATTTATATATACATGACTTAAGTCCTAAAATCATTCATCAACACAACATAGTTCCATGACTAAACTCCTCCATTTCATAGCTTGATGATTCATCTCTTAAATCATACATGGATCTACCAAATGATCCATCAATGGTCCATAATTGGTTCATGGGGTTCGGCCATACAACATGACCGAACCCATGATGTCAATTTCATCCTCTTTCTTAAATCATTTACCACATTAAATCCATAACTAAACATTTCACGCATGGATCCACAAATGATCCATCGACATAGACCCATAGTCAAATCCTTCCATCTCCTAGCATAATTATTCATTTAAACATGCCTAGATTCATAAATACCCATTAAAATGGTTCATGGGGTTCGGCCATACACCATGGCCTAATCCATGATGTCTCATTTCCATGTTCTCCATTAAATCAATTACAATATTTAAGTCCATAAACCAAGGTCCCTCCATGGGGGTTTAATCATACACTTGGGTCATTATTTTAAACCATCCTCTACCATATTTAAAAACCCATTAACATTACCAATATATCCCGATCATTTCCATGGTCCAAAAATACCTAAGTCCAACAATATCTCTCCATGGGGTTTGGCCATACACATGGCCGAACCCATGGTCCATGGTTCACCCTTTAGATCATTTAGATATTAACAACATTCTTCCATTATTTCTCTCCTTTAAAACCTTTTAAATCCCTAACAACCTTCCATGGGGTTTGGCCATACAACATGGCCGAACCCTATGGTTCAATAAATCATACATCCATGATTGATCCTTTTAAAAACCTATAAAAATCATTAACCAACTTCCATGGTTTTCATCCTTCAAAACCCATAACAATTACTAACATACTTCCATTTTGAAACCTTTTAAAATCCTTAACCCTTTCCATGGTTTAACCACCTTTAAAACCATTTAAACCAACAATGTTCTTCCATGGGGTTCGGCCATACAACATGGCCGAACCCTATGGTTCATCAATTTATTCTAAAAATCATATAACCATGATCATATTCTTTTGATGGGGTTAGGCCATATATCATGGCCGAACCTCATCCACCCCTTTTTATTGTCCTTGATGGTTCTCATACATATAGTTTAGGGTTTGGCCATGCAATGACCAAACCATGTTCGTTGACCATCTTTTCCATGTTTATAAAATCTTATCATGTACTTACCAATTCCTCGATTCCTCCGGTTTCTTTCACTCCATCTTGCTCCTCCAATCTGCTCCCTCCTTAGCATCTTCTTCCTCCTTGATCCTTGGCCGAGAGTGAGCTTGAGTGTAACGCCCGCCCCTTTTCACCTAAATCAAAGTCTATTTTTTTTTTATAAAGAGTGACAAAGGGCGCGGACGTCACGACGCGAGTTAAGTCCGAACTTCTAAAGCCCGGCCCTTAACTGGCCAGCACTACGTGTGCGTGGAACGAAGTCCACGGAGAATGATTCACACGTAGAAGTAGCCCGCGGAATATTAAACTACGTGCGGAATTACAATAAAGACTGTCCTACAAATTTGAGATAGCAGGGAAGATACATTCATTTAATTACCAAAATACCTCAACAACATAATATCCAAAATAAAATCCAAAACATAGCAATTAATCTAAAATATTACATTCCGACGAGCTAAGCTATCAAAAACATTTCTAAATTAAACTTGAATAAACTAAATAGTCTGTCTCCCCAAGCTCCTAAGCTTTGCTCCCATTTCGTCATTCTGCTCCGCCGTCTCCTGTGTCATCAACTAGGGTAGAAGTAGGGCGTTAGACCACGCGTCTAGTAGGACTCCGAGTAGGGCTAACACATGGATTAGTGATAACAAAACATATAGATAATATTATATGAAAAACCATAAAATGAATGCTATGCCAGGGGTGTCTGTGTTATGGACCCCACCCATCATCCATACCATCATGCTGTCGTATCCCCCTGGACAGAAAAACCTCGTCAAGATATAAACAATCACAAATCATCCCCCTGGACGGCAAAACCTCGTCCAGGTATAAACAATCACCCATCATCCCCCTTGATGGAAGAAGCATCATCAAGGTATCATAATTACATACAATATCCCTGATAAATCAAACACATCAAAATATCTCCATGTCTGTTTATCGGTCGCCCCGACGGAGCATGGACTCCGATTTCATTTCATCCTTCCCCTGTCATATCCTTCCCATGCCATGCATGAGATGTAGATGCTATATGCCATGTAATGAATATAATAACAAACCATGACATTTAAAAATCCCATCAATAAAACATAAAACTTGATTATCAAAAATAGATCAAGCAAGACCTCAATAATCACATCATGGCCTTAAAACCCATTTTAAACCACTCATAGGCTTACCAAAATAAATCAAGTAAAAACCCCTACATAATACATAATTCAAAACCAAATCTTAAAACAAACCATATAATTTCCAAAATAATTCAAAGAAACCATCACTCAATCCATGGCTTACAAAAAGGTTAGAATCCTACCGAATACCGACTAGCATTCTTTCTTCCGTTTCCGTTCGACAGACCCGGTCGCTGATCACGCATCACTTGCGATGTCCGGTACCTTATTATACATATCAATTAGTCCATGTTTCTAACTATTTCCAAGCCTATTACCATTTCCAAGTCCATATGAATAATCGATCACTATTTAACTTTGTGTGTCCCATTTAATCCATTAGACATTTTAATTTGCATGAGTCTAAAAATCAGCCTCCTAGGCTTTATTTATTATACATAAACTTATCACTTAGTGCCCCTAAGTCCATGGTCCTCTCCCATGGAGTTCTTCATTTTTGGCCAATATTTACGGTTTTGCCATTACCTTTCCATGGATAATTCATTCCCTCTTCCATATACATTATGGTCTATAATGGATCCATAACTTAAACCCATTAATGATCTATAACTTAGGTTCGTTAATGACCCAACAACCATATCATGTGATCATAAAATTAGTCCTTTTATTAACCTAACCCTTATTCCTTTAAACCCATACAAAACCCCATACTTAACCCTTTAAATGGTTAATGGATCATGGGTTCAAAATGCCCGATTCATCAAATCTTTCCATGGGGTTTACATCATGCATTTAAACCACAATGAGTCCATTATCCACTCATCCCTTTATTCATAATTGATCCATACACTCACCAATCATGAGATACAACCATATCTCAACCTAATCCCCATTAGCTAAAGCATATCCATAGACTTTAATCTTAGGCTATCCATTGGTTCACAAAAATGGGTCCATTGATGTCTCATTAACCATGACATAAAAACATTAGCAATTAACCATTTAATTAACCTAACCTCCATTCATTTAAGCATACACCTACACATTAGTCTTAGGCCAAAATGATCTACCATTGCGTTCATTAAAAATCAACCCCTTTTAACTTAACCAAATCCCCATTTTCCTTGGTCTTTGGTTACACATTAAATTCATCATAAGTCCCTCCATTGAGAGAACCTAAATCATACATTTGATTTATCATTCCTTAATCACATTTCCATTACAACTAACAACATTAGGTCCCTTTTTGGGTCCATCAACACCACCAACATTCCCATTATTTTCCATTCACTTTTCCATTACTTCACATACATCATCATTCCATTAAAAATGTCCAAATTACCTTCCATAACCTCCATTCCTTAAAACCCTAAAAAAAAAAATCATACATTACCTACATTTAATCATTAAGCACTTAAAACCCTAAACCATTCTTTTTGAGGTCATTAAAATTATCTTCCATCTCCTATGATTCTCTCATTTAAAACCTCTTTACAAAATTCACCACATTCAATTATTTACAACCCTATAAATTATAAACATTCTCCATGCTTCCATTTTTTTTTTACAAAACCCTAACAAATACAATTCACTTACCATGGGGTTCGGCCATACTACATGACCGAACCCTATGGCCCTTGATTCCAAAACATACACATCCATGCTTAATTAACTAAACTACATAATGTCCTTCATTCCTTAAAACCCTAAAAAAATTCACACATTAATTACATAACCCTTAATCCATTTATTTTTTTTTCTTTCCCTAACCCTAATTTATCCATTAGGGTTTCCTCCACTTTCCATCTTCCAAATTGATGGATTTAAAATCCATGGCATAAAATCATTTGTCCACCATTAAATTTACAAAATGAATCCCAAATCTTAAACCATAAAAATCCAAAATTTCTTGTTTAAGAAAATACTTACAATCCGACGCCTCCTCCGACTTCCGCCACTCCCGTCGGACTCCTTGGCCTCCTTTCTCCTTCCTCTTGATCTTTGGTCAGCCAAGATGCTTGATCAATGGTGAAACTCTCATAACTTAGGATCAGCCAAGGTAGGGTTTGCTTGAGAGAGGGAGAGGAGAAGATGATGAGAGGGAAGACAATAGACCATGATCTTAGAGTAATGGACTAAGAAACCCACTTCTTTCTTCTCTCCTTCTCTTCTTTTCTCCTTAGCTTTCTTTCTTCTCTTCTTTCCTCCATGTTTTCTTCTTCTTCTCCCTAAAACATGAGGGACGGTGGTGGAGAGCAAAAAAAAAGGAAATGAGAAGAGTTGGATGAAAAGAGAATGAGATAAAATTAATTTCCTTTGGTGGAGTGACCTACACTCCACCACTTAACTTTCTCACTAACTACCCAAGATATTTTTCATGCTTTTTTTTTTCTTTTGACCCAACCAACACTAGCCAACGTTTTTTACATGTTTGGAATGGATTGTTTGGTCTTCCCATTTGACCATTTGACCATTCTTTTAACTTAGCTTAATTAACTAATTAATTAATTGGATCATTAGGTTAAGTTAATTAATTCCCACTTTAACTTAATTCCATCTACTTAAATTGCCTTCATACATCCACCCATGGTTGACCAATTCAACCATGGTGGTCGGCCCCACCAACCTTGGGTCCGCACGCCACCTCACTTGGTGAGGTGGAGGTAGGTCCCACTTGGCCATATCACCTTGGTCTAACTCCATCACCAACTTAGGTGATTTAACTTTAACTAAGTCCATTCTAACGAATTGGACCCTCATTGGGCCTATGGCCCAATTACATTTATCCATACCCATTTATCTTAGAGCTTACATTATCTTGACCCATTGGGTCCCAAATGGGTATTGGGCCCCATTTGACCCTCCTTGGCCCAATTGACCATCTTTGACCCCTTAAATGAATTTAAATCCAATCATAGTCTATAGAGCCCTACTTGGGCCTTGTCCAAATTTTGGTCCATTTACCATTTATTCCATCAATTTTTTCCAATTTCTATCATTAAAATAAATAATATCCACCTTTATATTAATTTACAAATTTCGGGCCATTACATTGAGAGGTCTTGAAATGAAAACCAAAAGAGAGGGTTCGGCCAAGAGAGTGTAGCTTTGAGAGAGAGGGAAACTTGGGATAGAAAGTAGTCTAAGTCCTTTGTCTTTTGTCAATGAGAGAGGGTCGGCCTTGTGTGAGAGCTTGAGAGTGAGATGGAGCAAAGAATCCTCTTTGTTTGTTCAATATAATTCAGCCAAGGGTGGTATCCTTTGGTTGATAACCCTTTTGTAACTCCCATAACCTTTCACCTCCCCATTATACTTACTTTGGGGGTTTCATCATCCCATGAGATGAAATTTCCAATCTTATGCCCCATGGGCTTCCATGTTCCAACGTGCAGCCTTGTGTGTCTTTGTGTAACAACACAACTCTCCAACTTCCTCATCTTGATCAATGAGGGTCGGCCAAGGGTGATGTCCTTTAGTGATACCCGTTTGTAACCACCATGCCCCTTCACCTCCCTCCTTAATGTTCCATTTGGAGGTTTCATCCATGAAATGAAACAGTCCCACCATTTCACCCTTGGGTTTCCATCTTGAGATGGAAACCCTCCATGTTTCCAACGTGTATGCATGGGTATGTGTTGTGTAACCTCCAAAACTTTTCACCTCCTTCATTAAAGCTTCCTTTGGAGTTTCATCCCATGAGATGAAACTCCCATGTTTCCAACGTGTAACCCTAGGATATGTTTATGTAACAACAAAAACCCCTCATCTTCCCACTCCACTCATTTAAGATGAAGATCCCATTAACTTCCCATCCAACTCACCATAACTCAATTATTTTTAATTCTTTTAAACTCAACTCACTTAACTCACTTAAAATCAACCCAATTACTTGATTCCATTTCCAACTTAATTCAGCCCCAATTAAGTAAGCTTGAACTCACTTGGTAGTCAACCAAGTTAACCACGACCCATTGGATCCCAATTGGACATTTTGACCCAATCGACAGTTTTGACCCAATTAAATAAATCTCACACATTTATTTCAATCGAACCATATCCACAATCCGTTGGGTCTTAATTGGGCAATTGACCCAACACCTTACCCATCTAAGGTCCATATCCATTAATTCACAAATTAAATGGGCAATTTCCATATATATATATATATATATTTATAACTTGAAAATCCGGGGTGTTACACTAACCTTCCGTAGAAGACCCTGCATCATCACCAAAATCGAAGAAGTTGTCAGGGCATGTCGTCGAAGTGTGCCCCAACACTCCACAACTTAGACAGGGTATTATTCCTGGTCCCCCAATGTAAGGACAATTAGTCTTCTCCTTCCCGTGCCCGTGAAGTCCACAAACAGGGCAAATAACCTCAAGGGGGTAGGGGCAGAAAGTACAATTGTGCCCCTCCTTATTGCACAATTCATACATATACCCAGGCGAGCCTATCTCCCCTACCGATTCTCCTATCATTGGGATATCTCCCATATTCTCTTCTGGAAAAGGGGCTGGAATCACTTCGACATCCTCGGGTGATCCTACTTGGACATCTACGTTAACTCCCACAGCACGGTCTGGCCTGCTAGAGTTGTTGGAAGAAGAAACCAGATCTATAGGACAGCTAGGGGCTCCTCTGTCCCACAACTCTGTATACTTTATGTTGCTCGACATATCTGTATCACAACAACAGAAGCATATCAATGACAACCGCAGTTCTAATCAAACTAATCTTTGTTTTGGGGGAATTTCCCTATGTATCACGTAATTTTGCTTATTTTGGGGAAAATCTTGATGTTCCTTGTTTTGGGGAAATTGCCAAATAAGCACTCTTTGTATTTCTTTGTTTTTGGGGAAACTTCCTAAGTATCAAGCATTGTTTCTCGTTTTGGGGAAATCGGGGAAATATCTCCTATTTTGCTATGTTTGATAAATCCAATTTATAGTGACTGTACTTCTCTTGCTATCATTCCTTTTTCGTCAAGTGTTGCTCTCAGATTAAATGTTTCAGTTTGAGTCTAACGAAGTAAATTAAACCGGCCCCCGTGCAGCGGGCTCCGAAGAGTCGGTCATTGGGATTCTTATTTGTCAGTGAGACATGATACCGTCTTAATCTTACTTTGAAAGATTCATTCTTCTGGTTTCACTCTGATACCAACTGTAACGCCCCGCCCTTTTTCACTCGCCGAAAATCAGAGTCTATTTTTTTTTTTTGAAATAAAGAGCGAGGAAGAGCGGGAACGTCATGATGCGAGCTAAGTCCGAGCTTCCAAAGCCCGACCCTTAACTGGCCAACCATACGTGTGTGTGGACAAGTCCATTAAAACATTTCACACGCGATACTACGACTTACGGAATACCCATTGAGGAAATAACATCGGATTACAACATTTACTTAGCAAGGAAGGCAATCAATATAAATTAACTTAATCCAGATTAATCATCATTCGATCCATAGCAAATAGTCTAAGCTATTACATTGCCATATACTAGCTACTCATTGTCCATGAATAAACTTAAATAAAGTGAAACTAAATTATCCAAGCTCCTAAGCTTCGTTCCGATTGCGTCCTTCGTTTCGTCCATTTCCTGTGTCATCATCTAAGGTAGAAGTAGGGCGTTAGACAACTCGCCTAGTAGGTACTCCAATTAGGGTCAAACACATGGGTTAGTATAAAAAACCAGATATAATACATCATGCCGTACTTGTAAAACATCGTATCCAAAACAGTGTATGATAATAGAGATCCAATCATACAGATAAAAACCAGAAACAGTGCATGATAATAGTGATCATAATCTTGTTGATTCAATGCCATGCCATGGGTGTCATATGCCATGAGTCCCACCCATCACCCATATCACAATCACATAATATCCTCTTGATGGAACATGCACATCAATGTATCCCCACGAATGCCTTACGGACGCCCCGACGGAGCGTGGATCTCTGGTTACAAATCAATCATACATCCCTCTTGATGGATAATGCACATCAAGGTACCCTCACGAATGCCTTACGGATGCCCTGATGGAGCGTGGGTCTCAGGTTACATTTCATCCCTCCCATGCCATGCATGAGATGCAAATGCAGACATGCTATGTAATAATACAAATCATAGCATTAAAATCCCATCATTAAGACATATCATTTGATACCAAAATAATTCAAGTAAAACATTCACATATACAAAATCCATGGTTTTCAATAAGGTAAGAATCCTACCAATGAGCAACTAATGTGTCCTTGTGTTTTTGTCCGAAAATCGCTCACCGATCGCGTCAAGCCGATCGTACACCCCTTGTGAGATCCCGTTACCTTATTACATATCAGTAAATCAAAACAATGATCCCTTTTGATTTCCACCCATGTTTAAGTCCACAAACATGCCTTAGCTCACTTGGTTTTGGGTCCCTCTTTTTAGTCATTGATCTTTTAAATAAATGTGGGTCCAAGATCATGCCATCTTTTGATTCATTAGTCCAAACACACATAAGTTAATCATCTAACATTAATAAAACCCTAAGTCCACAACACATTCTCCGTGGGGTTCGGCCATACACCATGGTCGAACCCATGTTTCATCATTTTAACCATATTTCCATCTTAGCCATCATTCTAATCACTTAGCTTATTTACACATGACTTAAGTCCCAAAAATGATCCATACATGATTCATTAATCATAACATAAAACCCTAATAGATCCCTCCATTCCTTAGCTTGATCATTCATTCATTTAAACATGCATAGATCCATAGATTACCCATTAAAATGGTTCATGGGGTTCGGCCATACAACATGGCCGAACCCATGGTGTCCCATTTTCATCTTCTCCTTTAAATCATTTACAAATTTTAGGTACATAAATCAAGTCCCTCCATGAGGGGTTTAATCATACACTTAGGTCATCATTTTACAACCCAAAGTCCATCAACATCCCTCTATGGGGTTCGGCCATAACATCCCTCTATGGGGTTCGGCCATACAACATGGCCGAACCCATGGTCCATGGTTCTTCACCATTACAACATTTTAGATCATGCTTTGCAACATTTAAGACCTACTTAGAATCACCAATAATCTCCCATCATCTCATCCTTTAAAACCTTTTAAAATCACTAATATACATCTATGATTTTCATCCTTTAAAACCTATTAAAATCATTAACCAACTTCCATGGTTTTCATCCTTGAAAACCCATAAAAATTACTAACATACTTCCATGGGGTTCGGCCATACAACATGGCCGAACCCTATGGTTCATCATCTTCTCCTAAAAATCATACATCCAAGATTCGATCCTTTGATGGGGTTCATCATACACCCATGTCCATGAAAAAGTCCTTCATGGGGTTCGGCCATACAACATGGCTAAACCCATGGTTCCTTATTTTATTAATTCCCCATCTTAAATATCACATGTCCATAATTTGATCATTTGATGGGGTTCGGCCATTCATCATGGCCGAACCTCATCCAATCCCTTTTGAGTTCTCAATGATCCTTATTCATAACAATCTAGGGTTTTGTCCATTTTTCCATCTCATTCCATGGATGGATTTTGAATCCATGGCCCATAACATTTTGGCCAACCATTTCCAATCTATATGGAATGTTCCCTTTAATCTCTTTTTAATTTATAAATCTTGTCAAGTACCACTTACCGATTCCGCGACTCCTCCGATTTCTTACGTTCCGCCTTGCTCCTCCGATCTTCTCCTTCCTTAGTCTTTTTTTTCTTCCTCCTTGATCTTCGGCCAAAGTGTGTTGCTTGGTTAAGATGAAAATCCTAAGAGTGGTTCGGCCAAGGAAGAGATTTGAGAGAGGGAGAGGAGGAGAGAATGGAAAAACCGAAGTCTTTTCCTTGTCTTGTGAAAGATCGGCCCAAAGAGTGAGAGGGAGAGGAGTTGAGATAGAAATCTCTCTGTCTTTCTCGTCTTAGTGAGAGGATCGGCCAAGGGAGAGTTTGAGAGCACAATTTCTTTGTTCCAATAAGATCCAATCAGCCAAAGGTGTGGTGTCTCTTGGGTTATGCCCCTTTGTAACAACCAAAACCTTTCACCTCCCACATTAATGTTTCCTTTGGGGTTTCATCCCATGAAATGAAACTCCCCAACCATGTGCCCCTTGCGTTTCCATCATGAGATGGAAACCCTCCATCTCCCCAACGTGTATCCATGGGTTTCATCTCATGAGAGGAAACCCAACACCTTCCCAACTTGTGCATTCAAAATGGAAACCCCCCCATCTTAACTATTGACCAACCAAGGTGTCCCTTGGTCTTCACCATGGCATCCATTCACCTCCAACATGTGTCCCTTTGGTTTCCACCATGAGATGGAAACCCTCCATCTTCCCACTCCACTCATTTCAATTCAACTCAATTCATCTTAAATAAATTCATTTTCCAACTCAAGCACTTGAACTCACATTAATAAATTCTCAACTCATGTTAATTCACTTTCGAACTCAAGCATTATTTATCCCACTTGAACTCATTCATCAACTCAACTTAATTCAATTTAGATACATTTCCAACTCAAAATAATTCAACTCAATACTTGGGTTCACCCATGATTGACTAAGTCAATCATGGCTTAGTCGACCATGCCCTCATTTGTACTTAATCATTTGCCACCTCACTTGATGAGGTGGATAAGGGTCTTAATTGGGTAATTGACCCAATTAACTTAAGTCTACCCATTTATTTAAAATCAGCTCATAAATGACCCATTGGGTCCCAAATTGGCAATTGGCCCATTTAAGTACATTTACCAATTCTTTTCAAACCAAACCCTAATCATCAATTCATCTTGACCCATTGAGTCCCAATTGGGCATTTGACCCAATTAAATCACACTTATCCGCTTATCTTCATTCAAACTCTATCCATGACCCGTCGGGTCTTAATTGATCCAATTAAATATATTCTAACCGTATCCACTATCAATTGGATCCTAATTGGGCCATTGACCCAATTAAATTTATCCTCTACTCAATTACATTCCAAACCCATTTACCTTGACTCATCTTAATAAATTAATCACCCTTTAATTTCACTCTTAAGAGGGAATTTCCTTTATTTCCTGGGTTAAGATCTCGAGGTGTTACACAAGATGAAGTGCTAGGCCGAATGAATCCAAGGGTTTCAAACTCCCTGAGTTGTTTCTCCAACTCCAAAGTCTCTCCCGGTAATCAAAGCACAAACTCATAGAGTCATCCCCTTCTTGGTCAACAAGGCCGGTGCGCTCCATGGAGGGCGCTGGGTCAATTGTAGCCAAGAAAGTCCAACTCCCCGAACTAACTCTTCAGCTCCAATACTCCTACTGGCACCACCCGATAATGAGTAATCGAAGCAGGTGTCACACTGGGGAGCAGATCCACAAGAAACCCTATCTCTTGACATGGTGGCAATCTAAGGAACTTCTCCAGAAAGACATCCGAAAACCACCCGACCACGGGAGGCATCTCAACTTCTGACAACCCCAAATTCTCCTTCCACTCAAGCTAGCCACCAAGCTGTACAACTCCTCCATGCTCAGATTGTAAGTTGTAAACGGCTCAGCAAATGCATCCACCATGAGGGACTAACTCGTCACCCACCTACAGCGACAATCCAAGCTAACCTGAAGGGAGGGCGACTGATCCATCCCAAGATGACGTCGAACTCTGACATCTCCAAAACTCGTAAATCGACCTCCAATGCTAACTCCAAATGTCAAAACACATGATCCACAAATCTGGTCCACAACCAGCAAAACTCAAGGTAGAAAGATAGAGGGGGAACACTAGATGTAACGCCCGGTCCTTTTCACCTGATAATTAGAGTCTATTCTTTTTTTTTGATGAAGAGTGACAAGGGGCGGACGTCACAACGCGAGTTAAGTCCGAGCTTCTAAAACCCGGCCTTTAACTGGCCAACCCTACGTGTGCGTGGAACGAAGTCCACGAAGAACAACTCACACGTAGATGTAAGCTCAAGGAATATTACAGCTAAGTACGGAATTAACAATAAAGACTATCCTACAAATTTGAGATAGCAGGAAGATAACATTCATAATATTACCAAAATATCACAACGTCTCAACTTCCAAAATAAACCAAAATATAAGAAGTAATCTAATTATACAATCCGACAAGCTAAACTGTTCAAATATACATTTCCCAAAAATAAACTTTAATAAAGTAAACAGTCCACCTCCCCAAGCTTAGGAACGACCATAGTAGGGCTTGATTGAGAGAGGGAGAGGAGGAGATGGTGAGAAATAAGATCCCAACCTTTGATCTTGGAGTGGTGGGCCTTTACTTGAATTTTTTCTTCTCTTCTTAGCTTTCTTTTCTTCTTTCCTCCATGGTTTATCTTCTTCTTTCTTCTCCTAGTGTGGGACGGCAATGGGAGAGTGAAAGAGATGGAACTAGTGAAATGAGGATGGAACTTGAGAGATGAGATAAAGTCATCTCCTTTTGATTGGTTAAAACAATTTTACATTAACTTCTCCCACCAACCCCACATGAGATATTTCTCATGCTTTTTGACCCAACCACTAGCCAACGTTTTTTTTCTTGTTTACAATGGAGAGTTTATCTTCCCATTTGACCATTTGACCACCACTTTAACTTAATTAACTAATTAATTAGATCATTAGGTTAATTTAATTAATTCCCACTTTAACTTAATTCCATTTACTTAAATCACCTTCATACATCAACCCATGGTTGACCAATTCAACCATGGTGGTCGGCCCCACCAAACCTTGGGTCCACACGCCACCTCACTTGGTGAGGTGGAGGTGGGTCCCATTGGACCATATCACCTTGGTCAACTTCAAATTAACTTAGGTGATTTGAACCCATTCAATTCATTCCAATTGGATCACCATTGGGCCCATGGCCCAATTACATTTTCATCTTACCCATTTACCTTAAGGCTTACATCATCCTGATCCATTGGGTCCCAATTGGGTATTGGGCCCAATTTGACCATCCTTGGCCCAATTGACCACCATTGACCCTTTAAGTAAACTTAAATCCAATCCATAATCCATTGGGCCCTAGTTGGGCCTTTGTCCACATTTTGATCCATTTACTATCTATTCCATCCAATTTCCAATTTCCACCATAAAAAAAATAAATAATAACACATATATATTACTTTACAAATTCTGGGCCATTACACTGGAAACAGGCAATATGCCTGTTAAGAGCTAAGAAACACTCATGTGCTCGATTTAAGGAGCCGAGCTCCCAACTTACTCATGCATTGAAATTGGACTGTACGCCGGGACTACCTGAGTCTCAATGGTCAACCCTTCCAGTCTGACCTAAACAAGCCCTAAGGAAATCCACAACTACCTCTATCCATAACACTGGACCCACGGGATCCTAGAGCCAGACGTACAACCACTGGCTCAGCCCCCAGGCACTCCCCGCAGTCCTAAGCCCAAAATGGACCTAACTGATAACTCAAGCACACCAAGCCCATCAACCTCTCATGAAATTCCATTGGCCATCAACAAAGTTAGCTGACCGGACTCACTCGGTAGTCTCCCATAAATTTCCAATGAGTCAATCTCCATACTATATAGTCACAAGTGAGGCCCACATACAGTGACCTCGTACTCTAAACATGAGTCTCCTACGGACCTAGGAGGTAGACTCACATTACATTCTTCTTTTCACAACACTGGACCCTCGAACAATCCTACGTCAATCACAATCAGAAGCCCCCTTGACTCCGTCATGTTAGTCAAGCCACTTTGAAAAATACCACCAATGCACCTCAAAGGTGAGGACTCCTCCTAATGTGGGTCCCACCGAGGAACACCTCTAATTACTCTAGAGAGTAAGACCAACATGACTCTAACCTAGAGATCTGTATCCCACAGTTCCTGTGACCAGGCCACAGTATTCCACCCTCTCAAACGAGTGATCTATCTCACCATTGACTCACCCATGAATCAAACGTTGGGGTGTCTCACAGAGCGAGAATCCGCTACAAGTCACGTCTCAAGTACGCTAACTGAAAGATAACGCATCAAGCACACCACACAAACCTAGGGTTCCTACGTACCACCCCATAACCGGTTCAATCTACCCTATCACACAGGGGGTGAACCTAATCTCTAGTTATCAACACATCCATCTCTGTCCCATGCATAGTCCGAGAGTTGAACCGTGCTCTGATACCAACTGTAAGGCCCCGTCCCATTACGGACGCATTATCTCCAAAAGTTTCAAAACATAACCAAGGAACGGATATCGGGCATTTTTTTTTGCGAAGCGGGGTAACTATCTCCCTCTCATCAATTTGATAAAGGACAAAACCAACATAATAATAAACATAACAAATAACCACTGAACGTTCAATATAGTTATACAATCATCCAAACAAAACATGTGATAAGGAGTCCATACAAACAAGAATCTCTAAAACGTAGAGCATAATCATATGTCATATTTAACTATTGCTACTCCTCTCCTGATACCTCTTCAAGGGGCCCGCCTGGTCCCTCCACAATCGAGGTTGTTCACTTTGACATGTTCGTCCAGTTTATTTTATTTCTCCAGTTCGTCCTGTTAGTCCAATTTGTCCAATTCGTCATATTCATCCAGTTAGTCCACTTTATCCAATTTGCCCGTTTTGTACTGTTCATCAACTTTTTCATGTTAGTCCAATTTTTCAAATTCATTCAATTTGCCCACTTTGTACAATTTGTCAACGTTGTCATGTTTGTCCAATCTTTCCAATTTTTCCAGTTTGTCCACTTTCTCCATTTCGTCCAGTTTGTCCAGTTTGCTCACTTTACTCACTTTATCCAGTTTGTCCAGTTTGACCAGTTTATCTAATTTGTGAAATATGAAAATTTTGACCAAGCAATATCAAACTGGAAGTTGCCAGCCTTGCCTGTAACAGAAATATATAGCAATGGCACATTTGAAGAGCAAAATGATTATCACATAAAAACTGTTGAAAAAACTGTTTCTCTCTCTGGAGGAAAACAGACAATCAAAGTTCTTGATAGAAGAATTATTGAACAAATCAGAACCAAATACAACTACTTGCACATAGGATTAATTCAGGTAGGGATCAAACTGTTGTTTCAATTAGGATTAAATGTTGCAGTCTGTGCTTCTGTGCGAGATCAGAGACACGATGAATTTGAGGATTCTCTTTATGCTATGATTGAATCAAGTCTCTGTCATGGACCTGTTTATTTTAATTGCTTTCCCAATATCACAATTGATGCTCATGATGAAGATATCCTTGATTGTGCAACTATTGGATTTCAAAGCAAAGGATTAAAAATGAGTCCAAGAAGTAAACCTTTTGCTATAGTTTATCGTGTGTTCTACAAATCCATGATATCTGTCTTTCCCATGATAGCCTATAGAGATAAGGTTGATAAAGAAAAAACTACAGTTCTCATGGAAACAAACTTTAACAATAACGTGTTCATCCCAAAGGTCATCAGCTGGGAAGAAGTTGTTCTCCCAGGAAATTGGCAAATAGAAGATGTCACCCCAAGAGTAAATGAAATGACAGATGATTTACAAAGTATAGTCAAATTACCAAATGGTAATGTTGAAGTTAATTTTAGGAGAAAAATGGAAAAAGCTAGGAGGAGTTTTGCCAGTTATACGGAAGGAAGAAAAAGCTTTAAATTAGAAGAAATAGATGATGACCAAAGGAGTAGTGAAAAGGAAGAAATGGATCAAAAAGTTTTTAGGAATAAAGAAAGTGGAATTGAACACCCTATCTATAAAAGATCCTCATCAGCAAAAACATATAATCCAAGTGAACGTGATTTTCTCCAAGGAGCCATAAGAATTGTGAGCATTCAAAAGCCAGAAGAAATACCTATTAAAAAGTTTCAAATTGATAAACCATATCTTAGAGAAAATTTGAAAAATCATCCTTTAAAAGATTGGTTTTTTATAAAGTTTAACACAGAGGAAAAAGATAAAATGAGAGAATTATGGTATTCCCAAATGGAGGAAGAAGAAAGAAATATACCTTTCTTTGATTGGTTCATGGAATATTTCAAAAAAGGGAAAATCAAAGAAAAGGAAAATCAAAGCCCAGAACAGATAAGAGTTATAGGAAAAACAACAAGAACTTGGAAAGACACTGAAGGAAAAGAAGTTGATAAATCTCACCCACCTTGGAAGAAACTTGATATTTCTGTCCCCAATACAGAAACCAAGAATTATGCAATGCCTGTAAAAAATGCATCCATTTATGAATCAAAACCAGACCCAAATGCTAAAGACATAAGTATAGGTATTGGAGATATAATTGAACAAAACAATTATACCAATCTATGTCTATTAACCATTGGAGAACAAACAGATCGAATAGAAAGAACAATCAAATTAAAATCTGAATTTAGTAAAGATAAAAAAGAAAAATTAGAAGAAGGCTCTGCCAATGCAGTTTATGTTCCCAGACAATTACCTAAAGGGATTACTCTGCAAGAAGGACCATTCATATTGACAGACGAGATGCAAAAAGAATTATCCAATAGGATGGAAAGCCTCAATATGGGAGGAAAATGATTCAGTATCCTAAGGGTCTCTGCGTCTGAAGATATATTAATAAATCGCCTAAAGAAATGGAATCCTCAGGTAAAATTGCCAGAAACAAAGAATTATTATCCTAGACCAACCCCTGCTGATCTACAACTTGAAGAAGCTCCATACAGTTATACCTCAGAATTAACCTATTCCGGAAATTCTTTATATGAGTGGAATTTAGATGGATTAACAGAATATCAAATTGTCCAAATGGTTCACAGTATGTTAATATACTGTAATGCCTGTGAAGTCAGAGGAAATACTCCAAGAAATATCTTTGTGATGATAACCACCTCTTTCAATGGAATATTAAGAGGATGGTGGAATTATGGATTATCTGGAGCTCAAAGACTTGAAATAGAAAATGCTGTCAAGATGGATGAATTTGGAAGAATCCTTTATAGAGACAAAAACACAGGAAATTTAGTTGATCCAAATGTTAAGCTTGAAGCAGGTACTAGTCAAATCCTAATTGGGAAACTCAATCTGATTGTGTTAGTGTCTTGCTTCTATGCATCCTCAATGAATTCACTGGAGGAATTGCTCTAATTAAGGAGAAAAATAGACAGCAATTACACCGTTTGAGATGTAGAAATTTAGGAGAATTTCGTTGGTGCAGAGATGTATTCTTGTCAAAAGTTTACCAACTCAATGATTGTAATTCTGATATTTGGAAAGAAAGATTCATTTCAGGATTACCACCCTTATTTGCTGAAAAGGTGCGTAATTCCCTGAGAGAAGAAATGCATGGTACTATTAATTATAGTTTGCTGACTTTCGGAGGAATCATACAAAGAATTAACAAAGTTGGCATGAATCTTTGTACTGATTTAAAGATCAGTAAACAAGCTGAAAAAATGAGAAAATATTCTGGAGAAAAGAATTAGGAGATTTTTGTTTCCAGTTTGGTTTAGATCAAACGCCTGAATCAAAGAGAAAACCTTTGCGTTCTAGATTTACCCTGATAGAAGAAACAAAATGGTAAAAAATATAAACCCGGAAGATATAAAAAAGGAAGAAAATCCGATGATCTCATCCCAGTCAAAAGAAAATCCAGAAAATATTTCAAAAAGAAATATATAAAAGAAAATGTTCCAACTTGTTATAATTGCGGGAAGAAGGGTCATTATGCAAGTAAATGTTTTAAAAAAGAAAATCCTTCTAAAAAGAAACTTAGAAAAATCAATACCAAAAATGATGATGAAAATACTGAAAAGGAACAAACTGATTCAAGTTCCTCAGAAGAAGAAGAAGAATATGAATCTGATCCATCAACTGACATTGAAGAAGATAGTCCTCAGATTCAGCTCATCAAACAATTCCAATCATGTACATGTCATTCAGATGATGACGAATCTGAAGGAGAATGGTCGATACCATCTGATGAAGATCTTGGTATCCACATTCGTGTCCTCACGGCTCCTCAAAAATTACTTTTAGAAATGATTGATAACATACCTGATCCAGAGGAACAGGACAAAGTGGACTAACATAACGAATTGGAAAAAGTGGACAAAGTTGTCAAATTGGACAAAGTGGACGAACTGTACAAAGTGGGTAAACTGTAAAAACTACTCAAATTGGACGAACAAGACAAACTAAACTGGACAACTGAACAAAGTGTTTTGACTGCAGGGGACATCTAACAGCTTTAGCAACATTTCTTCTCAACATTGAAGACATCTTTAGCAACTTTTATTCTCAGCACAACATCTAGCAATATACCCCCACCGAAAGGGATGACACCATATGGCTCTGATACCAATAAGGACAGGATCAACAATAGATCTACAATGACATGATCATCTCAAATATTCAAATCTTCTTTTTCATTAATTCTTTCGCTTTAGCAAAAATTTTACGAAATAATTCAGCTAACCGAGATTCCTTTTCAATTTCTTTTTCTTTTCCTTTGTCTTTTGCTAAAGAATACCAAAACTTTCCACCACGAAGGTATCAGAAACTTATCCCTCAAGATTAATATGAGAGTCAGGGTCCCACCGAGGATGGAGATTTTCAAGGGGCACAACTTCATCATCAAGATTTTCTTTTGGATCATGATTACTATCCCAATCATGATCACCAACCTTTTTTTTTGGGAGATACTCTTCTAAAATTTGTTTAATCTTTTCTTCAAAATTGACAGAATCAACAGACATGTCCATTGGCTCGGGGGATTTTTCTCAAGCAATTTCTCTGGCAATCTTCTTGGCCAAGAGATCAGCCATGACCATTTGATTCTCAAAAGGTTTTTCTTTAGGAAGAGGAATTTCTTCTTTAACACGAGGATAGATTTGATTCAGGATTCTCTCATAAGTGTTATTTTCAATTTTTTGCCACCATTTTTGGTAAAAAGTCTGATAAAGAGATGGTAAACCATATAAGTCCTTTTTTATTTCAAACTTCCATTGGAAAATATAAGGGATATGAAATTTAGCAAAGAAGCGAAGCATATTGATGGCTTCACAGGGAACTTTTTCTTCTACATCATAGAACTTAATAAATAAATAACGAAAATTATCAGGAAAGATTTTCTGAGAAGCACCAAAATATGACCACCAAGTGAAGAGAAACCAGGATTGGAAATTACGATGAATGGGAGTGACATCAGGACTTTCTTCTTTGAATTTGATGAACCAGGAATGATTATACTGACGATTTTGCCACATCAAAGCAAATTTCCAGGCATCAATATAGTCCCAATAATTAAACAACTCAATCGAATTGTATAATTGGACTGATTTTGTCATGTACAAGGGACCATCCCAATCTTCCCCAGTAAGGATTTTGAGAATAGTGAACTTTGAGTAAGTGACGATACCATTTGCATTCTTATTGTGGAAGATGAGGACACTTTTCGTCTGATGCAAAATATTGAGATACCAATCTCTGGTTTTCCTTTTATCAGGGGAATAATAATGAAGCCCCTTGCCAAAGAGAAAATAAACATTATCTTCTACAGATCTTTCTTCCATAAGACAATCTGAAGTAACAAGAATTCTGATACCGGTGTAAAGATATAATTCTGATTGACTTGGGTCTTTTGTTGGACTAAAACCCTTTTGGCTTTCTTCTTGATCTGCCAATTTCACTTGCCCTTTTTTCTTCATGAATGGGGAAGAGCTACTTGCCATTTTGTCGTCCCTGAAGAAATTCTCTAGTAAGAAAGTCAGGGAGAGAGAGTTAGAATTTCCATTAATAAATTCAATTTTAAATTCAAAAACTGATAAAATGGCTTGCCATCTAGCAAATATTTGCTTAGAGACAAGATTTTTGACATCTTTTTCCAAAATTTCTTTTGCTGCTTTAGCATCAACTCTGATGAGAAATTCTTTGTTTAATAAATCATGTTGGAATTTCGTCACACAAATAATTATGACAAGAACTTCTTTTTTGATGGTTGAATATTTCTTTTGTGCTTCATTCCATAATCCAGAATTAAACCTTGTTAATTCTTCTTTTGAGTCTTTTTGTTGTGAGAGGATTCTACCATATCCGACATCAGAAGCATCAGTTTGAACTATTTTAAAAGCTTCTGGGTCAGATAGACATCTATAAGGAAGATTTTTAACTCTTTCTTTAATCTTTTTTACTGCATTAGTGTGATGGATAGACCATTCCTGAGGATTTTTCTTTACCCTTTCTTGGAGAAGTTTTCTATCTTTTACCAAATCTTGATAGAAAAATCCAACATAATTTAGACATCCAAGAAATCTTTGTAGCATATTTTTATCAGCAAATTGAATAACTCTATTAGTTGGAGTTATTTTTCTGTCTCGGATCTCAAATCCTAAGAACCTGATTTTTTGCTAAAAGAGATTCATTTTTCTCTTGGATAAAGACAATCCATTTTCTTTTATGACTCTTTTGAAAATACTCAAGTGTTTCCAATGTTGTATCACAGATTCTGAGAAGATAAGAATATCATCAATGTAAACAATGGTAAACTGGGTGTAAGATGAGAAGATATTATTCATAATATTCTAAAATTCAGATGGAGCATTTTTCAGTCCGAAAGGCATAACATTCCATTCATAATACCCCATTGGAACAGTGAATGAGTCCAAAAGGCATAACATTCCATTCATAATGCCCCATTGGAATAGTGAATGCAGTTTTATATCTATCTTCTTCTTTTATCTGAATCTGCCAAAATCCTGATTTTAAATCAAATTTTGAGAATATTTTGGCATTGTTTAATCTGTTTAGTAAATCATGAGTATTAGGCAAAGGATACCTAATAGAGTGAAGAACTTTGTTTAAAGGCTTATAATTGATTACCAATCATGGAACTCCTCTTTCGATTCAACGCCTTTTCAACATAAAATGTAACGCCCCACCCTCTCCGAGAAATTTCAGAGTCTAATTTTTTTTTTTGAATAATAAAACATCGGAAGAGAGCGGGCGGCGTCACGACGCGAGTTAATTTCAGACTACCCAAGTCTGAACCTTAACTGGCCACCCATGTGTACGTGGAATAGACCATGATTATGAATCACACATGGAACTAACATCAACATGCGGAAAAACCTAGATTAACTGCGGAATAGAAAGACTAGATAGCAAGTAACAGTCTCAAACATTAATTAACATAATACAACCATCCCAAATATTTATCCTAATCAAACCATAGCAAGTAACTACTTTATTACATGTCCATAATAAAGTATCAAATAACAGTAATCATAAATTCATTCCAGCATTCGATCACTCAGGCTTGGCTTAGCTCCCCTCCTGGTCAACGACCTTTTCTTTTCCTTTACTTGTACCTGCATTCTCCTCTGAGGATGGAATTAGGGCGTTAGATCAACGCTCCCAGTAGGTTCCCGAATCAGGGCTACCACATGTTAGCATATAAAACATGCATATACATATCATAATACATGATCATCAAAAACAGGTAAAACAATGCTATGATGTATGCACATGCAATGAGCATCCCCCATCATGTACATTCATAGCCATCACTAGACGTGCCTTGCACCGACAAGGTAAATTACAACACACCTTTATCTCTTCATCATTGACTGATTCATATCACGTATTAGTCCTCCTGGCGGGACTCTCATCGCCTAAGGAGACCAATGTGACTATGATCATCATGCTACTCCTCCTGGCGTGACTTGCACCACCGAGGCAGGACGTAACCCATAAATTGCAACACTGTAGAACCTCATTCATAATCCCATATTTATGCATGAGATGCCAATGCCTGTATGCCATTTGTTAATGCATAATATATCATTTGAAACACATAAAATAAAACAAGAGTCTCATAAGCAAACTGGTAAAACTGTGGTTACAAGTAGGTAGGAAACCTACTTAAGATTCCCTTCAGTAATTGATCTTTCTTTAGCGTCAGCCGGTCACGACTCGTTCGTCGTTCAACTTCCGGTACCTTATCCATATATCAATCAGTAAGTCATAACATCATTTACTTATTCAATCACAACTAAGACCCATCCACATCATGTGGGGTTCGTGTCCATACATCCAACCCTATGATCGTTTCCCTCATTGATCATTCCATCAATAATTACATTTATGCCATTTAGGCTAACCTTTAGTTTTACCATACCTAAACCAACTTAGTGGGGTTCTTCATTCATCACCTTTAATCCCATTTATTACTTAACCCAATTCTATCAAATAATCATTGATGGGGTTCGGCCATGCCACATGGCCGAACCTCATCCTATAGATTTTTATCCACAATCCATCATCATCAATGGTTGATTATTTTCTTACACATAGACCATAACTTATCATGTATGACTCCTTAATTAAAACAATCATAAACTCCCATACTCCCTTATCTATCATGCTTGGTTATTTACTGATATTAAGTACGTAAATACATACATGATTCTTGAATCAAAATCATACAACCCAATCAGTAACCAGTAAACGAAATAAAAACCATAAAAGAAACCCATGGGGTTAGGTCATACATTTGGCCGAACCTCATGGTCCTTTGGATTCAATCCTTCCAATAATCTTTCATCATTTATCATGCATCTTAGCCATAAAATTAATAAGATTCAGTCATACATTGGCCGACCAAAATCAGTAAACTTTCACATAAAAAAATCTCCACCATTGGTATGGTTTATCTCTTCAAAAACCAAACCAACTTATCAAACAATTTTATGGGGTTCGGCCATCCAAGGTGGCCGAACCCTATGCCCATGTTTTGGACCCTTTTTAACGTACATCATATCTCCATTGAATCTTGTAAAAATCAGCATAATATTGTATGGTTTTTACACTTCAAAACCATCCAATTATCCAAACAAGATCATGGGGTTCGGCCATGTAAGGTGGCCGAAACCCAAGGATCTATTTTATCAATTTGTATCACCTTTGCCCAAGGTTTAGACCCTTAATGCATTTGGCTATTCCAATGCCGAATTATGCCTTCTAAGTCCAAGATTTAAAATCCTTTATCTTGTATCTTAGATCATACAAAAACAGTCCATGATTTTACAAAAACCATCACTTTAAACAAATAAATCTCATGGGGTTCGGCCACTTTATGGTCCATATTTTCCATCTTTTAGACCATTGATTTAAACCATGTTAACTTCAGCCTTCTTGTCATTCAGATCCATGCTTATAATCCTTTCTATAACATGTATTTGATTCTTAAATAAAACCCAACAATCAGTCCATAAACCTCCATGGTTTCCATGTTTCAAAACATGAAAAACCACCCATCTTTGACATGGGGTTCGGCCCTCCATGGTGGCCGAACCCAATGGTTATTTTTATCATTTTAAATCCTCCATTTATCAAGGTTAAACATTGGTGTATTCGGCCATGACCATGGCCCAATACATACCTCACTTGTTTCATGTTATTAAACAAAAATTAACATATAGATACTTACCAAATTTTCCAAACTTCCTCCTTGTCTTTGATCCTTGTTTTCTCCCTTTTATTTCTTCCTTCTTTCCTTAATTCCTTTCTGGTTTATACTTGACTAACTGGTGCCCAAAAACCTCTGTTGTTCAGCCAAGAAAACGAATTGGAGAGAGGGAGAGAGAGATGGGAATTTTTGGATTTCTTTGTATGAAAAACGGCCATGTATGGTAAGGTTTTTCTTTTATAGTTTCAGCCCCCCAACTCCCATTCATCCTCCCTCATTAATGTTGTTAAAAACGATGGGGCAAAGGGTGTTGACCAAGACACCCCTTGGTGCCAAACATTGCATCTCCTTGGAAATGAACCAATGCAACTCTTCATGAATAGGTGCCGCTTGGTGTCTTTTGGCTTTGCCAAAGCACCCTTTCATACCAACGGCTGAGATTGATTCTGAGTAATTGTTGTGTGAGATTACAACTCATTTCCATCTCCTCTTGACTCACTAAACTCAGAATATTTTTATTCTAAACCAACTCATCCAACTCATCACATTTAATGCTCCATATTTGAGTCGAGTCTTTTCTTAAATGAAACTCATTTCAAATCAGTCTAACTCAAGCTGAATTAACTCATACTTGATTTCAATTGAGGGCCCACATGGTCATCCGTGGTCAAACTAGTCAACCCGCCCCCGTTGGGTCCCCCTTTAGCTCCTTGACCCATTTTTGACTCCATGACCCAATTATGTGTATTTTGGTCACTTGTAATTGGTTTTCACTTATGTTTCAAGCCTACCCATTTTTGCTATAACTGATTTCCTATCAGTTCAGCTTAACCTCATTTAATTTGATCTTACACAATGGTCAAATCATCCATTTTGACCCATTGGGTCCAATTGAGCCATTTGACCCATTTAGCCATTTTCGACCCAATTGATGTTCATTACCCATCCAATCAAATTTGATATTTATAATGAGCTCATATGACCTTAATTTGAGCAATGGGCCCCACCATTTCCTATTTTGACATCACAAAATAATTAATTTAATAACCCAGGGGCATTTTCGTAATTTTCCATTTCATTGAAAAATTGGGGTGTTACAATATAACCCTCTTTTTGAAATTTTCGTCCCAAAAATCGAGCGAAGTAGGGTTCTCAAATAATTACATAAATAGTTCGGGGTGAGCTGTTCTCATCTCCGATTCAAGTTCCCATGTGGCCTATTCATCACCATGTCGGTCCCATACCACTTTTACGAACTGAATTGCTCTATTTCGCAACACCCTTTGTTCGGTCTCTACTATCCTGACCGGCTTCTCGACGTATGTCACGTCGCTTTTGTAATGGCCCGGAATTTGCAAATTAATATAAAGGTGGATGTTATTTATTTTAATGATAGAAATTGAGAATTTTAATGGAATAAATGTTAAGTGAATAAAAAATTTGGGCAAAGGCCCAAGTATGGTCCAATGGACCATGGGTTGATGAAATTCATTTAATTGGTCAATAATGATTAATGTAATGGCCCGAAATTTGTAAATCAAAATATATGGGTTATTATTTATTTTAATGGTGGAAATTGGGAAAATTGATGGAATAGATGGTAAATGGACCAAAATTTGGACAAAGGCCCAACTCGGGCCCAATGGATTATGGATTGGATTTAAATTCATTTAAGGGGTCAATGATGGTGGCCAAGGATGATCAAATTGGGCCCAATACCCACATGGGACCCAATGGATTAAGATAATGTAAGCCCTAAGATAAATGGGTATGGATAAATGTAATTGGGCCATGGGCCCAATGAGGATCCAATTGGTTGGAATGGACTTAGTTAAAGCTAAATCACCTAAGTTGGTGATGGAATTAGACCAAGGTAACATGGTCCATTGGGACCCACCTCCACCTCACCAAATGAGGTGGCATGTGGACCAAGGATTGGTGGGGCTGTCCACCATGGTTGAATTGGTCAACCATGGGAAGATGCATGAAAGAGTTTAAGTAAATGGAATTAAGTTAAAATGGGAATTAAGTTAACCTAATTATCTAATTAATTAAATGATTAAATTATTCAAATGAGGGTCAAATGGTCAAAAGGTGGAAAACCAAAAGCCATCTTATCTTAAGGCAAAAACAAAAAAATGTTGGGTAATGTGGTTGGGTCAAAAAAGCATGAAAAATATCTAAGTTTGGTTGGTGGGAAATTTATGTTAAAGTGTAAAGTAAGCTACCTTGGGATAAGATGGGATTTCATCTTATCCCATTCTCATTTTTTACTCACTCCATCTCTCCCACACCACCGTCCCTCATCTCTAAGGAAAAAGAAGAAGAAAAATTTGGAAGAGAAGAAAAGAAGAAGAGAAGAAGAGAAGAAGAGAAGAAAGGGTTAAGCTTGGGCCCTCCACCTCAAGGCCAACGAAGCTAGTCACCTCTTTATCCTCTCCTCCCTTTTCTCTCTCAAATCAAACCCTATCATGGCCAAACCCAAGCTTGGGGGTTCTCACCATTGATCAAGTATTTTGACCGACCAAAGATCAAGAGGAATGAGAAAGGCGGCTAAGGAAGCCGACGGGAGTAGCAAAAGTCGGAGGAGGCGTCGGATTGTAAGTAATTTCTTAAACAAGAAATTTTGGATTTTTTTTAGGGTTTAAGATTTGGGATTCAATTTGTAAATTTAATGGTGGCCAAATGATTTTATGCCATGGATTTTAAATCCGTCAATTTGAAGGATGGAAAGTGGACCAAACCCTAATGGGTAAATTAGGGTTAGGTTAAGGAAAAATAAATGGATTGATTGCATTGTGTAATTAGGTATTAATCAAGCATGGAAAAAGGGTTGATGAATTAACTAGGGGTTTAAGGTTTAAAGCTATGGAGAATGTTTATAATTTTTAATGTTGTAAATAATTGAATGTGGTGAATTTTGTAAAAAGATTTTAAATGAGAGAATCATAGGAGATGGAAGATAAATTTTAATGACCTCAAAAAGAATGGTTTAGGGTTTTAAGTGCTTGATGATTAAATGTAGGTAATGTATGATTTTTTTTAAGGTTTTAAGGAATGGAGGACATTATGTAATGTAGTTAAATTGATTAAGCAATGGATATATATAAATATTTTTGGAAGTGAGGATTGGTGAAGGAATCAAAGGCCATAGGGTTCGGCCATGTAGTATGGCCGAACCCCATGGTAAATAATTGAGGAAATTTTAATGAGGTGTTAGGGTTAAAATTTTGGAGGATGAATTATAGTTTTAGGGTTTAATGATTAAATGTTGGAAAATTGTTTAAAGGGATGGTAAATGAAGAAATGCATGGGAGAAGTGAATGATGTTGATGGCCTTAACAATGGTAGATGATGGAGTATTTTATTAGGGTTATAAGAATGGAAGCATGGAGAATGATTTAGGGTTTTGATGTTATTAATGATTAAATGTATGTAATTTTTGGAGAGGTTTTTATGATGGAATTCATGGATGAATGTAATTGTGTTGTGGTCTAAAATGGCATAAAGGAATATTGGATCATGAACCATGGGTTCGGCCATGGTGAATGGCTGAACCCTATGGTGGTGTAAAGGTAGTTTTAAATGAGTACAAAAAAAAAATGGGGAAAATGATGGTTTTATAATGGGTCCAAATGTGTAGATAGGCCAAAGAAAGAAATGGGAAAAAGACGAAATGGGTTCGGCCATGGTGTATGGCCGAACCTGTAACGCCCCGCCCTCTTCGAGAATTTCAGAGTCTAATTTTTTTTTTTTAATAAACATCGGAAGAGAGCGGGCGGCGTCACGACGCGAGTTAAGTTCAGACTACCCAAGTCTGAACCTTAACTGGCCACCCATGTGTACATGGAATAGACCATGATAGTGAATCACACATGGAACTAACATCAACATGCGGAATAATCTAGATAATTGCGGAATAGAAAGACGAGATAACAAGTAACAGTCTTAAATATTAAATAACATAGATCAACCATCCACAGGTTATTATCCTAATCAAACCATAGCAAATAACGAATTATTACATGTCCAACAATAGTATTCAAATGACAGTAATATAACGTAATCCAAATCCATCATTAAAGCACTTAGGCTCAGCTCCCCTCCCGGTCAATGACCTTTCCTTTCCCCTTGCTTGTACCTGCAATCTCCTCTGAGGATAGAATTAGGGCGTTAGATCAACGCGCCCAGTAGGTTCCCGAATCAGGGCTACCACATGTTAGCATATAAAACATGCATATACATATCATAATACATGATCATCAAAACAGGTAAAAACAATGCTATGAAATATGCAAATGCAATGAGCATCCCCCATCATGTACTTTCATAGCCATCACTTGACGTGCCTTGCACCGACAAGGTAAATTACAACACACCTTCATCTCTTCTATAAGCGATGTACATGTAATGAGCAACCCCCATCATGTACCATCGTAGCCATCACTTGACGTGCCTTGTACCGACAAGGTAAATTACAACAACATTCATCTCTTCTATACAATATGTACATGCAATGGGCAACCCCCATCATGTACAATCGTAGGCCATCACTGTAGAACTTCATTCATTATCCCATGACTATGCATGAGATGCCAATGCCTGTATGCCATTTGTTAATGCATAATATATCATTTGAAACACATATATTAAAACAAGAGTATCGTAAGACAAACTGGGTAAAAACCGTGGTTACAAGTAGGTAGGAAACCTACTGAAGAATCACTTCAGCGTTCGTTCTTTCTTAGGCTTTAACCGGTCACGACTCGTTCGTCGTTCAACTTTCGGTACCTTATTATGCAACAATAAGTAAATCATAATCTTATTTACATGTCCATTCACATATGAGACCTAAAACATCTTATAAGTACTTTTGATCAATCTCTTCATTTGGCTTGTATTCACAGATTTGCCATTGCCACCAATACCTTGATTAAATTCTACAACCTTAACCGTAACCTTAACATGGTTCAGTCATGTTTTGGACGACCAAAACAGTAAACATGATTCCATTTTTAATCATACATACATCCATAAAATGGCCCATGAAAACAGTCCATGGGGTTCGACCATACTCATGGCCGAACCCTTATGGTTCTTTGCTCAATGATGTCCTTTGTTTAAATACTAATTGGCTCTACCCCTTAGCCATATTAAGCCCATGATTTAGCCATCCCATGGCCAACCCAAAATCAGTAACCTTATCACATAAAAATCTCCCAAAAACAGTCCACAAAGGTCTATGGTTTCCATGTTTTCCAATCATGAAAACCAACCCTCTTTTACATGGGGTTCGGCCCTCCATGGTGGCCGAACCCAATGGTTACGTTTACTGTTTTTAAACCTCAGATAATCATGTAATAACAGTATATTAAAATCAGGTTTTACCTTTCCAACAAACATCCAAACATTAGCCCAATTTCATAGGGTTCGGCCATGCTCATTGGCCGAACACCATGAAATTGGTTTTGAACATTTAACCCTTTATCTTGGGTTTGAAACCAACACCCAAATCCATGTTTTAACCTCCTTAAAACATGCATTCCAAATCCAAAAATAACATCTAATATCAGTCCCAAATCATATGGTTTTAATTTCCAAAAAAATATCAAAAACAACCATTTGTTTCCATGGGGTTCGGCCATGCTAAGTGGCCGAACCCAATGGTCCATTTCCATCTTTTAATCCACTGATTTTGGACCATATAAACTTCAGTCCCTATGTCATTCAGATCCATGTTTTTAACCATTCTAAAACATGTATTTAAATCTTAAATCAAAACCCAAAAACAGTCCACAAAATCCATGGTTTTCATGTTTCAAAACATGAAAACCAAGCCATCTCTTATATGGGGTTCGGCCCTTCATGGTGGCCGAACCCAATGGTTATTTTTACCATTTTAAATCCTCCACTAATCAAGGTTAAAACCTTGGTGTATTCGGCCATAACCATGGCCAATACACACCCCATTTGCTCCATGTTATTATACCAAAATAACAAATAAATACTTACCAAACTTCCAATCTTTCTCTTTGCCTTTGGTCCTTGCTTTCTCCCTTTTATTTCTTCCTTTCTTTTGTTGTTTTGTGCTTGATCTATTGGTGCAAACACCTCTGCTATTCCAGCTAGGAAAAACGAATTTGGGAGAGGGAGAGAGAGAGAGATGGAAATTCTTGGATTTCTAATGTGAAAAATGGCCAACCTTGTGTGCTTATTGTTTTTGTAGTTCAGCCCCCAAAACTCCTCCACTCCCTCATAATTTCTTGCACAAACCAATGGGTGTTGGGTACCATCCAAGGCACCCCTTGGCATGCAGCCATTCAAATCCCCAAGCATCTCATCACAATCCCATGTATTCCCATTTAATACATCATGGAAATCACCCCAAACAAGTCCCCAACGTGTGGGACTTGTTTGGGTGGTTAAAGCTGGGCCAACCTCTTCAAATTCCCATTAGACTCAATGATTTACAGTCCCTTGAATTTTCATTTTGACTCACCCAACTCAAGGTGTTTTTATTCCAACCCAACTCATCACATTTAATGCATTTCATTTAATGCACATGAGTTAACTCACCTTTTGATTTAATTCCAACTCACCTCAGTCCCACTCAACTGATTGGACTCGTGTTTGAACTCCCTTGAGGGTTCACATGGTCAACAATAGTCAACTCGACCTGTTGGGTCCACTTTTAGCTCCTTGACCCGTTTTGACAACATGACCCATTTATGGTATTTTGGTCATTTCTAATTGGTTTTTACATATGGATCAAGCCTACACATTTTTCCTCCACTTGATTTCCAATCAAATAGGCTTAACCCCATTTAATTTAAAATCACAAAATGGTCAAATAACCCAGCAAGACCCGATGGGCCCCATTTGAGCCCTTTGACCCATTTAGCCATTTTTGACCCAAATGATGAAAATTACCCAACCAATCAAACTTAACATCATAATGTGCTCATATGATTTATTTTGAGCAATGGGCCCCACTATTTCCTTACTTAACATCACAAAATAATTAATTTAATAACTCAGGGGCATTTTGGTAATTTTCCACTTCATTGAGAAATTGGGGTGTTACAATATAACCCTCTTTTTAAAATTTTCGTCCCGAAAATCGAGTGAAGTAGGGTTCTCAAATTAAATTACACAAATAACTCGGGGTGAGCTGTTCTCATCTCTGACTCAAGTTCCCATGTGACCTCTTCATCACTATGACGATCCCATACCACTTTCACAAACTGAATTGCTCTGTTTCGCAGCACCCTCTATTCGGTCTCCACTATCCTGACCGGTTTCTCGACGTACGTCACGTCGCTTTGTACTTCAATATCCTGAACATTCAAGACATGGGACAGATCCAAATTGTATTTCCTTAGCATTGACACGTGAAACACATCGTGTAAAGATGCTAATTGTGATGGGAGTGCTATCTGATAGGCCACCTCCCCCACTCTTCTCATGATGGAAAACGGTCCCACAAATCTTGGTGACAGTTTTCCCTTCTTGCCAAACCTCATATGTCCTTTCCGTGGCGAGACCTTTAGAAATACCAAGTTTCCCACTTCAAATTCCAGAAACCGTCTCCTTTTATCAGCATAACTTTTCTGCCGACTCTGTGCAGTCAGTAAGTGTTGACGTATCAACTTAATTTGTGCAGTAGTTTCTGCGACTAGTTCCGGTCCGATCAATACAGGCTCACCTGCCTCTGTCCAACATACCGGTGACCTACACGGTCTACCATATAAAGCCTCGTATGGAGCCATTTGAAGGCTTGCCTGATAGCTGTTATTATACGAGAACTCCACCAGTGGTAAGTGGTCCTCCCATCCACCCTTGAAATCTAACATACATGCTCTCGGCATGTCTTCCAAGGTCTGGATTGTCCTTTCAGATTGTCCATCAGTCTGTGGATGGAATGCGGTGCTCGTCAGTAGATCTATCCCCATGGCTGACTGCATGCTTTGCCATACTCTGCCGGTAAAACGGCCATCTCTGTCCGATACTATCGTTCGGGGAATGCCATGTAGTCGAATGATCTCTTTAATATAACGCCGACCCAATGTCTCAGACGAATCCATCATCTTGATAGGAATGAAATGTGCAGACTTGGTCAGCCGGTCGACTACGACCCAAATGGCGTCATTACCCTTTGAGGACCTCGGCAACCCAGATACAAAGTCCATGGAAATATCATATAACCATGATTAATATCCGTAGGAATAACATTCAAATGAATCACTATAAGACTGTGGCGACCATATCAAGTCACAAATATATCTCGACCCCTTGCAAGACTTAGGGCTCATGACTTACCAAGCAGAAGACCCACGTCCAACGTGATCCGGTCTACCTCGCCCTGCATCCCTTCACCTCATAGGTGATTCAGTCAAGCTCTAAGGCGGTCGCTCCGCGTCTGACGAAGTTAGTACCACCCCCACAGGGTAAAATAGTACCTAGCTCTGCACATTCCAGCACATCTAGTGTGCCAAACAGCCGTGAGAGCGCCCTCAAGCGCGTAGCATGGGAGGGATCCACTCCTCAACGGTAGCCCTACGGGACTAAGTCTCCGTATTTCGTATCAAGGTTCCCACAGCCTCATAGCTACTCAAAACCATACTCATGAAGTTTATATTCTTATCTCATCAATACTATGTGAGGGACGCACCCATACCACATCTCAATCATCAACATCATGTGAGGGACGCACCCATACGACGTCCCAATCATCAACATCACGTGAGGGACGCACCCATACCACATCTCAATGTAATCAAGTGACCTCGTCACCTATATCTTAGTGCCAAAAATCCTTTTAGAATCATAACATCGCCTACTTTATATAATTCATACTTCATCCTTGTACAAAGGTGGGTAGGGTGAAACAAAACCCTATAGAGAACAAAATACACCCTTACCAAATAATCCTCTTTTTAATACCCCTTCATATTACTTCCTAGCCTAGTCTTCCGTAGAAGATCCCGCATCATCAGTGAACTTGAAACGGTTATCAGGATAAGTCATCGCCGTGTGCCCCAATACTTCACATGTTGTGCAGGGTATTAATCCGGGTCCTCCAATACAAGGACAATTAGTCCTCGCCTCTCCATGCCCGTGCAGTCCACAAACTGGACATACAACTCCCAATGGATGAGGACAATACAACCTGTTGTGGTCATCCTGATTACACAACTCACAGGTATCATAGGGATCTACTTCCCCCGCCGATTCCAGTATTATAGGAAAGTCTTCCATCGGATCCTCATAAAAGAAAAATCCCAGATCCTCCTCCTCTTCTTCCTCAGGAGGTTCCACCATCCCAGGAATATCATCCCTCAAATCCTCTGCAATAGGTGCTAAGTCCATCTCAACTTCTTCAGGAGGTCCCTCCTGAAGGTCCACTTGAGCTTCTACGTCGGTGTTGTTAGAAGCAGATACCAAGTCTATGGGATGGCTAGGAGTTCCGCTGTGCCATTCCGAGTACTCCACATTACTCGACATATCTGTATCATATCAATAGAACACAAGCATATTTAACAACAATTCTAATAAACCAACCTTGGTTTTCAGGGGAATTTGATCAGGCATAAAGTCATGTACTTTGTTTGGGAAGATTACCAATTCAACATTCTCTGTTTTCTTTTGTTTCTGGGGAAATCTCTAATTTCCTATTGTCTGTTTCTCAGTGTGTGGGGATTTCAGGGGAGTTCATCCTACCTTGCTACGTTTGATTTGTCCAATTATGATGATTGTACTTTACTTTGCTATCTTTCATTGTCGTTCTCAGATTGATTGTTCAGTCCGAGTCACTCGAAGTAAATTAATCCGGCCCCCAGGCAGCGGACTCCGAAGAGTCGGTCAGTTGGGATTCTTATCCATCAGTGAGACATGAAACCGTCTTAATCTTACTTCGATGATTCAACTTCCCGTTTCGCTCTGATACCAACTGTAACGCCCCGCCCTCTTCGAGAATTTCAGAGTCTAATTTTTTTTTTTAATAAACATCGGAAGAGAGCGGGCGGCGTCACGACGCGAGTTAAGTTCAGACTACCCAAGTCTGAACCTTAACTGGCCACCCATGTGTACATGGAATAGACCATGATAGTGAATCACACATGGAACTAACATCAACATGCGGAATAATCTAGATAATTGCGGAATAGAAAGACGAGATAACAAGTAACAGTCTTAAATATTAAATAACATAGATCAACCATCCACAGGTTATTATCCTAATCAAACCATAGCAAATAACGAATTATTACATGTCCAACAATAGTATTCAAATGACAGTAATATAACGTAATCCAAATCCATCATTAAAGCACTTAGGCTCAGCTCCCCTCCCGGTCAATGACCTTTCCTTTCCCTTGCTTGTACCTGCAATCTCCTCTGAGGACAGAATTAGGGCGTTAGATCAACGCGCCCAGTAGGTTCCCGAATCAGGGCTACCACATGTTAGCATATAAAACATGCATATACATATCATAATACATGATCATCAAAACAGGTAAAAACAATGCTATGAAATATGCAAATGCAATGAGCATCCCCCATCATGTACTTTCATAGCCATCACTTGACGTGCCTTGCACCGACAAGGTAAATTACAACAACCCTTCTCTTCTATAAGCGATGTACATGTAATGAGCAACCCCCATCATGTACCATCGTAGCCATCACTTGACGTGCCTTGTACCGACAAGGTAAATTACAACAACATCTCTTCTATACAATATGTACATGCAATGGGCAACCCCCATCATGTACAATCGTAGCCATCACTGTAGAACTTCATTCATTATCCCATGACTATGCATGAGATGCCAATGCCTGTATGCCATTTGTTAATGCATAATATATCATTTGAAACACATATATTAAACAAGAGTATCGTAAGACAAACTGGGTAAAAACCGTGGTTACAAGTAGGTAGGAAACCTACTGAAGAATCACTTCAGCGTTCGTTCTTTCTTAGGCTTTAACCGGTCACGACTCGTTCGTCGTTCAACTTTCGGTACCTTATTATGCAACAATAAGTAAATCATAATCTTATTTACATGTCCATTCACATATGAGACCTAAAACATCTTATAAGTACTTTTGATCAATCTCTTCATTTGGCTTGTATTCACAGATTTACCATTGCCACCAATACCTTGATTAAATTCTACAACCTTAGCCGTAACCTTAACATGGTTCAGTCATGTTTTGGACGACCAAAACAGCAAACATGATTCCATTTTTAATCATACATACATCCATAAAATGGCCCATGAAAACAGTCCATGGGGTTCGACCATACTCATGGCCGAACCCTTATGGTTCTTTGCTCAATGATGTCTTTTGTTTAAATACTAATTGGCTCTACCCCTTAGCCATATTAAGCCCATGATTTAGCCATCCCATGGCCAACCCAAAATCAGTAACCTTATCACATAAAAATCTCCCAAAAACAGTCCACAAAGGTCTATGGTTTCCATGTTTTCCAATCATGAAAACCAACCCTCTTTTACATGGGGTTCGGCCCTCCATGGTGGCCGAACCCAATGGTTAGGCTTACTGTTTTTAAACCTTAGATAATAATGTAATAACAGTATATTAAATCAGGTTTTAACTTTCAAACAAACCATCCAAAACAGTCCATAAAAAGTCTATGGTTTACATGTTTTTCCAACATGAAAACCCACATTCTTTTACATGGGGTTCGGCCCTCCATGGTGGCCGAACCCAATGGTTACGTTTACTGTTTTTAAACCTCAGATAATCATGTAATAACAGTATATTAAAATCAGGTTTTACCTTTCCAACAAACATCCAAACATTAGCCCAATTTCATAGGGTTCGGCCATGCTCATTGGCCGAACACCATGAAATTGGTTTTGAACATTTAACCCTTTATCTTGGGTTTGAAACCAACACCCAAATCCATGTTTTAACCTCCTTAAAACATGCATTCCAAATCCAAAAATAACATCTAATATCAGTCCCAAATCATATGGTTTTAATTTCCAAAAAAATATCAAAAACAACCATTTGTTTCCATGGGGTTCGGCCATGCTAAGTAGCCGAACCCAATGGTCCAGTTCCATCTTTTAATCCACTGATTTTGAACCATATAAACTTCAGTCCCTATGTCATTCAGATCCATGTTTTTAACCATTCTAAAACATGTATTTAAATCTTAAATCAAAACCCAAAAACAGTCCACAAAATCCATGGTTTTCATGTTTCAAAACATGAAAACCAAGCCATCTCTTATATGGGGTTCGGCCCTTCATGGTGGCCGAACCCAATGGTTATTTTTACCATTTTAAATCCTCCACTAATCAAGGTTAAAACCTTGGTGTATTCGGCCATAACCATGGCCAATACACACCCCATTTGCTCCATGTTATTATACCAAAATAACAAATAAATACTTACCAAACTTCCAATCTTTCTCTTTGCCTTTGGTCCTTGCTTTCTCCCTTTTATTTCTTCCTTTCTTTTGTTGTTTTGTGCTTGATCTACTGGTGCAAACACCTCTGCTATTCCAGCTAGGAAAAACGAATTTGAGAGAGGGAGAGAGAGAGAGAGATGGAAATTCTTGGATTTCCAATGTGAAAAATGGCCAACCTTGTGTGCTTATTGTTTTTGTAGTTCAGCCCCCAAAACTCCTCCACTCCCTCATAATTTCTTGCACAAACCAATGGGTGTTGGGTACCATCCAAGGCACCCCTTGGCATGCAGCCATTCAAATCCCCAAGCATCTCATCACAATCCCATGTATTCCCATTTAATACATCATGGAAATCACCCCAAACAAGTCCCCAACGTGTGGGACTTGTTTGGGTGGTTAAAACTGGGCCAACCTCTTCAAATTCCCATTAGACTCAATGATTTACAGTCCCTTGAATTTTCATTTTGACTCACCCAACTCAAGGTATTTTTATTCCAACCCAACTCATCACATTTAATGCACATGAGTTAACTCACCTTTTGATTTAATTCCAACTCACCTCAGTCCCACTCAACTGATTTGACTCGTGTTTGAACTCCCTTGAGGGTTCACACGGTCAACAATGGTCAACTCGACCTGTTGGGTCCACTTTTAGCTCCTTGACCCGTTTTGACAACATGACCCATTTATGGTATTTTGGTCATTTCTAATTGATTTTTACATATGGATCAAGCCTACCCATTTTTCTTCCACTTGATTTCCAATCAAATAGGCTTAACCCCATTTAATTTAAAATCACAAAACGGTCAAATAACCCAGCAAGACCCGATGGGCCCCATTTGGGCCCTTTGACCCATTTAGCCATTTTTGACCCAAATGATGAAAATTACCCAACCAATCAAACTTAACATTCATAATGTGCTCATATGATTTTATTTTGAGCAATGGGCCCCACTATTTCCTTACTTAATATCACAAAATAATTAATTTAACAACTCAGGGGCATTTTGGTAATTTTCCACTTCATTGAGAAATTGGGGTGTTACAGAACCCATGACCCATTTGTGGGTAAACTTATGGATAATTTTGGTATGATGTATATGAAAAATGAATGAGGATTAGAGTGTTTAAGTGGCTAATTTTTAGTGTTGTTAGTTGTAATGGAAATGTGATTAAGGAATGATAAGTCAAGTGTATGGTTTAGGTTCTCTCAATGGAGGGACTTATGATGAATTTAATGTGTAACCAAAGACCAAGGACAATGGAGATTTGGTTAAGTTTAAAGGACTGAATTTTAGTGACTCAATTGTAGATCATTATGGCCTAAGGTTAATGTGTTTGTACATGTTTAAAGTAATAGACTTTAGGTTAAATTAAGTGGCTGACTTTAATGATTTTAAGATATGGGTGATGGGTCATTGATGGATCCAAATCTATGAATCATCTATGGACTTAATCATGCATGGATGAATGAGTGATTAACCATGGAGAAGTGGTAGTGGCAAAACCGTAAATAATGGCTAACATGAAGAACTCCATGGGAGACGATCATGGGTTTAGGGATTCTAAGTAATAGCATTATGTAGGGTGAAATAAAGCCTGGGAGACTGATTTTACACTCATGTAATTAAAATGTCTAATGGATTAAGTGGGACCCACAAAACCTAAATAGTGACCGATTGTTCATATGGACTGATTATGTGTATGTAATAAGGTATTGGACATCGCAAGCGGTGCGTGATCGGCGACCGGGTCTGTCCGATGGAAACGGAAGAAAGAACCCTAGTCGGTATTCGGTAGGATTCTAACCTTTTTGTAAGCCATGGATTGAGTGATGGTTTCTTTGAATTATTTTGGAAATTATATGGGTTGTTTTAAGATTGGTTTTGAATTATGTATTATGTAGGGGTTTTTACTTGATTTATTCTGGTAAGCATATGATTGGTTTAAAATGGGTCTTAAAGCTATGATGTGTTTATTGAGGCTTTACTTGATCTACTTTTGATAATCAAGTTATATGTTTGATTGATGGGATTTTTAAATGTCATGGTTGTTATTATATTCATTACATGGCATATGGCATCTACATCTCATGCATGGTATGGGAGGGATATGACAGGGGAAGGATGAAATAAAATCGGAGTCCATGCTCCGTCGGGGCGACCGATAAACAACCATGGGGATATTCTGATGTGTTTGATTCGTCAGGGAAGTTACTAGGGGCTCTATGATATGTTGATAAGGTTATTCAAACAAGAATGTTACTATGTGTTATTATACCTTGATGATGGTTTTTCCATCAAAGGGGATGTTGTATTTATTGTTATACCTTGATGATGGTTCTTCCATCAAGGGGGATGCCTAGTGTGGACTGTATCTTGATGAGGCTTTTCTATCAAGAGGGTCATGGCACGATGATGGTATGGATTTTATTTGGAACACTAGGTATGGTTGAAAAAGGGACATTGTACAATGATGATGATATTGATGGGTGGGATTCATGACATAGAACACCCATTGCATGACATTGCCCAAAGTGCATGGTTTTATTATAATATTATCTATATGCTTTGTTGTCACTAATCCATGTGTTAGCCCTACTTGGAGTCCTACTGGGCGCGTTGTCTAACGCCCTACTTCTACCCTAGTTGATGACGCAGGAGGTGGTAAAACGGAAGGACGAGACGGGAGCCAAGCTAAGGAGCTTGGAAAGGCGTGCTAGATAGTTACTAATGTTTATTTTGGATAATGTAATTTGAAATAGTTTAACTTGTCAGAAATGTAATATTTTAGACTTATTTCTATGTTTTGGATTTTGTGGTAGACATATGATGTTATGGCATTTTGGTAATTAAATGATGAAATCTTCCCTGCTATCTAGAAAGAAAAATTGGTAGGATAGTCTGTAATGTCTTTCCGCATTTAATGTAACTTTCCGTGAGCTTTCTTCTACGGGTGAACTATTCTCTGTGGACTCCGTTCCACGCACCCATAGGGTTGGCCAGTTAAGGGCCGGGCTTTAGAAGCTCGGACTTAACTCGCGTCGTGACGTCCGCGCCTTTGTCACTTTTAAAAAAAAAAAAAAGATTCTGATTTTCGGTGAAAAGGGGTGGGTGTTACAGCTTTGTACTTCAATATCTTGAACATTTAAAACATGGGACGGATCCGGATTATATTCCCTTAGCATTGACACATGAAACACATCATGTAGAGCTGCTAAATACGAAGGAAGTGCTAACTGGTAAGCAACATCCCCCATCCTTTTTATGATGGAAAACGGTCCCACATATCTTGGTGACAGTTTTCCTTTCTTGCCAAACCTCATATGTCCTTTCCGTGGTGAGACTTTTAGAAACACCATGTCTCCCACTTCAAATTCCAGAAACCGTCTCCTTTTATCAGCATAGCTCTTCTGCCGACTCTGTGCAATCAGTAGATGTTGACGTATCTACTTAATTTGTGCAGTAGTTTCTACGACTAGTTCCGGTCCGATCAATGCAGGCTCTTCAGCCTCTGTCCAACATACCGGTGACCTTCACGGTCTACCATATAATGCCTCGTATGGAGCCATCTGAAGGCTTACCTGATAGCTGTTATTATACGAGAACTCCACCAGTGGTAAGTGGTCCTCCCATCCACCCTTGAAATCTAACATGCATGCTCTCAACATGTCTTCCAAGGTCTGTATTGTCCTTTCAGACTGTCCATCAGTCTGATGATGGAAAGCGGTGCTAGTCAATAAGTCTGTCCCCATGGCTGACTGCATGCTTTGCCATACTCTACCGGTAAAACGGCCATATCTGTCCGATACTATCGTTCGGGGAATTCCATGTAGTCGAATGATCTCTTTAATGTACCGCAGACCCAACGTTTCTGATGAATCTGTCATCTTCATAGGAATGAAATGTGCGGACTTGGTCAGTCGGTCAACTACGACCCATATGGCGTCATTGCCCTTTGAAGACTTCGGCAACCCCGATACAAAGTCCATGGAAATGTGTTCCCATTTCCATTCTGGCACTGCTAAGGGTTTGAGTAACCCTGGTGGCTTTTGGTGTTCAGTCTTAACTTGCTGACAAGTTAAACAATGTGCCACAAACTCTGCCACGTCCCTTTTTAGTCCATGCCACCAATAATGCCTCTTTAAATCATGGTACATTTTGGTGCTACCCGGATGAATAGAGAGCTTGGATTGATGTGCCTCAATCAGTAGCTCTTTCCTGCAACTCTTTGGCACATATGTTCTTCCCCGGAATAAAAGACTTTGCCCGGGTCGTAATTCCCATTCCGGTATGTCTACACTAGTGGACATCTTGGCCCATATGTCCTTCACTTCCGGATCTGCTCTTTGTTCTTGTTCAATCTTGGTGACTATATTGGACCGTATGATTAAATTGTGCAAAACTCCACGGTTTGTAATGTATAGTTTGAACTCTCGGATGGTATTCAACATCTCCCACTCGGTTCTGATCAGACATGCCACGGATGCATGTGATATGCGGCTAAGAGCATCAGCCAGCTTGTTTGCCTTGCCTGGATGATATCGAAGCGCAAATTCATAATCCGCCAGATACTCCATCCATCTGCGCTGCCTTAAGTTGAGTTCCTTCTGATCAAACAAGTATTTCAAACTCTTATGATCAGAATACATTTTAAACTTCTCGCCATAAAGATAATGTCTCAAACTTTTGAGAGCGAAGACCACTGCGGCTAGTTCAAGATCATGCGTAGGATAGAGGCGTTCATGTATTTTTAGTTGTCTTGAACCATAAGCCACCACACGATGATCTTGACTAAGGACACACCCCAGTCCTTCTCCCGAAGCATCGCATTCTACTTCATAACCCTTGCCTTTTTTCCGGCAAAATCAAAATAGGAGCGGTTGTAAGTCTGTCTTTTAGCTCTTCAAACCTTTGGTTGCACAGATCTGACCACTCATACTTGACTCCTTTCTGAGTGAGTCGAGTCAATGGAGACGCTATTTTGGAAAAATCCATAATAAATTTCCGATAATAACCCGCCAATCCTAATAAACTGCGGATCTCGGTTACGTTCTTTGGCGCTTTCCAGTCTTTCACTGCCGTCACCTTAGCCAGATCCACGGCTATTCCTTCCTCGGATGTAACATGTCCCAAGAAATTCACTTGAGATAGCCAGAACTCACACTTACTGGCCTTAGCATATAGTTTATTCTGCCTCAAAGTATTCAAAACTATCCGTAGGTGCTCTGCATGTTCTTCCTGGCTCTTGGAATAGATCAGAATATCGTCAATGAACACGATTACAAACTGATCCAAATATGGACGGAAGATTTTGTTCATTAAATCCATGAACACAGCCGGCGCATTTGTGAGTCCAAATGGCATGACTACAAACTCGAACAGTCCATACCGCGTCCCGGAAAGCTGTCTTTTCTATATCTTCCTCTCTAACTCTGATTTGATGATAACCGGACATCAAATCGATCTTTGAAAAATGACTAGAACCCCTCAACTGATCAAATAAATCATCGATCCTGGGTAGAGGGTACTTGTTCCGAACTGTTAGCTGATTCAGTTTCCGGTAGTCCACGTACATCCGTAGTGAACCGTCCTTCTTCTTCACAAACAGCACTGGTGCTCCCCATGCTGAGGTACTGTTTCGGATGCAAACCCAGCCTAAGCAGTTCATCAATCTGCTTCTTTAGCTCCGACATTTCTGCTGGTGCCATCCGATAGTGTGGTAACGACACTGGTGCTATGCCAGGGTACACCTTGATCTCGAAATTAATCTCCCTCCTAGGCGGTAAACCAGGGAGTTCCTTTGGAAATACATCCGCAAATTCTTGTACAATTGCCGGAAGTTCGGTAACTGAAGCTTTGTTTATGGTGATATTATTCAATACCACGTGGTTTAACCCTTCCTGCAATCCACTTTGTTTATCTGCGCGGACTACATATTGCTTGCCCTCGGGTGACATAAATGTCACTCTTCGGCGATAGCAGTCGATGTTGCATGAAACTTAGCCAACCAATCCATACTGAATATAATATCATATTCAGACATGTCAAGCACTAGATAATTGAACTCAAATGTGAGTCCAGCTAATTCGGTGTTAACCGCCGTACATATAAGTCCCAATGCCGAATCTCCGACAGGGGATACAATAGTAAGTGTTGTGGCTAATCTTTGAACTAATGTACCAGTAGCAGTAATAAATGATGCAGCTATAAAGGAGTGTGATGCTCCAAAATCAAATAGTGCATATGCATATGAGCTACTCACTACCGCCATACCTTGTATCACAGCATGCTCCTCTTCCTCTGGAGAAGTTAGAGTAAATAATCGTCCAAAACCAGCAGGGTCAGACCTTCGACCTCCCCGACTTTGCATTCTGCCTCCTCTAGAGTATCCCGGTCTAGCTGGAGGACGAAATGATCCTCTGGAGTATGACAGCCTGTTGAGCTTTGGCAGTCCTTCTTGTAGTGACTAGGTTGATCACAATGAAAGCAAGTATTCACTCCTCGAGATGCTTGAGTGACTGCTACAGATTGAGTGGGCTGGTTGGGCCGAAAGCCTCCACTTGATCCAACAGACGGTGAAGGTCTGCCGAAGTTCGATCTGAACCTCTTGTTGGGTTGGTACGCACCCCTCCCACTCGGAGCTCGGCGGTTGTCCACTTTTGCAAATTCTGCCATTTCTTTTTCCACAATGGTTGCCTTACTGACCACTTCTGCCAGTGTGGCTGCTTTGAACATAGTTACCCCGGCCCTTATGTTTGGCCGTAACCCACGCTCGAACTTGCGAGCCTTTTGATATTCCGTGTCCACAATATAGTATGCATAGATGGACAGACTGAGGAATTCTTGGTGATACTCAGCCACCGTCATTGAACCTTGTACTAACGTCATAAAGGCCTGAATTTGACGTTCTCTTTCTTCCTCTGGAAAGTAGCGCTCTAGGAATGTCGCTGAGAATTGCTCCCAGGTCATAGCAACTCTTTCTCTTCTTGGCACAAGTGCCTGCTGTTTCTCCACCACCTTCCACCATTTGGCAGCGTCATCTACCAGCTGTGACGTGGCCAATAATATTTTATGAGCATGACTCTTGATGTTCAAAAGAGTCAATATATGTGAAATCTTCTCCAACCAATTCTCGGCCCCAATAGGCCCTTCTCTGCCCTTGAAGTAAGGTGGGCGTTGTTGCTGAAAATCTCTGACCATGCTACGGTCATTATTTTCACTCGTACTTCCCCCTCCGTTCAAATGTTGTTGGAGGACGGATGTAACCACAACTTGCACCAAGCTGTGCAGTTCAGGAGGCACAAAGGGTACAGTCATGTTACTGTTCTCCTCCTCCTCTCTTCGATATGACGAGACATATTCCTCCTCGTCGTCCTGTTGATACGTAGGGTCACTATCCCCCTCCTCTCGCCAGGAATGTTGTGACTCTTCCTCATCGAGCGAACGTTCATGAACTGATCTCTCTTCGTCATGAACGGACCGCTCATCATCATGTACAGATGGCACCTTCTCATGTACCACCTTCCAGCGTTGAGGTACCACCTTCCCTTGTAGTGTGACTATGAGCACCTCATCTTTCTTCTTATCGTCCTGACGGGTCCTTCTCTTCGATGCCCCCTCACCTAATCCAATTTGTAAAACTTTTTCTTTACCCTTAGGATCTTTTACCACCTTTCTCTGTGGCGCCATTTAGTCCTAACTCATGGAAACATCATAGACTTAGTTTCCATTAACAATATGCATCACATGCCATGAATCCTCATAAAAACATGAAATCACATATTTATATAAATTCAAACTTCATTTTTGGTACAAAGGTGGGTAGGGTGGAACAAACCCTATGTATAACAAAATATACACCCTTACAAAAATAACCCTCTTTTTAATACCCTTCATATTACTTCCTATCCTAGTCTTCCGTAGAAGATTCTGCATCATCAGCGAATTTGAAACGGTTATCAGGACACATCATCGCCGTGTGCCCCAATACTTCACATGTTGTGCAGGGTATTAAACCGGGTCCTCCTATACAAGGACAATTAGTCCTCGCCTCTCCATGCCCGTGCAGTCCACAAACCGGACAGACAACTCCTAATGGATGAAGACAATACAAACTCTTGTGATCGTCCTGATTACACAACTCACAGGTATCGTAGGGATCTACCTCCCCCGCCGATTCCAATATTATGGGAAAGTCTTCCATAGGATCCTCATAAAAGAAAAATCCCAGATCCTCCTCTTCTTCCTCAGGAGGTTCCACTAACCAAGGAATATCTTCCATAAGATACTCGGGTAACGGTGCTAGATTCACCTCCTCCATTGGTGCTAAGTTCAATTCTTCCAATGGTGCTAGATTCCATTCCTCTTCCTGAAGGTTCACATTAGCCTCCATGTTGGTGTTGTTAGAAGCAGACACCAAGTCTATGGGATTGCAAGGAGTTCCACTGTAACACTCTGAGTACTCCACATTACTCGACATATCTGTATCATATCAATAAAACACAAGAATATTCAACAACAATTCTAAATAAACCACTCTTGGTTTTCAGGGGAATCTGATCACGCATTATATCATGTACTTTGTTTGGGGAACATTACCAAATCATCACTCTTTGTGTTCTTTTGTTTATGGGGAAATCTCTAATTTCCTGTTGTTTGTTTCTCAGTGTGGGGATTTCAGGGGAGTGCATCCTACCTTGCTATGTTTGATATGTCCAATTATGATGACTGTACTTTACTTTGCTATCTTTCATTGTTGTTCTCAGATTGATTGTTCAGTTTGAGTCACTCGAAGTAAATTAATCCGGCCCCCAGTCAGCGGACTCCGAAGAGTCGGTCAGTTGGGATTCTTATCCGTCAGTGAGACATGAAACCGTCTTAATCTTACTTCGATGATTCAACTTCCCGTTTCGCTCTGATACCAACTGTAACGCCCCGCCCTCTCCGAGAAATTTCAGAGTCTAATTTTTATTTTTTGAATAATAAAACATCGGAAGAGAGCGGGCGGCGTCACGACGCGAGTTAAGTTCAGACTACCCAAGTCTGAACCTTAACTGGCCACCCATGTGTACGTGGAATAGACCATGATTATGAATCACACATGGAACTAACATCAACATGCGGAAAAACCTAGATTAACTGCGGAATAGAAAGACTAGATAGCAAGTAACAGTCTCAAACATTAATTAACATAATACAACCATCCCAAATATTTATCCTAATCAAACCATAGCAAGTAACTACTTTATTACATGTCCATAATAAAGTATCAAATAACAGTAATCATAAATTCATTCCAGCATTCGAGCACTCAGGCTTGGCTTAGCTCCCCTCCCGGTCAACGATCTTTTCTTTTCCTTTACTTGTACCTGCATTCTCCTCTGAGGATGGAATTAGGCGTTAGATCAACGCGCCCAGTAGGTTCCCGAATCAGGGCTACCACATGTTAGCATATAAAACATGCATATAAATATCATAATACATGATCATCAAAAACAGGTAAAACAATGCTATGATGTATGCACATGCAATGAGCATGCCCCATCATGTGCATTCATAGCCATCACTAGACGTGCCTTGCACCGACAAGGTAAATTACAACACACCTTTATCTCTTCATCATTGACTGATTCATATCACGTATTAGTCCTCCTGGCGGGACTCTCATCGCCTAAGGAGACCAATGTGACTATGATCATCATGCTACTCCTCCTGGCGTGACTTGCACCACCGAGGCAGGACGTAACCCATAAATTGCAACACTGTAGAACCTCATTCATAATCCCATGTTTATGCATGAGATGCCAATGCCTGTATGCCATTTGTTAATGCATAATATATCATTTGAAACACATAAAATAAAACAAGAGTCTCATAAGCAAACTGGGTAAAATTGTGGTTACAAGTAGGTAGGAAACCTACTTAAGATTCCCTTCAGTAATTGATCTTTCTTTAGCGTCACCCGGTCACGAATCGTTCGTCGTTCAACTTCCGATACCTTATCCATATATTAATCAGTAAGTCATAACATCATTTACTTATTCAATCACAACTAAGACCCATCCACATCATGTGGGGTTCGTGTCCGTACATCCAACCCTATGATCGTTTCCCTCATTGATCATTCCATCAATAATTACATTTATGCCATTTAGGCTAACCTTTAGTTTTACCATACCTAAACCAACTTAGTGGGGTTCTTCATTCATCACCTTTAATCCCATTTATTACTTAACCCAATTCTATCAAATAATCATTGATGGGGTTCGGCCATGCCACATGGCAGAACCTCATCCTATAGATTTTTATCCACAATCCATCATCATCTGGTTGATTATTTTCTTACACATAGACCATAACTTATCATGTATGACTCCTTAATTAAAACAATCATAAACTCCCATACTCCCTTATCTATCATGCTTGGTTATTTACTGATATTAAGTACGTAAATACATACATGATTCTTGAATCAAAATCATACAACCCAATCAGTAACCATAACCCTATGTAAACCAAATAAAAACCATAAAAGAAACCCATGGGGTTCGGCCATACATTTGGCCGAACCTCATGGTCCTTTGGATTCAATCCTTCCAATAATCTTTCATCATTTATCATGGATCTTAGCCATAAAATTAATAAGATTCAGTCATACATTGGCCGACCAAAATCAGTAAACTTTCACATAAAAAGATCTCCACCATTGGTATGGTTTATCTCTCCAAAAACCATACCAACTTATCAAACACTTTTATGGGGTTCGGCCATCCAAGGTGGCCGAACCCTATGCCCATGTTTTAGACCCTTTTTAACGTACATCATATATCCATTGAATCATGTAAAAATCAGCATAATATTGTATGGTTTTTACCCTTCAAAACCATCCAATTATCCAAACAAGATCATGGGGTTCGGCCATGTAAGGTGGCCGAAACCAAAGGATCTATTTTATCAATTTGTATCACCTTTGCCCAAGGTTTAGACCCTTAATGCATTTGGCTATTCCAATGCCGAATTATGCCATCCAAGTCCAAGATTTAAAATCCTTTATCTTGTATCTTAGATCATACAAAAACAGTCCATGATTTTACAAAAACCATCACTTTAAACAAATAAATTTCATGGGGTTCGGCCACCCAAAGTGGTTGAACCCTATGGTCCATATTTTCCATCTTTTAGACCATTGATTTAAACCATGTTAACTTCAGCCTTCTTGTCATTCAGATCCATTTTTATAATCCTTTCTATAACATGTATTTGATTCTTAAATAAAACCCAACAATCAGCCCATAAACCTCCATGGTTTCCATGTTTCAAAACATGTAAAACCACCCATCTTTTACATGGGGTTCGGCCCTCCATGGTGGCCGAACCCAATGGTTATTTTTACCATTTTAAATCCTCCATTTATCAAGGTTAAACATTGGTGTATTCGGCCATGACCATGGCCCAATACATACCTCACTTGTTTCATGTTATTAAACAAAAATAACATATAGATACTTACCAAATTTTCCAAACTTCCTCCTTGTCTTTGATCCTTGTTTTCTCTCTTTTATTTCTTTTTTCTTTCCTTAATTCCTTGCTGGTTTATACTTGACTAACTGGTGTCCAAAAACCTCTGTTGTTCAGCCAAGAAAACGAATTGGAGAGAGGGAGAGAGCGATGGGAATTTTTGGATTTCTTTGTATGGAAAACGGCCATGTATGGTAAGGTTTTTCTTTTATAGTTTCAGCCCCCAACTCCCATTCATCCTCCCTCATTAATGTTGTTAAAAACGATGGGGCAAAAGGTGTTAACCAAGACACCCCTTGGTGCCAAACGTTGCACCCCTTGGTGCCAAACATTGCATCTCCTTGGAAATGAACCAATGCAACTCTTCATGAATAGGTGCCGCCCAACCTTGGTGTCTTTTGGCTTTGCCAAAGCACCCTTTCATACCAACGGCTGAGATTGATTCTGATTAATTGTTGTGTGAGATTACAGCTCATTTCTATCTCCTCTTGACTCACTAAACTCGGAATATTTTTATTCTAAACCAACTCATCCAACTCATCACATTTAATGCTCCATATTTGAGTCGAGTCTTTTCTTAAATGAAACTCATTTCAAATCAGTCTAACTCAAGCTAAATTAACTCATACTTGATTTCAATTGAGAGTCCACACGGTCATCCGTGGTCAAACTAGTCAACCCGACCCGTTGGGTCCCCCTTTAGCTCATTGACCCGTTTTTGACTCCATGACCCAATTATGGGTATTTTGGTCACTTGTAATTGGTTTTCACTTATGTTTCAAGCCTACCCATTTTTGCTATAACTGATGTCCTATCAGTTCAGCTTGACCTCATTTAATTTGATCTTACACAATGGTCAAATCATCCATTTTGACCCATTGGGTCCAATTGAGCCATCTGACCCATTTAGCCATTTTCGACCCAATTGATGTTCATTACCCATCCAATCAAATTTGATATTTATAATGAGCTCATATGACCTTAATTTGAGCAATGGGCCCCACCATTTTCTATTTTGACATCACAAAATAATTAATTTAATAACCCAGGGGCATTTTCGTAATTTTCCATTTCATTGAAAAATTGGGGTGTTACATATAACGTCGTACAGCTCCAAGGGGATTTGCTTTTTCTAATTAATCCTTTCTTCAGAAGATCATTGATTTCTTCTTGGGCATAGTTTTAAATGAGCAACATCCATTTGGGATGGATGAGCTTTAGTAGGAATATCTTTTTCATTGAAATCTTTTACATATGGTAATCCTACTATGTGTCTTTTTCTATTCCAAAAAGCTGATGGTAATTCAGAACAACATTCTTCTTCAGTCTGTTTGGTGAATTCTTCTAATTTTATTTTAAATTCTTTTTTCTCTAATTCTTTTGTCATTTGGACAATTTTGATTTCATTTTTTAGTCCATTTATGTAATTTTGTCTAGTGGCGATAACTTGATTTATCCTTTGGATTTTCGTTTCACAAGGATCATTTATAAAATCAAGATTTACTTCAATCCCTTTGATATTTTTAGAAATTCCTTTTGTTGTTATAGAAAAGGGTTGGATTTGAAGAATAAATGGGGATCCAAGGAGTACATCATTAACAATATCTTCTAAAATAATAAAGGGTGAAGTAACACAGACTCCTTTCATGCAAAACATGAACATTTGGGATTCTTCTTTCTATGGAAATAGTCGTTCCATTAGCAGTAGAAACAAACTGTTTTGATTCACTTGTAAATTCAATAGGAACGATTCCAAGTCTGATAACATTTAAGTCTGCACCAGTGTCAATTATGGCATTGACAATCTTCTCAAAGTTTTTTATTTTTATCTTTACCTGAATTCTCCACTGTTGGTAAATACATTTTATAGGAATTACACGAGTAGAGATTTTGCTAATTTCTCCTTTAATTCTTTGGACAAACTTTTCTTCATCATAATTTTCAATAGCACCATCATTTTCTAACCAAGTTAACCTTTCATCAAGCTCATTTTATTTTTTGGTTAACTCTATTCTTAATTCACGGAGATCTCTCTTCTGATCATTTAATTCTCTTTGTAAGTCTGATAGAGTTAAGGGTTTATTTATAGTATGAATTTTTTCTGTTCTATTTATAAGGTCAATCATGGAATAGGTTGGTGTGTGAAATGTTTCTTTCTCTTTTGTCCTTTTTGGATAATATGGTGTTTTTTCACCATCTTCTTCAAAGGAAATTTTTGGTTGTGAACTTTCTCCTTCTTCTCCTCCCCCAATTTTGAAATTTGATTTAAAAATTGAACTTTTTTCTCTGGATCGGGTATGTTATCAACCATTTCTAAAAGTAATTTTTGAGGGGCAGTGAGGACACGAATGTGGATACCAAGATCTTCATCAGAAGGTATCGACCATTCTCCATCAGATTCTTCATCATCTTACATGATTGGAATTGTTTGATGAGCTGAACCTGAGGACTATTTTCTTCAATTTCAGTTGATGAATCAGATTCATATTCTTCTTCTTCTTCTGAGGAACTTGAATCAGATTGTTCTTTTTCAGTATTTTCCTCATCATTTTTGGTATTGATTTTTCTAAGTTTCTTTTTAGAGGGATTTTCTTTTTTAAAGCATTTATTTGAAGAAATGACCTTTTTCCCGCAAGTATAACAAGTTGGAACATTTTCTTTTATGTATTTCTTTTTGAAATATTTTCTAGATTTTCTTTTGAATGAGATGAGGTCATCGGATTTTCGCTGTTTTTTATATCTTCCGGGTTTATATTTTCTTACCATTTTATTTCTTCTATCCGGAGTAAATCTAAAACGCAAGGGTTTTCTCTTTGATTCAGGTGTTTGATCTAAACCAAACTGGAAACAAAAATGTCCTAATTCTTTATCTCCAGAATATTTTCTCATTTTTTCAGCTTGTTTACTGATCTTTAAATCAATACAAAGAGTCATGCCAACTTTGTTAATTCTTTATATAATTCCTCCGAACGTCAGCAAACTGTAATTAATAGTACCATGCATTTCTTCTCTCAAGGAAATACGCACCTTTTCAGCAAATAGGGGTGGTAATCCTGAAATGAATCTTTCTTTCCAAATATCAGAATTACAATCATTTAGTTGGTAGACTTTAAATAAGAATACATCTCTATAACCAACGAAATTCTCCTAAATTTCTACATCTCAAACGATGTAATTGTTGTCTATTTTTTTCCTTAATTAGAGCAATCCTCTAATGAATTCATTTAGGATGCATAGAAGTAGGACACTAACACAATCAGATTGAGTTTCCCAATTATTAGGGATTTGGCTAGTACCTGCTTCAAGCTTAACATTAGGGTCAAGTAAATTTCCTGTGGTTTTGTCTCTATAAAGGATTCTTCCAAATTCATCAATTTTGACAGCACTCTCTATTTCAAGTCTTTGGGCTCCAGTTAATCCATAATTCCACCATCCTCTTAATATTCCATTGAAAGAGGTGGTTATCATGAGAAAGATATTTCTTGGAGTATTTCCTCTGACTTCACAGGCATTACAGTATATTAATATACTGTGAACCATTTGGACGATTTGATATTTTGTTAATCCATCTAAGTTCCACTCATATAAAGAATTTCCTGAATAGGTTAATTCTGAGGTGTAAGTGTATGGAGCTTTTTCGAGTTGTAGATCAACAGGGGTTGGTCTAGGATAATAGTTCTTTGTCTCTGGCAATTTTACCTGGAGATTCCATTTCTTTAGACGATTTATTAATAAATTCTCTGAAGCAGAGACTCGTAGGATGCTGAATCCTTTTCCTCCCATATTGAGGCTTTCCATCCTATTGGATAATTCTTTCTGCATTTCGTCTGTCATCATGAATGGTCCTTCTTGCAAAATAATCCCTTTAGGTAATTGTATGGGAACATATACTGCATTGGTAGAGGTTTCTTCTAATTTTTCTTCTTTGAATTCGGGTTTTGTTTTGATTGTTCTTTCTATCCGATCTGTTTGTTCTCCAATTGTTAATAGACATAGATTGGTGTAATTATTTTGTTCAATTATATTTCCAATACCTATACTTATGTCTCTAGCATTTGGGTATGACTTTGATTCATAAATAGATGCATTTTTTACAAGCATGGCATAATTCTTGGTTTCTGTATTAGGGACAGAAATATCAAGTTTCTTCCAAGGTGGTTGAGATTAATGAACTTCTTTTCCTTCAGTGTCTTTCCAGGTTCTTGTTGTTCTTCCTATAACTCTTATTTGTTTTGGGCTTTTAGTTTCTTTTTCTTTGATTTTCCCTTTTTTAAAATATTCCATGAACCAGTCAAAGAAAGGTATGTTTCTTTATTCTTCCTCCATTTGGAAATACCATAATTCTCTCATCTTATCCCTTTCTTCTGTGTTTAAGCTTTTAAAGAACCAATCTTTTAAAGGATGATTTTTCAAATTTTCTCTAAGACATCGTTTTTCAATTTCAATTTTTTTGACAGGTATTTCTTCTGGCTTTTGAATGCTAACCATTCTTATGGCTCCTTGGAGAAAATCACTTTCACTTGGGTTATAAGTTTTTTGTGATGAGGTCCTTTTATACACAGGGTGTTCAATTCCATTTTCTTTGTTTCTAAAAACTTTTTGATCTATTTCTTCCTTTTCACTACTCCTTTGGTCATCATCTACTTCTTCTAATTTAAAACTTTTCCTTCCTTCCGTGTAACCGGCGAAACTTCTCCTAGCCTTTTCCATTTTTCTCCTAAAATTGATTTCAACATTACCATTTGGTAATTTGACTATACTTTGTAAATCATCTGTTTTTTCATTTACTCTAGGGGTGACATCTTCTATTTGCCAATTTCTAAGGAGAACAACTTCTTCCCAACTGATGACCTTTGGGATAAACACATTATTGTTAAAGTTTGTTTCCATGAGAAATGTAGTTTTTTCTTTACCAACCTTATCTCTATAGGCTATCATGGGAGAGACAGATATCATATATTTGTAGAACACACGATAAACTATAGCAAAAGGTTTACTTCTTGGACTCATCTTTAATCCTTTACTTTGAAAGCCAATGGTTGCACAATCAAGAACATCATCATCATGAGCATCAATTGTGATATTAGGAAAGCAATTAAAATAAACAGGTCCATGACAGAGACTTGATTCGATCATAGCATAAAGAGAATCATCAAATTCATCATGTCTCTGATCTCGCACATAAGCACACACTGAAACATTTAATCCTAATCGAAACAGTGGTTTGATTCCTACCTGAATTAATCCTATGTGCAAGTAGTTGTATTTGGTTCTGATCTGTTCAATAATTCTTCTTTCAAGAACTTTGATTGTCTGTTTTCCTCCACAGAGAGAAACAGTTTTTTCAACAGTTTTAATGTGGTAATCATTTTGTTCTTCAAATGTGCCATTGCTATATATTTTTGTTATGGGCAAGGCTGGCAACTTTCAGTTGGATATTGCTTGGTCAAAATTTTCATATATCATTTCTTAAGAAGATGAACGAGGTACAGAAGTGGAGAATAAGAAGGAAAATAAAAACTCTAAAGAGAATTGGATAAATCAACTTGGCTAAAAAGCTTCAAATCCTGGATAACAGATTTAATTCATCTAAATCCTTCCTTTTTTTTTTAACACAGATTTAAATACGAGATAATAATTCTAATTCTTCATTTAGTCTATTACAATATTCTCTTATTTGATTACACAAGTGTACTAGCATAGATCTTTTAATGGTATGAACACGGATAACAAGATATCTTTCTGCAGCTATATTTTCATCAATTTGTCTGATAGCATTTTCTAATCTTCTAAGCTGGTTTTCACGTCGTCTTAGTTCACGCAATAATTCTTCTCTCCTAATAGAACGAGGAGGCATCTCAGAAGGTCATAGCTTGTAGTTTTGATTCAGTTCAGAATTTATCTAGTTGGAAGACAGCATAAGAACGCATTAAAACAATCCTTCTTCTTTCAAACTCATGATGGCGAGGATTATTTCTGTGGGTGCAGGTTTGCAAATGTCTTCTTATATTGTCTAACAAGAATTCAATTTTTCTTAATATTCAAACATCATCATAGTACCTCCTAAGCAAAGTAAGACAAATAGACAATTCTAGCAAAAGAAACAACACGATTAGATAATAACAAACTTATTTTATCAAACTCATAAAGACTTTACTTACAGAAGATTGTACAGGACTTCAAACTTTAGCACACTCAAACTTCAAGCTCACACTTAGACTCTAAATTATATATATATATATATTTATAAATTTTTGATCGATAATTTTTTGATTTTTAACCTTCTATTTTCGATTGATGATCACAAATGTATACACCAGCCCCTTATATAGATGGAGCATACACAAAAGAACACACTCTCGTCCGACCATGAGAGGACAACACACCAAATAAAACAGTAAAAAGGTTGGCTACCGACACTAGCCTCCAAACCAACTTTACAAAAGGAGATTCCCACTTTGGGCCAAGGTACAATAGATGGAGCTTCATTTTGCCAAATGGAATGCATCTTTTGATAGGAGCTGACATGTGGCAGCATCTTTATCTTCTTTTGATGTCTTCTTGACATGAGGCAGCAGACCCCCACCAACAAGGATAACTTTATCTATTTTTTCAACCAAATAAGATGAGATGTACTACGACACCATCTTTTGACTAAATTGGATACCAATTTTTCTCTTCAAATCTAGACAAGATATTATGTATATTGTCTTCTAAGCAATGAAGACAGCCAACTCCAACTTTAGACAAGGATGGGACATTTACCAAATCAAGCAACTTTTCTTCTAAGCAATGAAGGCAACTTTAGACAACTTTTCTTCTCACTTTTCTTCTCAGACATATACCCCCACCAAAAAGAGATGACTCCACTGGCTCTTTGATTCAGGTGTTTGATCTAAACCAAATTGGAAACAAAAATCTCCTAATTCTTTATCTCCAGAATATTTTCTCATTTTTTCAACTTGTTTACTGATCTTTAAATCAGTACAAAGAGTCATGCCAACTTTGTTAATTCTTTGTATAATTCCTCCGAACGTCAGCAAACTGTAATTAATAGTACCATGCATTTCTTCTCTCAAGGAATTACACACCTTTTCAGCAAATAGGGGTGGTAATCCTGAAATGAATCTTTCTTTCCAAATATCAGAATTACAATCATTTAGTTGGTAGACTTTTGATAAGAATACATCTCTATACCAACGAAATTCTCCTAAATTTCTACATCTCAAACGATGTAATTGCTGTCTATTTTTCTCCTTAATTAGAGCAATTCCTCCAGTGAATTCATCGAGGATGCATAGAAATAGGACACTAACACAATCAGATTGAGTTTCCAAACTATCAGGGATTTGGCTAGTACCTGCTTCAAGCTTAATATTGGGATCTACTAAGTTTCCTGTGGTTTTATCTCTGTAAAGGTTTCTTCCTAATTCATCCATTTTGACAACATTTTCTATTTCAAGTCTTTGGGCTCCAGTTAATCCATAATTCCACCATCCTCTTAATATTCCATTGAAAGAGGTGGTTATCATGAGAAAGATATTTCTTAGAGTATTTCCTCTGACTTCACATGCATTACAGTGTATTATCATACTGTAAACCATTTGGACAATTTGATATTCTGTTAATCCATCTAAGGTCCATCCATATAAAGAATTTCCTGAATAGGTTAATTCGGAGTGTAAGTGTATAGAGCTTCTTCAAGTTGTAGATCAACAGGGGTTGGTCTAGGATAATAATTCTTTGTCTCTGGCAATTTTATCTGGGGATTCCATTTCTTTAGACGATTTATTAATAAATTCTCTGAAGAAGAGACTCTTAGGATGCTGAATCCTTTTCCTCCCATATTGAGGCTTTCCATTCTATTGGATAATTCCTTTTGCATTTCGTCTGTCATCATGAATGGTCCTTCTTACAAAATAATCCCTTTAGGTAATTGTTTGGGAACATATACTGCATTGGCAGAACTTTCTTCTAATTTTTCTTCTTTATCTTTATTGAATTCGGGTTTTGATTTGATTGTTTTTTCTATCCGATCTATTTGTTCTCTAATGGTTAATAGACATAAATTGGTGTAATTGTTTTGTTCAATTATATCTCCAATACCTATACTTATGTCTCTAGCATTTGGGTCTGGTTTTGATTCATAAGTAGATACATTTTTTATAGGCATGGCATAATTCTTGGTTTCTGCATTAGGGACAGAAATATCAAGTTTCTTCAAAGGTGGGTGAGATTTTTGAACTTCTTTTCCTTCAGTGTCTTTCCAAGTTCTTGTTGTTCTTCCTATAACTCTTATTTGTTTTGGGCTTTGAGTTTCTTCTTCTTTGATTTTCCCTTTTCTAAAATATTCCATGAACCAATCAAAGAAAGGTATATTTTTTTCTTCTTCCTCCATTTGGAAATACCATAATTCTCTCATCTTATCCTTTTCTTCTGTGTTAAACTTTTTAAAAGAACCAATCTTTTAAAAGATGATTTTTCAAATTTTCTCTAAGATATGGTTTATGAATTTCAAATTTTTTGACAGGTATTTCTTCTGGCTTTTGAATGCTAACCATTCTTATGGCTCCTTGGAGAAATCACTTTCACTTGGGTTATAGGTTTTCGCTGATGATGATCTTTTGTATATAGGGTGTTCAATTCCACTTTCTTTGTTTCTAAAAACTTTTTGATCCATTTCTTCCTTTTCACTACTCCTTTGGTCATCATCTATTTCTTCTAATTTAAAACTTTTCGCTCCTTCCGTGTAACCGGCGAAACTTCTCCTAGCCTTTTCCATTTTTTTCCTAAAATTGATATCAACATTACCATTTGATAATTTGACTATGCTTTGTAAATCATCTGTTATTTCATTTATTCTTGGAGTGACGTCTTCTATCTGCCAATTTCCAAGGAGAACAACTTCTTCCCAACTGATGACCTTTGGGATGAACACAATATTGTTAAAATTTGTTTCCATGAGAACTATAGTTTGATATTATATGCTTGTTGCTATCTAATAATGCTGTTTCTTTTAGAATATGTCTATCCGTCTTGCTTTGCTTAAAAAGTATTATGAAGATGTTCGATGATTCTCTTTATGCTATGATCGAATCAAGTCTCTGTCATGGACCTGTTTATTTTAATTGTTTTCCTAACATCACAATTGATGCTCATGATGATGATGTTCTTGATTGTGCGACCATTGGATTTCAAAGTAAAGGATTAAAGATGAGTCCAAGAAGTAAACATTTTGCTATAGTTTATTGTGTGTTCTACAAATCTGTGATCTCTGTCTTTCCCATGATAGCCTATAGAGATAAGGTTGATAAAGAAAAACTACAGTTCTCATGGAAACAAACTTTAACAATAATGTGTTTATCCCAAAGGTCATCAGTTGGGAAGAAGTTGTTCTCCTTGGAAATTGGCAAATAGAAGATGTCACCCCAAGAGTAAATGAAATAACAGATGATTTACAAAGTATAGTCAAATTACCAAATGGAAATGTTGAAATCAATTTTAGGAGAAAAATGGAAAAAACTAGGAGAAGTTTCGCCGGTTACACGGAAGGAAGAAGAAGTTTTAAATTAGAAGAAATTGATGATGACCAAAGGAGCAGTGAAAAGGAAGAAGTGGATAAAAAAGTTTTTAAAAACAAAGAAAGTGGAATCGACACCCTGTGTAAAAGAACTTCGTCACAAAAAACCTATAACCCTAATGAGAGTGATTTTCTCCAAGGAGCCATAACAATGATTAGCATTCAAAAGCCAGAAGAAATACCTGTTAAAAAATTTGAAATTGATAAACCATATCTTAGAGAAAATTTGAAAAATCATCCTTTGAAAGATTGGTTCTTTAAAAAGTTTAACACAGAAGAAAAGGATAAGATGAGAGAATTATGGTATTTCCAAATGAAGGAAGAATAAAGAAATATACCTTTCTTTGACTGGTTCATGGAATAATTTAAAAAAGGGAAAATCAAAGAAAAAGAAACTCAAAGCCCATAACAAATAAGAGTTATAGGAAGGACAACAAGAACCTGGAAAGACACTGAAGGAAAAGAAGTTGATAAATCTCACCCACCTTGGAAAAAACTTGATATTTCTGTCCCTAATACAGAAACCAAGAATTATGTCATGCCTGTAAAAAATGCATCTATTTATGAATCAAAATCAGACCCAAATGCTAAAGACATAGGTATAGGCATTGGAGATATAATTGAACAAAACAATTACACCATTCTATGTCTATTAACCATTGGAGAACAAACAGATCGAATAGAAAGAACAATCAAATTAAAACCCGAATTCAATAAAGATAAAGAAAAAAAATTAGAAGAAAGCTCTGCCAATGCAGTTTATGTTCCCAGACAATTATCTAAAGGGATTATTTTGCAAGAAGGACCATTCATGATGACAGACGAAATACAGAAAGAATTATCCAATAGGATGGAAAGCTTCAATATGGGAGGAAAAGGATTCAGCATCCTAAGAGTCTCTGCTTCAGAGAATTTATTAATAAATCGTCTAAAGAAATGGAATCCCCAGGTAAAATTGCCAGAGACAAAGAATTATTATCCTAGACCAACCCCTATTGATCTACAACTCGAAGAGGCTCCATATACTTACACCTCAGAATTAACCTATTCAGGAAATATGAGTGGAACTTAGATTGATTAACAGAATATCAAATCATCCAAATGGTTCACAGTATGTTAATATACTGTAATGCCTGTGAAGTCAGAGGAAATACTCAAAGAAATATCTTTCTCATGATAACCACCTCTTTCAATGGAATATTAAGAGGATGGTGGAATTATGGATTAACTGGAGCCCAAAGACTTGAAATAGAAAATGCTGTCAAAATGGATGAATTAGGAAGAATCCTTTACAGGGATAAAACCACAGGAAACTTAGTAGATTCCAATATTAAGCTTGAAGCAGGTACTAGCCAAATCCCTGATAATTGGGAAACTCAATCTGATTGTGTTAGTGTCCTACTTCTATGCATCCTCAATGAATTCACTAGAGGAATTGCTCTAATTAAAGAGAAAAATAGACAACAATTACATCGTTTGAGATGTAGAAATTTAGGAGAATTTCGTTGGTATAGAGATATATTCTTATCAAAAGTCTACCAACTAAATGATTGTAATTCTGATATTTGGAAAGAAAGATTCATTTCAGGATTACCACCCCTATTTGCTGAAAAGGTGCGTAATTCCTTGAGAGAAGAAATGCATGGTACTATTAATTACAGTTTGCTGACGTTCGGAGGAATTATACAAAGAATTAACAAAGTTGGCATGACTCTTTGTACTGATTTAAAGATCAGTAAACAAGCTGAAAAAATGAGAGAATATTCTGGAGATAAAGAATTAGGAGATTTTTGTTTCCAGTTTGGTTTAGATCAAACACCTGAATCAAAGAGAAAACCCTCGCGTTCTAGAATTACTCCGGATAAAAGAAACAAAATGATAAGAAAGTATAAACCCGGAAGATATAAAAAACAGAGAAAATCCGATGAACTTATCCCATTCAAAAGAAAATCTAGGAAATATTTAAAAAAGAAATACATAAAAGAAAATGTTCCAACTTGCTATACTTGCGGGAAAAATGGTCATTATTCAAATAAATGCTTTAAAAAAGAAAATTCATCTAAAAAGAAATTTAGAAAAATCAATACAAAAAATGCAGAGGAAAATACTGAAAAAAAATAATCTGATTCAAGTTCCTCAGAAGAAGAAGAAGAATATGAATCTGATTCATCAACTGACATTGAAGAAAATAGTCCCCAGGTTCAGCTCATCAAACAATTTCAATCATGTACATGTCATTCAAATGATGAAGAATCTGATAGAGAATGGTCAATACCATCTGATGAAGATCTTGGTATCCATATCCGTGTCTTCACTGCCCCTAAAAAATTACTTCTAGAAATTGTTGATAGCATACCCGATCCAGAGAAAAAAGTTCAATTTTTAAATCAAATTTTAAAAATGGGGGGAGGAGAAGAAGGAGAAAGTTCACAACCAAAAAATTCCTTTGAAGAAGTTGAAAATAATGATAAAACATCATATTATCCAAAAAGGACAAAAGAAAAAGAAACATTTCACACACCAACCTATTCCATGATTGACTTTATGAATAGAGCAGAAAAAAAATCATACTATGAATAAACCCTTAACTTTCTCAGACTTACAATGAGAATTAAATGATCAAAAGAGAGAACTCCGTGAATTAAGAATAGAGTTAACCAAAAAATAAAATGAGATTGATGAAAGGTTAACTTGGTTAGAAAATGATGATGCTATTGAAAAATATGTTGAAGAAAAGTTTGTCCAAAGAATTAAAGGAGAAATTTGCAAAATCTCTACTCGTGTAATTCCTATAAAATGTATTTACCAACAGTGGAGAATTTAGGTAAATATAAAAATAAAAAACTTTGAGAAGATTGTTAATGCCATAATTGACACTGGTGCAGACTTAAATGTTATCAGACTTGGAATCGTTCCTATTGAATTTACAAGTGAATCAAAACAGTTTGTTTCTACTGCTAATGGAACGACTATTTCCATAGAAAGAAAAATCCCAAATGTTCATGTTTGCATGAAAGGAGCCTGTGTTTCTTCACCCTTTATTATTTCAGAAGATATTGTTAATGATGTACTCCTTGGGTCTCCATTTATTCTTCAAATCCAACCCTTTTCTGTAACAACAAAAGGAATTTCTACAAATATCAAAGAGATTGAAGTAAATCTTGATTTTATAGATGATCCTTGTGAAACGAAAATCCAAAGGATAAATCAAGTTATCGCCACAAGAGAAAATTACATAAATGGACTAAAAAATGAAATTAAATCTGTCCAAATGACAAAAGAATTAGAGAAAAAAGAATTTAAAACAAAATTAGAAGAATTCACCAAACAGATTGAAGAAGAATGTTGTTCTGAATTACCATCAACTTTTTGGAATAGAAAAAGACACATAGTAGGATTACCATATGTAAAAGATTTAATGAAAAAGATATTCCTGCTAAATCTCGTCTATCCTAGATAGATGCTGCTCATTTAAAACTTTGCCAAGAAGAAATCAATGATCTTCTGAAGAAAGGATTAATTAGAAAAATCAAATCCCCTTGGAGCCTTACGGCATTTTATGTTGAAAAGGCCGCTGAAATCGAAAGAGGAGTTTCAAGATTGGTAATCAATTATAAGCCTTTAAACAAAGTTCTTCAATCTATTAGGTATCCTTTGCCTAATACTCAGGATTTGATAAACAGATTAAACAATGCCAAAATATTCTCAAAATTTGATTTAAAATCAGGATTTTGGCAGATCCAGATAAAAGAAGAAGATAGATATAAAACTGCATTCACTGTTCCAATGGGGCATTACGAATGGAATGTTATGCCTTTCGGACTGAAAAATGCTCCATCTGAATTTCAGAATATTATGAATAATATCTTCTCATCTTACACCCAGTTTGCCGTTGTTTACATTGATGATATTCTTATCTTCTCAGAATCTGTGATACAACATTGAAAACACTTGAGTATTTTCAAAAGAGTCATAAAAGAAAATGGATTAGTTTAATCTAAAAGAAAAATGAATCTCTTTCAGCAAAAAATCAGGTTCTTAGGATTTGAGATCCAAGACAGAAAAATAACTCCAACTAATAGAGTTATTCAATTTGCTGGTAAATTTCCAGATGAAATTAAGGATAAAAATATGCTATAAAGATTTCTTATATATCTAAATTTTGTTAGATTTTTCTATCAGGATTTGGCAAAAGATAGAAAACTTCTGCAGGAAAGATTAAAGAAAAATCCTAAGGAGTGGACTATCAATCACACTAATGCACTAAGAAAGATTAAAGAAAGAGTAAAAAATCTTCCTTTTAGATGTTTGTCTGACCCAGAAGCTTTCCAAATAGTTCAAACTGATGCCTCTGATGTCAGATATGGTGGAATCCTCTTACAACAAAAAGACTCAAAAGAAGAATTAATAAGATTTAATTCAGGATTATGGAATGAAGCACAAAAGAAATATTCAACCATCAAAAAGGAAGTTCTTGCCATAGTTATTTGTGTGACGAAATTCCAACATGATTTATTGAATAAAGAATTTCTCACAAGAGTGGATGCTAAAGCAGCAAAAGAAATTCTAGAAAAAGATGTCAAAAATCTTGTCTCTAAGCAAATATTTGCTAGATGGCAAGCCATTTTATCAGTTTTTGAATTTAAAATTGAATTTATTAATGGAAATTCTAACTCTCTCCCTGACTTTCTTACTAGAGAATTTCTTCAGGGACGACAAAATGACAAGTAGCTCTTCCCCGTTCATGAAGAAAAAAGGGCAAGAGAAATTGGCAGATCAAGAAGAAAGCGAAAAGGGTTTTACTCCAACAAAAGACCCAAGTCAATCAGAATTATATCTTTACACCGGTAACAGAATTCTTGTTACTTCAGATTGTCTTATGGAAGAAAGATTTGTAGAAGATAATGTTTATTTTCTCTTTGGCAAGGGGCTTCATTATTATACCCCTGATAAAAGGAAAATCAGAGATTGGTATCTCAATATTTTGTATCAGACGAAAAGTGTCTTCATCTTCCACAATAAGAATGCAAATGGTATCGTCACTTACTCAAAGTTCAGTATTCGCAAAATCCTTACTGAGGAAGATTGGGATGGTCCCTTGTACATGACAAATTCAGTCCAATTATATAATTCGACTGAGTTGTTTAATTATTGGGACTATATTGATGCTGGAAATTTGCTTTGATGTGGCAAAATCGTCAGTGTAATCATTCATGTTTCATCAGATTCAAAGAAGAAAGTCCTGATGTCACTCCCATTCATCGTAATTTCCCACCCTGGTTTCTCTTCACTTGGTGGTCATATTTTGGTGCTTCTCAGAAATCTTTCATGATAATTTTCGTTATTTATTTATTAAGTTCTGTGAAGTAGAAGAAAAAGTTCCCTGTGAAGCATTTAATGTTCTTCGCTTCTTTGCAAAGTTCCATATTCCATACATTTTCCAGTGGAAGTTTGAAGTAAAAAAGAACTTTTTCGATCTTCCATCTTTGTACTAGACTTTTTACCAAAAATGGTGGCCAAAAATTGAAAATGATACTTATGAGAGAATCCTGAATCAAATCTCTCCTCCTGTTAAAGAAGAAATTCCTCTTCCTGAAGAAAAGCCTTTTCAGAATGAAATGGTCATGGCTGATCTCTTGGCCAAAAAGATTGCCAAAGAAATTGCTCGAGAAAAATCTCCTGAGCCAATGGACATGTCTGTTGACTCCGTCAATTTTGAAGAAAAGATTAAACAAATTTTAGAAGAGTATATCCCAAAGAAAAAAGTTAGTGATCATGATTGGGATAGTAATCATGATCCATAAGAAAATCTTGATGATGAAGCTGTGCCCCTTGAAGATCTCCATCCTCAGTGGGACCCTGACTCTCATATTAATCCTGATGGATCAGTTTCTGAATACCTTCGTGGTGGAAAGTTTTGGTATTCTTCAACAAAAGACAAAGGAAAAGAAAAAGAAGTTGATAAGGAATCTCGGTTAGCTGAATTATTCCGTAAGAATTCTGCTAAAGCAAAAGAATTAATGAAAAAGAAGATTTGAAGATTTGAGATGATTCCTGTCATTCTAGATCCTGTGGATGTTGGTATCAGAGCCAGTGGAGTCATCTCTTTTTGGTGGGGGTATATGCCTGAGAAGAAAAGTTAGAGTGAGAAGAAAAGTTGCTTGATTTGGTAAATGTCCCATCCTTGTCTAAAGTTGGAGTTGGCTAGAAGACAATATACATAATATCTTGTCTAGATTTGAAGAAGAAAAGTTGGTATTCAATTTAGTCAAAAGATGGTGTCATAGTACATCTCATCTTGTTTGGTTGAAAAAGTAGATAAAGTTATCCTTGTTCGTGGGGGTCTGCTGCCTCATGTCAAGAAGCCATCAAAAGAAGAGAAAGATGCTGCCACATGTGTTGCCATATGTCAAGTTCCTATGAAAAGATGCAAAATGAAGCTCCACCTATTGTACCTTTGCCCAAAGTGGGAATCTCCTTTTGTAAAGCTATTTTGGAAGCTTGTGTCGGTAGATTTGCTTTTTTTGTATGCATTATTCTCTTGGTCGGGAGAGAATAAGTCCTGGTTGTCTTTGCTCCATCTATATAAGGAGCTGGTGTTTCCATTTGTAATCAATCGAAAAATAGAAGGTTAAAAGTCAAAAAAAATTCGATCAAAAGATAAAAAAAAAAAAAAAAAGAGTTCAGAGTCTAAGTGTGAGTGTGAGTGTGAGCTTGAAGTTTGAGTGTGCTAAAGTTTGAAGTCCTGTACAATCTTCTGTAAGTGATGAAGTTTTTATAAGTTTGAGTAAGTGATGATACCATTTGTATTCTTATTGTGGAAGATGAGGACATTTTTCGTCTGATGCAAAATATTGAGATACCAATCTCTGATTTTCCTTTTATCTGGGGAATAATAATGAAGCCCCTTGCCAAAGAGAAAATAGACATTATCTTCTACAGATCTTTTTTCCATAAGACAATCTGAAGTAACAAGAATTCTGTTACCGGTGTAATGATATAATTCTGATTGACTTGGGTCTTTTGTTGGAGTAAAACCCTTTTGGCTTTCTACTTGATCTGCCAATTTCTCTTGCCCTTTTTTCTTCATGAACGGGGAAGACCTACTTGCCATTTTGTCGTCCCTGAAGAAATTCTCTAGTAAGAAAGTCAGGGAGAGAGTTGGAATTTCCACTAATAAATTCAATCTTAAATTCAAAAACTGATAAAATGGCTTGCCATCTAGCAAATATTTGCTTAGAGACAAGATTTTTGACATCTTTTTCTAGAATTTCTTTTGCTGCTTTAGCATCCACTTTGATGAGAAATTCTTTATTCAATAAATCATGTTGGAATTTCGTCACACAATAACTATAGCAAGAACTTCCTTTTTTATGGTTGAATATTTCTTTTGTGCTTCATTCCATAATCCAGAATTAAATCTTATTAATTCTTCTTTTGAGTCTTTTTGTTGTAAGAGGATTCCACTATATCCGACATCAGAGGCATCAGTTTGAACTATTTTGAAAGCTTCTGGGTCAGGTAAACATATAAAAGGAAGATTTGTTACTCTTTCTTTAATCTTTCTTACTGCATTAGTGTGATTGATAGTCCACTCCTTAGGATTTTTCTTTAATCTTTCCTGCAGAAGTTTTCTATCTTTTGCCAAATTTTGATAGAAAAATCCAACATAATTTAGACATCCAAGAAATCTTTGTACCATATTTTTATCCTTAATTTCATCTGGAAATTTATCAGCAAATTAAATAACTCTATTAGTTGGAGTTATTTTTCTATCTTGGTTTTCAAATCCTAAGAACCTGATTTTTTGCTGAAAAAGATTCATTTTTCTTTTAGATAAAGCCAATCCATTTTCTTTTATGACTCTTTTGAAAATAACCAAATGTTTCCAATGTTGTATCACAGATTCTGAAAAGATAAGAATATTATCAATGTAAACAACGGCAAACTGGGTGTAAGACGAGAAGATATTATTCATAATATTTTGAAATTCAGACGGAGCATTTTTCAATCTGAAAGGCATAACATTCCATTCATAATGCCCCATTGGAACAGTGAATGCAGTTTTATGTCTATCTTCTTCTTTTATCTGAATCTGCCAAAATACTGATTTTAAATCAAATTTTGAGAATATTTTGCCATTGTTTAATCTGTTTAGCAAATCCTGAGTATTAGGCAAAGGATACCTAATAGATTGAAGAACTTTGTTTAATGGTTTATAATTGATTACCAATCTTGGAACTCCTCTTTCGATTTCAGCGGCCTTTTCAACATAAAATGCCATACAGCTCCAAGGGGATTTACTTTTTTCTAATTAATCCTTTCTTCAAAAGATCATTGATTTCTTCTTGGCAAAGCTTTAAATGAGAATCATCCATTTGGGATGGACGAGCTTTAGTATGAATATCTTTTTCATTAAAATCCTTTACATATGGTAATCCTACTATGTGTCTTTTTCTATTCTAAAAGGCTGATGGTAATTTAGAACAACATTCTTCTTCAATCTGTTTGGTGAATTCTTCTAATTTTGTTTTAAATTCTTTTTTCTCTAATTCTTTTGTTATTTGGACACATTTAATTTCATTTTTTAGTCCATTTTTGTAATTTTCTCTCGTGGCCATAACTTGATTTATCCTTTGGATTTTCGTTTCATAAGGATCATCTATAAAATCAAGATTTACTTCAATCCCTTTGATATTTGTAGAAATTCCTTTTGTTGTTAAAGAAAAGGTTGGATTTGAAGAATAAATGGAGATCCAAGGAGTACATCATTAACAATATCTTCTGAAATAATAAAGGGTGAAGTAGCACAGACTCCTTTAATGCAAACATGAACATTTGAGATTTTTCTTTCTATGGAAATGGTTGTTCCATTAGTAGCAGAAACAAACTGTTTTGATTCACTTGTAAATTCAATAGGAACGATTCCAAGTCTGATAACATTTAAGTCTGCACCAGTGTCAATTATGGCATTAACAATCTTCTCAAAGTTTTTTATTTTTATCTTTACCTGAACTCTCCACTGTTGGTAAATACATTTTGTAGGAATTACACCAGTAGAGATTTTGCTAATTTCTCCTTTAATTCTTTGGACAAATTTTTCTTCATCATATTTTTCAATAGCACCATCATTTTCTAACCAAGTTAACCTTTCATCAAGCTCATTTTTGTTTTTTGGTTGACTCTATTCTTAATTCACAGAGATCTCTCTTCTGATCATTTAATTCTCTTTGTAAGTCTGATAGAGTTAAGGGTTTATTTATAGTATGAATTTTTTCTGCTCTATTCATAAGGTCAATCATGGAATAGGTTGGTGTGTGAAATGTTTCTTTCTCTTTTGTCCTTTTTGGATAATATGGTAATTTATCACCATTTTCAACTTCTTCAAAGGAAATTTTTGGTTGTGAACTTTCTCCTTCTTCTCCTCCCCCCAATTTTGAAATTTGATTTAAAAATTGAACTTTTTTCTCTAGATCGGGTATGTTATCAACCATTCCTAGAAGTAATTTTTGAGGGGCAGTGAGGACACGGATATGGATACTAAGATCTTCATCAGATGGTATTGACCATTCTCCATCAGATTCTTCATCATTTGAATGACATGTACATGATTGGAATTGTTTGATGAGCTGAACCTGGGGACTATTTTCTTCGATGTCAGTTGATGAATCAGATTCATATTCTTCTTCTTCTTCTTCTGAGGAACTTGAATCAGATTGTTCTTTTTCAGTATTTTCATCTTCATTTTTGGTATTGATCTTTTTAAGTTTCTTTTTAGAGGAATTTTCTTTTTTAAAGCTTTTATTTGAATAATGACCCTTTTTCCCGCAAGTATAACAAGTTGGAACCTTTTCTTTTATGTATTCCTTTTTGAAATATTTCCTAGATTTTCTTTTGAATGGGATAAGTTCATCGGATTTTCTCTGTTTTTTATATCTTCAGGGTTTATACTTTCTTATCATTTTGTTTCTTCAATCCGGAGTAAATCTAGAACGCGAGGGTTTTCTCTTTGATTTAGGTGTTTGATCTAAACCAAAATGGAAACAAAAATCTCCTAATTCTTTATCTCCAGAATATTTTCTCATTTTTTCAGTTTGTTTACTGATCTTTAAATCAGTACAAAGATTCATGCCAACTTTGTTAATTCTTTGTCTAATTCCTTCGAACGTCAGCAAACTGTAATTAATAGTACCATGTAGTTCTTCTCTCAAGGAATTACGCACCTTTTCAGCAAATAGGGGGTGGTAATCCTGAAATAAATCTTTATTTCCAAATATCAGAATTACAATCATTGAGTTGGTAGACTTTTGATAAGAATACATCTCTATACCAACGAAATTCTCTTAAAGTTTTACATCTCAAGCGATGTAATTGCTGTCTATTTTTCTCCTTAATTAGAGCAATTCCTTCAGTGAATTCATTGAGGTTGCATAGAAGCAAGACACTAACACAATCAGATTGAGTTCCCAATTATCAGTGATTTGACTAATACCTGCTTCAAGCTTAACATTGGGGTCAACTGAATTTCCTGTGTTTTGTCTCTATAAAGGATTCTTCCAAATTCATCCATTTTGACAGCACTTTCTATTTCAAGTCTTTGAGCTCCAGTTAATCCATAATTCCACCATCCTCTTAATATTCCATTGAAAGAGGTGGTTATCATGAGAAAGATATTTCTTGGAGTATTTCCTCTGACTTCACAAGCATTACAGTATATTAACATACTGTGAACCATTTGGATGATTTGATATTCTGTTAATCCATCTAACTTCCATTCATATAAAGAATTTCCTGAATAGGTTAATTCTGAGGTGTAACTGTATGGAGCCTCTTCGAGTTGTAGATCAACAGGGGTTGGTCTAGGATAATAATTCTTTGTCTCTGACAATTTTACCTGGGGATTCCATTTTTTAGACGATTTATTAATAAATCCTCTGAAGCAGAGACTCTTAGGATGCTAAATCATTTTCCTCCCATATTGAGGCTTTCCATCCTTTTGGATAATTCTTTTTGCATTTCGTTTGTCATCATGAATGGTCCTTCTTTTAAAATAATCCCTTTAGGTAATTGTCTGGGAACATATACTGCATTGGCAGAGCTTTCTTCTAATTTTTCTTCTTTATCTTTATTGAAGGGCTTTAATTTGATTGTTCTTTCTATTCGATCTGTTTGTTCTCCAATGGTTAATAGACATAGATTGGTATAATTGTTTTTGTTCAATTATATCTCCAATACCTATACCTACGTCTCTAGCATTTGGGTCTGATTTTGATTCATAAATAGATGCATTTTTTACAAGCATGACATAATTCTTGGTTTCTGTATTAGGGATAGAAATATCAAGTTTCTTCCAAGGTGGGTGAGATTTATCAACTTCTTTTCCTTCAGTGTCTTTCCAAGTTCTTGTTGTTTTTCCTGTAACTCTTATTTGTTCTATGCTTTGAGTTTCTTTTTCTTTGATTTTTCGTTTTCTAAAATATTCCATAAACCAATCAAAGAAAGGTATATTTCTTTCTTCTTCCTCCATTTGAAAATACCATAATTCCCTCATTTTATCTTTTTCTTCTATTCTAAACTTTTTAAAGAACCAATCTTTTAAAGGATGATTTTTCAAATTTTCTCTAAGATATGGTTTGTCAATTTCAAATTTTTTGACAGGTACTTCTTCTGGCTTTTGAATGCTAACCATTCTTATGCCTCCTTGGAGGAAATCACTTTCACTTGGGTTATAGGTTTTTTGTGATGAAGTTCTTTTATACACCGGGTGTTCGATTCCACTTTCTTTGTTTCTAAAAACTTTTTGATCCATTTCTTCCTTTTTCATTAATCCTTTGGTCATCATCTGTTTCTTCTAATTTAAAACTTTTTCTTCCTTCTGTACAACCAGCAAAACTTTTCCTAGCTTTTTCCATTTTTCTTCTAAAATTGATTTCAACATTACCATTTGGTAATTTGACTATACTTTGTAAATCATCTGTTATTTCATTTACTCTTGGGGTGACATCTTCTATTTGCAAATTTCCTGGGAGAACAACTTCTTCCCAACTGATGACTTTTGGGATGAACACATTATTGTTAAAGTTTGTTTCCATGAGAACTGCAGTTTTTTCTTTATCAACCTTATCTCTATAGGCTATCATGGGAAAGACAGAAATCATGGATTTGTAGAACACACGATAAATTATAGCAAAAGGTTTACTTCTTAGACTCATCTTTAATCCGTTACTTTGAAATCCAATGGTTGCACAATCAAGAACATCATCATCATGAGCATCAATTGTGATATTAGGAAAGCAATTAAAATAAACAGGTCCATAATAGAGACTGGATTCAATCATAGCATAAAGAGAATCATCAAACTCATCATGTCTCTGATCTCGAACATAAGCGCACACTGAAACATTTAATCCTAATCGAAACAGTGGTTTGATTCCTACCTGAATTAATCCTATGTGCAGGTAGTTGTATTTGGTTCTGATTTGTTCAATAATTCTTCTATCAAGAACTTTAATTGTCTGTTTTCCTCCAGAAAGAGAAACAGTTTTTATGTGGTAATCATTTTGCTCTTCAACTGTGCCATTGCTATATATTTCTGTTACAGGAAAGGCTGGCAACTTCCAGTTGGATATTGCTTGGTCAAAATTCTCATATATCATTTCTTCTAAATTTTTTGTTTTTTCTAAATTTTCTTTTTCTAAGCTATTACGGGTAAAACTGGTTAAAGCAGACTGGTAGGATGAAGAAGAGGAATAAGATCTATTAGAAGGATACTGAAATGATTTAAACCAATTCTTAAAAAGTTTTGTTTTTCCCTTAGAATTTTCCATATTTTGTAGCTCGTAAGAAAAAAGAAGAGTTCTGTCAACGATTTACAGCCCTTGACGCCTGATCAAGGCTTGAAGCGGGACTTACAACGCGACCACACTATTAAGAAGATAAACGAGGCACAGAAGTGGAGAATAAGAGGGAAAATAAAAACTCTAAAGAGAATTGGATAGATCAACTTAGCTAAAAAGCTTCAGATCCTGGATAATAGATTTAATTCATCTAAATCCTTTTTTTTTTACACAGATTTAAATACGAGATAATAATTCTAATTCTTCATTCAGTCTATTACAATATTCTCTTATCTGATTACACAAGCGTACTAACATAGATCTTCTAATAGTTTGAACACGGATCAATATATCCTCCTACAACTATATTTTCATCTATTTGTCTGATAGCATTTTCTAATCTTCTAAGCTGGTTTTCACGTCTTCTTAGATCATGCAATAATTCTTTTCTCCTAATAGAACGAGGAGGCATCTCAGAAGGCCATAGCTTGTAATTTAGATTTAATCCTGAAAACTTCTAATTGTATTACGGCATAGGCTCGAAGCAAGAGAATCCTTCTTATTTCATGTTGATAATGTTGTGGATTATTCTTATGAGGACAAGTTTGCAAATGTCTTCTTATGATCTCAATGGCTCGCTCTATTTTTCTTAGTCTTCGAAGATCATCATAATACTTCTTAAACAAAGCAAGACGAATAGACATATTGTAAAAGAGACAACATGATTAGATAACAACAAGCATATAATATCAAACTTAATTACGTACAGAAGATTGTACAGGACTTCAAACTCTAGCACACTCAAACTTCACACTCACACTCACACTTATATTATTTTTTATAATTTTTCATCTCTGTCCACCAAAGGAAAACCCCCAGCTCCTTATAGAGATGGAGCATACAAAAGAGCCACTCTCATCCGACCATGAGATGACTACAAACCAAAAGCAACAGAAAAGGGATGGCTACCGACACAAGCCTCCAAACACACTTTTCAAAAGTTGATGGGCAAGGTACATAAGGTGGAATATCTTTATGCCACATGGAAAGCATAAGATTAACATACCCTCACAACTTTATCAACTTTTGACATGTGGCAATAAAGCTATACTAACTTTTACAAACCCAACACCTTTATTTACAAGTGGCATCTCAAGAGGCAGCCCCTACCAACTTTATTTACAAGTGGCATCTCAAAAGGCAGCCCCTACCAACTTTATGACAAAATATGCTCTCTTTTGACTAGATGTCAACTTTTCTTCAAATCAAATCTTGATATTATGCTAACTTTTCTTCCAAGCAATGATAACTAGCAACAACATTTCTTCACGTACAATATCATCTTTTCTTCTCAGCATTTGTTGAATGAAGACACCATTTCTTCTATGCATGACACCTACAAGATATTATAAAGATATAAATTGTACAACCAACATTGATGGGACTACTTTTCTCAGTACTAGCCATATACCCCCACCAGAAAGAGATGAGTCCACTGGCTCTGATACCAACAACAGCAGGATCTACAATGATAGGAATCATCTCAAATCTTCTCAAATCTTCAAATCTTTTTTTTCATCAATTCTTTTGCTTTAACGGAATTTTTACGGAATAATTCAGTTAACCGAGATTCCTTTTCGACTTCTTTTTCTTTTCCTTTGTCTTTTGCTGAACCAAAAGTTTCCACCAGGAAGATAATCTGTAACTGATCCATCGGGATTAACATGAGAGTCAGGGTCCCATCGAGGATGGAGATCTTCAAGGGGCACAACTTCATCATCAAGATTTTCTTCTGGATCATGATTACAATCCCAATCATGGTCACCAACTTTTTTCTTTGGGAGATACTCTTCTAAAATTTGCTTGATCTTTTCTTCAAAATTGAAGGAGTCAACAGACATGTCCATTGGCTCAGGAAACTTTTCTTGAGCAATTTCTTTGGCAATCTTTTTGGCCAAGCGATCCGCCATGACCATTTCATTCTGAAAAGGCTTTTCTTCAGGAAGAGGAATTTCTCCTTTAACAGGAGGAGAGATTTGATTCAGAATTCTCTCATAAGTATCATTTTCAATTTTTTGCCACCATTTTTGGTAAAAAGTCTGGTACAAAGACGGAAGATTGAAAAAGCTCTTTTTTACTTCAAACTTCCACTGGAAAATGTATGGAATATGGAACTTTGCAAAGAAGCGAAGAATATTAAATGCTTCACAAGGAACTTTTTCTTCTACTTCACAGAACTTAATAAATAAATAACGAAAAATTATCAGAAAAGATTTTTTGAAAAGCACCAAAATATGACCACCAAGTAAAGAGAAACCATGAAGGAACACTGCGGTGGATAGGCATGACATCAGGACTTTCTTCTTTGAATCAGATGAACCAGGAATGATTATTCTGGCTATTTTACCACATCAAAGCAAATTTCCTGGCATCAATATAATCCCAATAATTAAAGAACTCAGTCAAATTATATAATCGAACTGATTTTTTCATGTACAAGGGACCATCCCAATCTTCTTCAGTAAGGATTTTAAGAATAGTGAACTTTGAGTAAGTGATGATACCATTTGCATTCTTATTGTGGAAGATGAGGACACTTTTCATCTGATGCAAAATATTGAGATACCAATCTCTGATTTTCCTTTTATCAGGGGAATAATAATGAAGCCCCTTACCAAAGAGAAATAAACATTATCTTCAACCGATCTTTCTTCCATAAGACAATCTGAAGTAACAAGAATTCTGATACCAGTGTAAAGATATAATTCGGGTTGACTTAGGTCTTTTGTTGGAGTAAAACCCTTTTGGCTTTCTTCTTGATCTGCCAATTTCTCTTGCCCTTTATTCTTCATGAACGGGGAAGAGCTACTTGCCATTTTGTCGTCCTTGAAGAAATTCTCTAGTAAGAAAGTCAGGGAGAGAGTTAGCATTTCCATTAATAAATTCAATTTTAAATTCAAACACTGATAAAATGGCTTGCCATCTAGCAAATATTTGCTTAGAGACAAGATTTTTGACATCTTTTTCCAGAATTTTTTTTGCTGCTTTAGAATCAACTCTGATTAGAAATTCTTTGTTTAATAAATCATGTTGGAATTTCGTCACACAAATAACTATAGCAAGAACTTCCTTTTTGATGGTTGAATATTTCTTTTGTGCTTCATTCCATAATCCAGAATTAAATCTTATTAATTCTTCTTTTGAGTCCTTTTGTTGTAAAAGGATTCCACCATATCCGACATCAGAGGCATCAGTTTGAACTATTTTGAAAGCTTCTGGGTCAGGTAAACATCTAAAAGGAAGATGTTTAACTCTTTCTTTAATCTTTTTTACTGCATTAGTGTGATGGATAGACCATTCCTGAGGATTTTTCTTCAACCTTTCTTGGAGAAGTTTTCTATCTTTTGCTAAATCTTGATAGAAAAGTCCAACATAATTTAGACATCCAAGAAATCTTTGTAACAAATTTTTATCCTTAATTTCATCTAGAAATTTATCAGCAAATTGAATAACTCTATTGGTTGGAGTTATTTTTCTGTCTTGAATCTCAAATCCTAAGAATCTGATTTTTTACTAAAAGAGATTCATTTTTCTTTTAAATAAAGCCAATCCATTTTCTTTTATGACTCTTTTGAAAATACCCAAGTGTTTCCAATGTTGTATCACAGAATCTGAGAAGATAAGAATATCATCAATGTAAACAATGGCAAACTGGGTGTAAGACGAGAAAATATTATTCATAATATTCTGAAATTCAGAGGGAGCATTTTTCAATCCAAAAAGCATAACATTCCATTCATAATGCCCCATTGGAACAGTAAATGCAGTTTTATATCTATCTTCTTTTATCTGAATCTGCCAAAATCCTGATTTTAAATCAAATTTTGAGAATATTTTGGCATTGTTTAATCTGTTTAGCAAATCCTGAGTATTAGGCAAAGGATACCTAATAGATTGAAGAACTTTGTTTAATGGTTTATAATTGATTACCAATCTTGGAACTCCTCTTTCAATTTTAACGGCCTTTTGAACATAAAATGTCGTACATCTCCAAGGGGATTTATTTTTTCTAATTAATCCTTTCTTCAGAAGATCATTGATTTCTTCTTGGCAAAGCTTTAAATGAGCAACATCCATTTGAGATGGATGGGCTTTAGTAGGAATATCTTTTTCATTAAAATCCTTTACATATGGTAATCCTACTATGTGTATTTTTCTATTCCAAAAGGTTGATGGTAATTTGAACAACATTCTTCTTCAATCTGTTTGGTGAATTCTTCTAATTTTGTTTTAAATTCTTTTTTCTCTAATTCTTTTGTTATTTGGACACATTTAATTTCATTTTTTAGTCCATTTATGTAATTTTCTCTAGTGGCAATAACTTGATTTATCCTTTGGATTTTCGTTTCATAAGGATCATCTATAAAATCAAGATTTACTTCAATCCCTTTGATATTTGTAGAAATTTCTTTTCTTGTTACAGAAAAGGGTTGGATTTGAAGAATAAATGGAGATCCGAGGAGTACATCATTAACAATATCTTCTGAAATAATAAAAGGTGAAGTAACACAGACTCCTTTCATGCAAACATGAACATTTGGGATTTTTCTTTCTATGGAAATCGTCGTTCCATTAGCAGCTGAAACAAATTGTTTTGATTCACTCATAAATTCAATAGGAACGATTCCTACTCTGATAACATTTAAGTCTGCACCAGTATCAATTATGGCATTAACAATCTTCTCAAAGTTTTTTATTTTTATTTTTACCTGAATTCTCCACTGTTGGTAAATACATTTCGTAGGAATTACACGAGTAGAGATTTTGCAAATTTCTCCTTTAATTCTTTGGACAAATTTTTCTTCATCATATTTTTTAATAGCACCACCATTTTCTAATCAAGGTAACCTTTCATCAAGCTCATTTTGTTTTTTGGTTAATTCTAATTTTAATTCACGGAGTTCTCTCTTCTGATCATTTAATTCTCTTTGTAAATCTGAGAGAGTTAAGGGTTTATTTATAGTATGAATTTTTTCTGCTCTATTCATAAGGGCAATCATGGAATAAGTTGGTGTGTGAAATGTTTCTTTCTCTTTTATCCTTTTTGGATAATATGGTGTTTTATCACCATTTTCATTTTCTTCAAAGGAAATTTTTGGTGGTGAACTTTCTCCTTCTTCTCCTCCCCCCAATTTTGAAATTTGATTTAAAAATTGAACTTTTTTCTCTGGATCGGGTATGTTATCAACCATTTCTAGAAGTAATTTTTGAGAGGCAGTGAGGACACGAATGTGGATACCAAGATCTTCATCAGATGGTATCGACCATTCTCCTTCAGATTCTTCATCATCTGAATGACATGTGCATGCTTGGAATTGTTAAATTAGCTGAACCTGAGGACTATTTTCTTCTATGTCAGTTGATGAATCAGATTCATATTCTTCTTCTTCTTCTGAAGAACTTAAACCAAATTGTTCTTTTTCAGTATTTTCCTCTTCATTTTTGGTATTGACTTTTCTAAGTTTCTTTTTAGAGGGATTTTCTTTTTTAAAGCATTTACTTGAATAATGACCATTTTTCCTGCAATTATAACAAGTTAGAACATTTTCTTTTATATATTTCTTTTTGAAATATTTTCTAGATTTTATTTTGAATGGACTGAACTCATCGGATTTTCTATGTTTTTGTGTCTTCCGGGTTTATATTTTCTTACCATTTTGTTTCTTCTATCCAGACTAAATCTAGAACGTGAAGGTTTTCTCTTTGATTCAGGTGTTTGATCTAAACCAAACTGGAAACAAAAATCTCTTAATTCTTTATCTCCAGAATATTTTCTCAATTTTTCAGCTTGTTTACTGATCTTTAAATCAGTACAAAGATTAATGCCAACTTTGTTAATTCTTTGTATAATTCCTCCGAAAGTCAGCAAACTGTAATTAATAGGACCATGCATTTCTTCTCTCAAGGAATTACGCACCCTTTCAGCAAATAGGGGTGGTAAGCCTGAAATAAATCTTTCTTTCCAAATATCAGAATTACAATCATTTAGTTGGTAGACTTTTGATAAGAATACATCTCTATACCAAAGAAATTCTCCTAAATTTCTACATCTCAAGCGATGTAATTGCTGTCTATTTTTCTCCTTAATTAGAGCAATTCCTCCAGTGAATTCATTGAGGAAGCAAGACACTAACACAATCAGATTGAGTTTCCCAATTCTCAATGATTTGACTAGTACCTGCTTCAAGCTTAACATTGGGGTCAACTAAATTTGCTGTGGTTTTGTCTTTATAAAGGATTCTTCCAAATTCATCCATTTTGACAGCACTTTCTATTTCAAGTCTTTGAGCTCCAGTTAATCCATAATTCCACCATCCTCTTAATATTCCGTTGAAAGAGGCGGTTATCATGAGAAAGATATTTCTTGGAGTATTTCCTCTGACTTCACATGCATTACAGTATATTAACATACTATGAACCATTTGGACGATTTGATATTCTGTTAATCAATCTAAGTTCCACTCATATTTCCTGAATAGGTTAATTCTGAGGTGTAACTGTACGGAGCCTCTTCGAGTTGTAGATCAACAGGGGTTGGTCTAGGATAATAATTCTTTGTCTCTGGCAATTTTACCTGGGGATTCCATTTCTTTAGACGATTTATTAATAAATTCTCTGAAGCAGAGACTCTTAGGATGCTGAATCCTTTTCCTCCCATATTGAAGCTTTCCATCCTATTGGATAATTCTTTCTGGATTTCGTCTGTCATCATGTATGGTCCTTCTTACAAAATAATCCCTTTAGATAATTGTCTGGGAACATAAACTGCATTGGCAGAGCTTTCTTCTAATTTTTTTTCTTTATCTTTATTGAATTCGGGTTTTAATTTGATTGTTCTTTCTATTCGATCTGTTTGTTCCCCAATGGTTAATAGACATAGAATGGTGTAATTGTTTTGTTCAATTATATCTCCAATACCTATACTTATGTCTCTAGCATTTGGGTATGACTTTGATTCATAAATAGATGCATTTTTTACAGGCATGGCATAATTCTTGGTTTCTATATTAGGGACAGAAATATCAAGTTTCTTCCAAGGTGGGTGAGATTTATGAACTTCTTTTCCTTCAGTGTCTTTCCAAGTTCTTGTTGTTTTTCCTATAACTCTTATTTGTTCTGTGTTTTGAGTTTCTTTTTCTTTGATTTTCCCTTTTTTAAAATATTCCATGAACCAATCAAAGAAAGGTATATTTCTTTCTTCTTCTTCTATTTGGAAATACCATAATTCTCTCATTTTATCTTTTTCTTCTGTGTTAAACTTTTTAAAGAACCAATCTTTTAAAGGATGATTTTTCAAATTTTCTCTAAGATATGGTTTGTCAATTTCAAATTTTTTGACAGGTATTTCTTCTGGTTTTTGAATGCTAACCATTTTTATGGCTCATTGGAGGAAATCACTTTCACTTGGGTTATAGGTTTTTTGTGATGAAGTTCTTTTATACACAGGGTGTTCGATTCCACTTTCTTTGTTTTTAAAAACTTTTTGATCCATTTCTTTCTTTTCACTACTCCTTTGGTCATCATCTATTTCTTCTAATTTAAACCTTTTTCTTCCTTCCGCATAACCGGCAAAACTTCTCCTAGCTTTTTCCATTTTTCTCCTAAAATTGACTTCAACATTTCCATTTGGTAATTTGACTATACTTTGCAAATCATCTGTTATTTCATTTACTCTTGGGGTGACATCTTCTATTTGCCAATTTCCTGGGAGAACAACTTTTTCCCAACTGATGACTTTTTAGATGAACACATTATTGTTAAAGTTTGTTTCCATGAGAACTGTAGTTTTTTCTTTATCAACCTTATCTCTATAGGCTATCATGGGAAAGACAGAGATCATGGATTTGTAGAACACACGATAAACTATAGCAAAAGGTTTACTTCTTGGACTCATCTTTAATCCTTTACTTTGAAACCCAATGGTTGCACAATCAAGAACATCATCATCATGAGCATCAATTGTGATATTAGGAAAGCAATTAAAATAAACAGGTCCATGACAGAGACTTGATTCAACATAGCATAAAGAGAATCATCAAATTCATCATGTCTCTAATCTCTCACATAACCACACACTGAAACATTTAATCCTAATCGAAACAGTGGTTTGATTCCTACCTTAATTAATCCTATGTGCAGGTAGTTGTATTTTGGTTCTGATTTGTTCAATAATTCTTCTATCAAGAACTTTAATTGTCTGTTTTCCTCCAGAGAGAGAAATAGTTTTTTCAACAGTTTTTATGTCGTAATCATTTTGTTCTTCAAATGTGCCATTGCTATATATTTCTATTACAGGCAAGGCTGGCAACTTCCAGTTGGATATTTCTTGGTCAAAATTTTCATATATCATTTCTTCTGAATTTTTTGTTTTTTCTGAATTTTCTTTTTCTAAGCTATTATGGGTAAAACTGGTTAAAGCACACTGGTAGGATGAAGAAGACGAATAAGATCTATTAGAAGGATACTGAAATGATTTAAACCAATTCTTAAAAAGTTTTGTTTTTCCCTTAGAATTTTCCATCTTTGTAGCTCGTAAGAAACAGGAAAAGTTCTGTCAACGATTTACAGCCCTTGACGCCTGATCACGGCCTGAAGCGGGACTTACAATGCGACCACACTCTTAAGAAGATAAACGAGGCACAGAAGTGGAGAATAAGAAGGAAAATAAAAACTCTAAAGAGAATTGGATAGATCAACTTGGCTAAAAAAGCTTCAGATCCTGGATAATAGATTTAATTCTTCTAAATCCTTTTTTTTTTAACACAGATTTAAATACGAGATAATAATTCTAATTCTTCATTCAGTCTATCACAATATTCTCTTATTTGATTACACAAGCGTACTAACATAGATCTTCTAATAGTTTGAACACGGATAAGAAGATATCCTCCTACAACTATATTTTCATCAATTTGTCTGATAGCATTTTCTAATCTTCTAAGCTGGTTTTCACGTCTTCTTAGATCATGCAATAATTCTTCTCTCCTAATAGAATGAGGAGGCATCTCAGAAGGCCATAGCTTTTAGTTTTGATTTAGTTCGGAATTTATCTAGTTGGAAGATAGCATAAGAACGCATTAAAACAATCATTCTTCTTTCAAACTCATGATGGTGAGGATTATTTCTTTGGGTACAGATTTGCAAATGTCTTCTTATATTGTCTAACAAGAATTCAATTTTTCTTAATATTCGAACATCATCATAGTATCTCCTAAGCAGAGCAAGACGAATAGACATATTCTAGCAAAAGAAACAACATGATTAGATAACAACAAGCATATAATATCAAACTTAAAAACTTAATTACTTACAGAAGATTGTACAGGACTTCAAACTCTAACACACTCACACTCACACTTATATTATTTTTTATAATTTTTTATCTCTGTCTACCAAAGGAAAACCCCCAGCTCCTTATATAGATGGAGCATACAAAAGAGCCACTCTCATCCGACCATGAGAGGACTACAAACCAAAAGCAACAGAAAAGGGATGGCTACCGACACAAGCCTCCAAACACACTTTTCAAAAGTTGATGGGCAAGGTACATAAGGTGGAATATCTTTATGCCACATGGAAAGCATAAGATTAACATACCCTCACAACTTTATCAACTTTTGACATGTGGCAATAAAGCTATACCAACTTTTACAAACCCAACACCTTTATTTACAAGTGGCATCTCAAGAGGCAGCCCCTACCACCTTTATTTACAAGTGGCATCTCAAAAGGCAGCCCCTACCAACTTTATGACAAAATATGCTCTCTTTTGACTAGATATCAACTTTTCTTCAAATCAAATCTTGATATTATGCTAACTTTTCTTCCAAGCAATGATAACTAGCAGCAACATTTCTTCACATACAATATCATCTTTTCTTCTCAGCATTTGTGGAATGAAGACACCATTTCTTCTATGCATGACACCTACAATATATTATCAAGATATAAATTGTACAACCAACATTGATGGGACTACTTTTCTCAATAGTAGCCATATACCCCCACCAGAAAGAGATGAGTCCACTGGCTCTGATACCAACAACAACAGGAGCTAATACGATCCTGTTGTTGTTGGTATCAGAGCCAGTGGACTCATCCTCTTTCTGGTGGGGTAATATGGCTAGTATTAAGAAGAAAAGTAAAGAAATGTGGTCCCATCAATGTTGGTTGTACATAATTTCTTGTAGGTGTCATTCATAGAAGAAATGGTGTCTTCATTCAACAAATGCTGAGAAGAAATGATGCTAAAGAAATGTTGTTGCTAGTTATCATTACTTGGAAGAAATGTTAGCATCTAGTCAAAAAGAGATATTCTCAGATCTTCTCCAGCGAACATATTTTGTCATGAAGTTGGTAGGGGCTACCTTTTGAGATGCCACTTGTAAATAAAGTTGGTAGGGGCTGCCTCTTGAGATGCCACTTGTAAATAAAGGTGTTGGGTTTGTAAAAATTGGTATAGCTTTATTGCCACATGTCAAAAGTTGATAAAATTGCGGGGGTATGTTAAATTGTGCATTCCATGTGGCAAAAAGATGTTCCACCTAAGGTACCCTTGCCCAATGTAGATATCAACTTTTGAAAAGTGTGTTTGGAGGCTTGTGTCGGTAGCCATTCCTTTTTTCTGTTGCATTGGGTTTGTAGTCCTCTCATGGTCGGATGAGAGTGGGCTCTTTTGTATGCTCCATCTATATAAGGAGCTGGGAGTTTCCTTTGGTGATATAGAAAAAATATAAAAATAAAATAAAAAAAAGATCGATAAAAAAAAAAAAAAAAGAGTTTAGAGTCTAAGTGTGAATGTGAGCTTGAAGTTTGAGTGTGCTAAAGTTTTGAAGTCCTGTACAATCTTCTGTAAGTAAAGTTTTTATGAGTTTGATAATATAAGTTTGTTATTATCTAATCATTTTGTTTCTTTTGCTAGAATATGTCTATTCGTCTTGCTCTGCTTAGGAGGTACTATGATGATGTTCAAATATTAAGAAAAATTGAATTCTTGTTTGACAAACATAAGAAGACATTTGCAAACTTGTCCTCATAAGAATAATCCACAACATTATCAACATGAAATAAGAAGGATTCTCTTGCTTTGAGCCTATGCCGTAATACAATTAGAAGTTTTCAGGATTAAATCTAAATTACAAGCTATGGCCTTCTGAGATGCCTCCTCGTTCTATTAGGAGAGAAGAATTATTATCTCGTATTTAAATCTGTAAAAAAAAAGGAAGGATTTAGATGAATTAAATCTATTATTAAGGATCTGAAGCTTTTTAGCCAAGTTGATCTATCCAATTCTCTTTAGAGTTTTTATTTTCTTTCTTATTCTCCACTTCTGTATCTCATTTATCTTCTTAAGAGTGTGGTCGCGTTGTAAGTCCCGCTTCAGGCCGTGATCAGGGCGTCAAGGGCTGTAAATTGCTGACAGAACTCTTCTTGTTTCTTACGAGCTACAAAGATTGAAAATTCTAAGGGAAAAACAAAACTTTTTAAGAATTGGTTTAAATCATTTCAGCATCCTTCTAATAGATCTTATTCGTCTTCTTCATCCTACCAGTCTGCTTTAACCAGTTTTACCCGTAATAGCTTAGAAAAGGAAAATTCAGAAAAAACAAAAATTTCAGAAGAAATGATATATGAAAATTTTGACTAAGCAATATCCAACTGGAAGTTGCCAGCCTTGCCTGTAACAGAAATACATAGCAATGGCACATTGGAAGAACAAAATGATTACCACATAAAAATTGTTGAAAAAACTGTTTCTCTCTGTGGAGGAAAATAGACAATTAAAGTTCTTGATAGAAGAATTATTGAACAAATCAGAACCAAATACAACTACATGCACATAGGATTAATTAAGGTAGGAATCAAACCACTGTTTTGATTAGGATTAAATGTTTCAGTGTGTGGTTATGTGAGAGATCAAAGACATGATGAATTTGATGATTCTCTTTATGCTATGATTGAATCAAGTCTCTGTCATGGACCTGTTTATTTTAACTGCTTTCCTAATATCACAATTGATGCTCATGATGATGATGTTCTTGATTGTGCAACCATTGGGTTTCAAAGTAAAAGATTAAAGATGAGTCCAAGAAGTAAACCTTTTGCTATAGTTTATCATGTGTTCTACAAATCCATGATCTCTGTCTTTCCCATGATAGCCTATAGAGATAAGGTTGATAAAGAAAAAACTACAGTTCTCATGGAAACAAACTTTAATAATAATGTGTTCATCCCAAAAGTCATCAGTTGGGAAGAAGTTGTTCTCCCAGGAAATTGGCAAATAGAAGATGTCACCCCAAGAGTAAATGAAATAACAGATGATTTGCAAAGTATAGTCAAATTACCAAATGGAAAATGTTGAAGTCAATTTTAGGAGAAAAATGGAAAAGGCTAGGAGAAGTTTTGCCGGTTATACGGAAGGAAAAAAAGTTTTAAATTAGAAGAAATAGATGATGACCAAAGGAGTAGTGAAAAGAAATAAATGGATCAAAAAGTTTTTAGAAATAAAGAAAGTGGAATCGAACACCCTGTGTATAAAAGAACTTCATCACAAAAAAACCTATAACCCAAGTGAAAGTGATTTCCTCCAATGAGCCATAAGAATGGTTAGCATTCAAAACCAGAAGAAATACCTGTCAAAAAATTTGAAATTGACAAACCATATCTTAGAGAAAATTTGAAAAATCATCATTTAAAAGATTGGTTCTTTAAAAAGTTTAACACAGAATAAAAAGATAAAATGAGAGAATTATGGTATTTCTAAATGGAGGAAGAAGAAAGAAATATACCTTTCTTTGATTGATTCATGGAATATTTTAAAAAAGGGAAAATCAAAGAAAAAGAAACTCAAAGCACAGAACAAATAAGAGTTATAGGAAAAACAACAAGAACTTGGAAAGACATTGAAGGAAAAGAAGTTCATAAATCTCACCCACCTTGGAAGAAACTTGATATTTCTGTCCCTAATACAGAAACCAAGAATTATGCCATGCCTGTAAAAAATGCATTTATTTATGAATCAAAATCAGACCCAAATGCTAAAGACATAGGTATAGGTATTGGAGATATAATTAAACAAAACATTTATACCAATCTATGTCTATTAACCATTGGAGAACAAACAGATCGAATAGAAAGAACAATCAAATTAAAGCCCTTCAATAAAGATAAAGAAGAAAAATTAGAAGAAAGCTCTGCCAATGCAGTATATGTTCCCAGACAATTACCTAAAAGGATTATTTTGCAAGAAGGACCATTCATGATGACAGATGAAATGCAAAAAGAATTATCCAATAGGATGGAAAGCCTCAATATGGGAGGAAAAGGATTTAGCATCCTAAGAGTCTCTGCTTCAGAGGATTTATTAATAAATCGTCTAAAGAAATGGAATCCCCAGGTAAAATTGCCAGAGACAAAGAATTATTATCTTAGACCAACCGCTGTTGATTTACAATTCGAAGAGGCTCCATACAGTTACACCTCAGAATTAACCTATTCAAGAAATTCTTTATATGAATGGAACTTAGATGGATTAACCGAATATCAAATCATCCAAATGGTTCACAGTATGTTAATATACTGTAATGCTTGTGAAGTCAGAGGAAATACTCCAAGAAATATCTTTCTCATGATAACCACCTCTTTCAATGGAATATTAAGAGGATGGTGGAATTATGGATTAACTGGAGCTTAAAGACTTGAGATAGAGAGTGCTGTCAAAATGGATGAATTTGGAAGAATCCTTTATAGAGACAAAACCAAAGGAAATTTATTGACCCCAATGTTAAGCTTGAAGCAGGTACTAGCCAAATCCCTGATAATTGGGAACCCAATCTGATTGTGTTAGTGTCTTGCTTCTATGCATCCTCAATGAATTCACTGGAGGAATTGCTCTAATTTAGGAGAAAAATAGACAGCAATTACATCACTTGAGATGTAGAAATTTAGGAGAATTTCGTTGGTATAGAAATGTATTATTGTCAAAAGTCTACCAACTAAATGATTGTAATTCTGATATTTGGAAAGAAAGATTTATTTCAGGATTACCACCCCTATTTGCTGAAAAGGTGCGTAATTCCTTGAGAGAAGAAATGCATGGTAGTTTTAATTACAGTTTGCTGACGTTCGGAGGAATTATACAAAGAATTAACAAAGTTGGCATGAATCTTTGCACTGATTTAAAGATCAGTAAACAAGCTGAAAAAATGAGAAAATATTCTGGAGATAAAGAATTAGGAGATTTTTGTTTCCAGTTTGGTTTAGTTCAAACACCTGAATCAAAGAGAAAACCCTCACGTTCTAGATTTACTCCTGATAGAAGAAACAAAATGGTAAGAAAATATAATCCCGAAAGATATAAAAAACAACGAAAATCCGATGACCTCATCCCATTCAAAAGAAAATCTAGAAAATATTTCAAAAAGAAATATATAAAAGAAAATGTTCTAACTTGTTATAATTGCGGGAAAAATGGTTATTATTCAAGTAAATGCTTTAAAAAAGAAAATCCCTCTAAAAAGAAACTTGGAAAAGTCAATACCAAAAATGAAGAGGAAAATACTGAAAAAGAACAATCTGATTCAAGTTCTTCAGAAGAAGAAGCAGAATATGAATCTGATTCATCAACTGACATTGAAGAAAATAGTCCTTAGGTTCAGCTCATCAAATCATGCACATGTCATTCAAATGATAAAGGATCTGAAGGAGAATGGTCGATACCATCTGATGAAGATCTTGGTATCCACATTCGTGTCCTCAGTGCCCCTCAAAAATTACTTCTAGAAATGGTTGATAACATACCCGATCCAGAGAAAAAAGTTCAATTTTTAAATCAAATTTCAAAATTGGGGGGAGGAGAAGAAGGAGAAAGTTCACAACCAAAAATTTCCTTTGAAGAAGTTGAAAATGGTGAAAAAACACCATATTATCCAAAAAGGTCAAAAGAGAAAGAAACATTTCACACACCAACCTATTCCATGATTGACCTTATGAATAGAGCAGAAAAAATACATACTATAAATAAACCCTTAACTCTCTAAGACTTACAAAGAGAATTAAATGATCAGAAGAGAGAACTCCGTCAATTAAGGATTGAGTTAACCAAAAAACAAGATGAGCTTGATGAAAGATTAACTTGGTTAGAAAATGATGGTGCTATTGAAAAATATGATGAAGAAAAATTTGTCCAAAGAATTAAAGGGGAAATTAGCGAAATCTCTACTGTTGTAATTCCCACAAAATGTATTTACCAACAGTGGAGAGTTCAGGTAAAAATAAAAATAAAAAACTTTGAAAAGATTGTCAATGCCATAATTGACACTGGTGCAGACTTAAATGTTATCAGACTTGGAATCGTTCCTATTGAATTTACGAGTGAATCAAAACAATTTGTTTCAGCTGCTAATGGAACGACAATTTCCATAGAAAGAAAAATCCCAAATGTTCATGTTTGCATGAAAGGAGTCTGCGTTACTTCACCCTTTATTATTTCAGAAGATATTGTTAATGATGTACTCCTTTGATCTCCATTTATTCTTCAAATCCAACCCTTTTCTGTAAAAACAAAAGGAATTTCTACAAATATCAAAGGGATTGAAGTAAATCTTGATTTTATAGATGATCCTTGTGAAATGAAAATCCAAAGGATAAATCAAGTTATCGCCACAGAGAAAATTACATAAATGGGCTAAAGAATGAAATCAAAATTGCCCAAATAACAAAAGAATTAGAGAAAAAAAAATTTAAAACAAAATTAGAAAAATTCACCAAACAGATTGAAGAAGAATGCTGTTCTGAATTACCATCAGCCTTTTGGAATAGAAAAAGACACATAGTAGGATTAATATATGTAAAGGATTTTAATGAAAAAGATATTCCTACTAAAGCACGTCCATCTCAAATGGATGCTGCTCATTTAAAGCTTTGCCAAGAAGAAATCAATGATCTTCTAAAGAAAGGATTAATTAGAAAAAGCAAATCCCCTTGGAGCTATACGGCATTTTATGTTGAAAATGCTACTGAAATCGAAAGAGGAGTTCCAAGATTGGAAATTAATTATAAACCTTTAAACAAAGTCCTACAATCTATTAGGTATCCTTTACCTAATACTCAGGATTTGCTAAACAGATTAAACAATGTCAAAATATTCTCAAAATTTGATTTAAAATCAGGATTTTGGCAGATTCAGATAAAAGAAAACGATAGATATAAAATTGCATTCAATGTTCCAATGGGGCATTATGAATGGAATGTTATGCCTTTTGGATTGAAAAATGCTCCGTCTGAATTTGAGAATATTATGAATAATATTTTCTCGTCTTATACCCAGTTTGCCATTGTTTACATTGATGATATTCTTATCTTCTCAGAATCTGTGATATAACATTGGAAACATTTGGCTATTTTCAAAAGAGTCATAAAAGAAAATGGATTGGCTTTATCCAAAAGAAAAATGAATCTCTTTCAGCAAAAAATCAGATTTTTAGGATTTGAGATCCAAGATAGAAAAATAACTCCAACTAATAGAGTTATTCAATTTGCTGATAAATTTTCAGATGAAATTAAAGATAAATATATGCTACAAAGATTTCTTGAATGTCTAAATTATGTTGGATTTTTCTATCAAGATTTGGCAAAAGATAGAAAACTTCTACAGGAAAGATTAAAGAAAAATCCTAAGGAGTGGTCTATCCATCACACTAATGCAGTAAAAAAGATTAAAGAAAGAGTTAAAAATCTTCCTTGTAAATGTTTATCTGACCCATAAGCTTTTAAAATAGTTCAAACTGATGCTTCTAATGTCGGATATGGTGGAATCATTTTACAACAAAAAGACTCAAAAGAAGAATTAATAAGATTTAATTCTGGATTATGGAATGAAGCACAAAAGAAATATTCAACCATCAGAAAGGAAGTTCTTGCCATAGTTATTTATTGATGATGAAATTCCAACATGATTTATTGAACAAAGAATTTCTGATCAGAGTTGAAGCTAAGGCTGCAAAAGAAATTCTAGAAAAAGATGTCAAAAATCTTGTATCTAAGCAAATATTTGCAAGATGGCAAGCCAACCATCAAAAAGGAAGTTCTTGCCATAGTTATTTGTGTGACGAAATTCCAACATGATTTATTGAACAAAGAATTTCTGATCAGAGTTGACGCTAAGGCTGCAAAAGAAATTCTAGAAAAATATGTCAAAAATCTTGTCTCTAAGCAAATATTTGCTAGATGGCAAGCCATTTTATCAGTATTTGAATTTAAGATTGAATTTATTAATGGAAATTCTAACTCTCTCCCTGACTTTCTTATGAGAGAATTTCTTCAGGGACGACAAAATGGCAAGTAGCTCTTCCCCGTTCATGAAGAAAAAAGGGCAAGAGAAATTGGCAGATCAAAAAGAAAGCGAAAAGGGTTTTACTCCAACAAAAGACCCAAGTCAATCAGAATTATATCTTTACACCGGTAACAGAATTCTTGCTACTTCAGATTGTCCTATGGAAGAAAGATCTGTTGAAGATAATGTTTATTTTCTCTTTGGCAAGGGGCTTCATTATTATTCCCCTGATAAAAGGAAAACCAGAGATTGGCATCTCAATATTTTGCATCAGACGAAAAGTGTCCTCATCTTCCACAATAAGGAGAGATTTGATTCAGAATTCTCTCATAAGTATCATTTTCAATTTTTGACCATTTTTGGTAAAAAGTCTGGTACAAAGACAGAAGATTGAAAAAGTTCTTTTTTACTTCAAACTTCCATTGGAAAATGTATGGAATATGGAACTTTGCAAAGAAACGAAGAACAATAAATGCTTCAAAAGGAACTTTTTCTTCTACTTCACAAAACTTAATAAATAAATAACGAAAATTATCAAGAAGGATTTTCTCAGAAGCACCAAAATATGACCACCAAGTGAAGAGAAACCAGGATGGAAATTACGATGAATCGGAGTGATATCAGACTTTATTCTTTGAATCTGATGAACCAGGAATGATTATACTGGCGATTTTGCCACATCAAAGCAAATTTCCAGACATCAATATAATCTCAATAATTAAAGAACTCAGTCGAATTGTATAATCGGACTGATTTTGTCATGTAAAAGGGACCATCCCAATCTTCCTCAGTAAGGATTTTGAGAATAATGAACTTTGAGTAAGTGATGATACCATTTGCATTCTTATTGTGGAAGATGAGGACACTTTTCGTCTGATGCAAAATATTGAGATACCAATCTCTAGTTTTCTTTTTATCAGGGTAATAATAATGAAGCCCCTTGCCAAAGAGAAAATAAACATTATCTTCAACAGATCTTTCTTCCATAAAACAATCTGAAGTAACAAGAATTCTGTTACCAGTGTAAAGATATAATTCGGATTGACTTGGGTCTTTTGTTGGAGTAAAACCCTTTTGGCTTTCTTATTGATCTGCCAATTTCTCTTGCCCTTTATTCTTCATGAACGGGGAAGAGCTACTTGCCATTTTGTCATCCCTGAAGAAATTCTCTAATAAGAAAGTCAGGGAGAGAGTTAGCATTTCCATTAATAAATTCAATTTTAAATTCAAACACTGATAAAATGGCTTGCTATCTAGCAAATATTTGCTTAGAGACAAGATTTTTGACATATTTTTCCAGAATTTTTTTTGCTGCTTTAGCATCAACTCTGATGAGAAATTCTTTGTTTAATAAATCATGTTCGAATTTCGTCACACAAATAACTATGGCAAGAACTTCGTTTTTTATGGTTGAATATTTCTTTGATGCTTCATTCCATAATCCAGAATTAAATCTTATTAATTCTTCTTTTGAGTCTTTTTGTTGTAAAAGGATTTCACCATATCTGACATCAGAGGCATCAGTTTGAACTATTTTAAAAGCTTCTGGGTCAGATAAACATCTATAAGGAAGATTTTTAACTCTTTCTTTAATCTTTTTTACTGCATCAGTGTGATGGATAGACCATTCCAGAGGATTTTTCTTTAACCTTTCTTGGAAAAGTTTTCTATCTTTTGCCAAATCTTGATAGGAAAATCCAACATAATTTAGACATCCAAGAAATCTTAGTAGCATATTTTTATACTTAATTTCATCTGGAAATTTATCAGCAAATTGAATAACTCTATTAGTTGGAGTTATTTTTTTGTCTTGGATCTCAAATCCTAAGAACCTGATTTTCTGCTGAAAGAGATTCATTTTTCTTTTAGATAAAGCCAATCCATTTTCTTTTATGACTCTTTTGAATATAGCCAAATGTTTCCAATGTTGTATCACAGATTCTGAGAAGATAAGAATATCATCAATGTAAACAATGGCAAACTGGGTGTAAGACGAGAAAATATTATTCATAATGTTCTGAAATTCAGACAGAGCATTCTTTAATCCAAAAGGCATAACATTCCATTCATAATGCCCCATTGGAACAGTAAATGCAGTTTTATATCTATCTTCTTCTTTTATCTGAATCTGTCAAAATCCGGATTTTAAATCAAATTTTGAGAATATTTTGGCATTGTTTAATCTGTTTAGCAAATCATGAGTATTAGGCAAAGGATACCTAATAGATTGAAGAACTTTGTTTAATGGTTTATAATTGATTAGCAATCTTGGAACTCCTCTTTCAATTTCAGCGGCCTTTTCAACATAAAATGCCGTATAGCTCCAAGGGGATTTGTTTTTTCTGATTAATCCTTTCTTCAGAAGATCATTGATTTCTTCTTGGCAAAGCTTTAAATGAGCAGCATCCATTTGAGATGGATGAGCTTTAGTAGGAATATCCTTTTCATTAAAATCTTCTACATATGGTAATCCTACTATGTGTCTTATTCTATTCCAAAAGGCTGATGGTAATTCGGAACAGCATTCTTCTTCAATCTGTTTGGTGAATTCTTCTAATTTTGTTTTAAATTCTTTTTTTCTCTAATTATTTTGTCATTTGGACACATTTAATTTCATTTTTTAGTCCATTTATGTAATTTTCTCTGGTTGCAATAACTTGATTTATGCTTTGGATTTTCGTTTCACAAGGATCATCTATAAAATCAAGATTTACTTCAATCCCTTTGATATTTGTAGAAATTCCTTTTGTTGTTACAGAAAAGGGTTGGATTTGAAGAATAAATGGAGATCTGAGGAGTACATCATTAACAATATCTTCTGAAATAATAAAGGGTGAAGTAACACATACTCCTTTCATGCAAACATGAACATTTGAGATTTTTCTTTCTATGGAAATAATCGTTTCACTAGCAGAAGAAACAAATTGTTTTGATTCACTTGTAAATTCAATAGGAACGATTCCAAGTCTGATAACATTTAAGTCTGCACTAGTGTCAATTATGGCATTAGCAATCTGCTCAAAGTTTTTTATTTTTATCTTTACCTAAACTCTCCACTGTTGGTAAATACATTTTGTAGGAATTACACCAGTAGAGATTTTGCTAATTTCTCCTTTAATTCTTTAGACAAATTTTTCTTCATCATATTTTTCAACAGCACCATCATTTTCTAACCAAGTTAACCTTTCATCAAGCTCATTTTGTTTTTTGGTTAACTCAATCCTTAATTGACGAAGTTCTCTCTTCTGATCATTTAATTCTCTTTCTAAGTCGGAGTGAGTTAAGGGTTTATTTATAGTATGAATTTTTTCTGCTCTATTCATAAGGTCAATCATGGAATAGGTTGGTGTGTGAAATGTTTCTTTCTCTTTTATCCTTATTGGATAATATGATGTTTCCTTTTCATCTTCATATTTTTTAAAGGAAATTTTTGGTTGTGAACTTTCTCCTTCTTCTCCTCCCCCCAATTTTGAAATTTGATTTTAAAATTGAACTTTTTTCTCTGGATCGGGTATGTTGATTTTCTAGAAGTAATTTTTGAGGGGCAGTGAGGACATGAATGTGGATACCAAGATCTTCATCAGATGGTATCGACCATTCTCCTTCAAATTCTTCATCATCTGAATAACATGTACATGATTGGAATTGTTTGATAAGCTAAACCTGAGGACTATTTTCTTCAATGTCAGTTGATGAATCAGATTCATATTCTTCTTCTTCTTCTGAGGAACTTGAATCAGATTGTTCTTTTTCTGTATTTTCCTCTTCATTTTTTGTATTGACTTTTCTAAGTTTCTTTTTAGAGGGATTTTCTTTTTTAAAGCATTTACTTGAATAATGACCCTTTTTTCCCGCAATTATAACAAGTTGGAACATTTTCTTTTATATATTTCTTTTTGAAATATTTTCTAGATTTTATTTTGAATGGACTGAACTCATTGGATTTTTTATGTTTTTTATATCTTCCGGGTTTATATTTTCTTACCATTTTGTTTCTTCTATCCGGAGTAAATCTAGAACGCGAAGGTTTTCTCTTTGATTTAAGTGTTTGATCTAAACCAAACTGGAAACAAAAATCTCCTAATTCTTTATCTCTAGAATATTTTCTCATTTTTTCAGCTTGGTTACTGATCTTTAAATCAGTACAAAGATTCATGCCAACTTTGTTATTCTTTGTATAATTCCTCCGAACGTCAGCAAACTGTAATTAATCGGACCATGCATTTCTTCTCTCAAGGAATTACGCACCTTTTCAGCAAATAGGGGTGGTAATCCTGAAATGAATCTTTCTTTCCAAATATCAGAATTACAATCATTGAGTTGGTAGACTTTTGATAAGAATACATCTCTATACCAACGAAATTCTCTTAAAGTTTTACATCTCAAGCGATGTAATTGCTGTCTATTTTTCTCCTTAATTAGAGCAATTCCTTCAGTGAATTCATTGAGGTTGCATAGAAGCAACACACTAACACAATCAGATTGAGTTCCCAATTATCAGTGATTTGACTAATACCTGCTTCAAGCTTAACATTGGGGTCAACTGAATTTCCTGTGTCTCTATAAAGGATTCTTCCAAATTCATCCATTTTGACAGCACTTTCTATTTCAAGTCTTTGAGCTCCAGTTAATCCATAATTCCACCATCCTCTTAATATTCCATTGAAAGAGGTGGTTATCATGAGAAAGATATTTCTTGGAGTATTTCCTCTGACTTCACAAGCATTACAGTATATTAACATACTGTGAACCATTTGGATGATTTGATATTCTGTTAATCCATCAAACTTCCATTCATATAAAGAATTTCCTGAATAGGTTAATTCTGAGGTGTAACTGTATGGAGCCTCTTCGAGTTGTAGATCAACAGGGGTTGGTCTAGGATAATAATTCTTTGTCTCTGGCAATTTTACCTGGGGATTCCATTTTTTAGACGATTTATTAATAAATCCTCTGAAGCAGAGACTCTTAGGGTGCTAAATCTTTTTCCTCCCATATTGAGGCTTTCCATCCTGTTGGATAATTCTTTTTGCATTTCATCTGTCATTGTAAATGGTCATTCTTGAAGAATGATACCTTTAGGTAATTGTCTTGGAACATATACTGTATTGGCAGAGCTTTCTTCTAATTTTTCTTCTTTATCTTTATTGAATTCGGATTTTAATTTGATTGTTCTTTCTATTCGATCTGTTTGTTCTCCAATGGTTAATAGACATAGATTGGTGTAATTGTTTTGTTCAATTATATCTCCAATACCTATACCTACGTCTCTAGCATTTGGGTCTGATTTTGATTCATAAATAGATGCATTTTTTACAAGCATGACATAATTCTTGGTTTCTGTATTAGGGATAGAAATATCAAGTTTCTTCCAAGGTGGGTGAGATTTATCAACTTCTTTTCCTTCAGTGTCTTTCCAAGTTCTTGTTGTCTTTCCTATAACTCTTATTTGTTCTGGGCTTTGAGTTTCTTTTTCTTTGATTTTCCTTTTTTAAAATATTCCATGAAACAATCAAAGAAAGGTATATTTCTTTTTTTCCTCCATTTGAAAATACCATAATTCCCTCATTTTATCTTTTTCTTCTATGTTAAACTTTTTAAAGAACCAATCTTTTAAAGGATGATTTTTCAAATTTTCTCAAGATATGGTTTGTCAATTTCAAATTTTTTGACAGGTATCTCTTCTGGCTTTTGAATGCTAACCATTCTTATGGCTCTTTGGAGGAAATCACTTTCACTTAGGTTATAAGTTTTTTGTGATGAAGTTTTTTTATACACAGGGTGTTCGATTCCACTTTCTTTGTTTCTAAAAGCTTTTTGATCCATTTCTTTCTTTTCACTACTCCTTTGGTCATCATCTATTTCTTCTAATTTAAAACTTTTTCTTCCTTCCGTATAACCGGCAAAACTTCTCCTAGCTTTTTCCAATTTTCTCCTAGAATTGACTTCAACATTTCCATTTGGTAATTTCACTATACTTTGCAAATCATGTGTTATTTTATTTACTCTTGGGGTGACATCTTCTATTTGCCAATTTCCTGGGAGAACAACTTCTTCCCAACTGATGACTTTTGGGATAAACACATTATTGATAAAGATTGTTTCCATGAGAACTGTAGTTTTTTCTTTATCAACCTTATCTCTATAGGCTATCATGGGAAAGACAGAGATCATGGATTTGTAGAACACACAATAAACTATAGCAAAAGGTTTACTTCTTGGACTCATTTTTAATCATTTACTTTGAAATCCAATAGTTGCACAATCAAGAATATCATCATCATGAGCATCAATTGTGATATTAGGAAAACAATTAAAATAAACAGGTCCATGACAGAGACTGGATTCAATCATATCATAAAGAGAATCATCAAACTCATCATGTCTCTGATCTCGCACATAAGCGCACACTGAAATATTTAATCCTAATCGAAACAGTGGTTTGATTCCTACCTTAATTAATCCTATGTGCAGGTAGTTGTATTTGGTTCTGATTTGTTCAATAATTCTTCTATCAAGAACTTTAATTGTCTATTTTCCTCTAGACAGAGAAACAGCTTTTTCAACAGTTTTTATGTGGTAATCATTTTGTTCTTCAAATGTGTCATTGCTATATATTTCTATTACAGGCAAGGCTGGCAACTTCCAGTTGGATATTTCTTGGTCAAAATTTTCATATATCATTTCTTCTGAATTTTTTGTTTTTTCTGAATTTTCTTTTTCTAAGCTATTACGGGTAAAACTGGTTAAAGCACACTGGTAGGATGAAGAAGACGAATAAGATCTATTAGAAGGATACTGAAATGATTTAAACCAATTCTTAAAAAGTTTTTTTTTCCCTTAGAATTTTCCATCTTTGTAGCTCGTAAGAAACAGGAAGAGTTCTGTCAACGATTTACAGTCCTTGACGCCTGATCACGGCCTAAAGCGGGACTTACAACGCGACCACACTCTTAAGAAGATAAACGAGGCACAGAAGTGGACAATAAGAAGGAAAATAAAAACTCTAAAGAGAATTGGATAGATCAACTTGGCTAAAAAACTTCAGATCCTGGATAATAGATTTAATTCATCTAAATCTCTTAATATTCGAACATCATCATAATACCTCTTAAGTAGAGCAAGACGAATAGACATATTCTAACAAAAGAAACAACATGATTAGATAACAACAAGCATATAACATCAAACTTATAAAAACTTAATTACTTACAGAAGATTGTACAGGACTTCAGACTTTAGCACACTCAAACTTCAAGCTCACACTCACACTCACAATTAGACTCTGGACTATATATATATATATTTATTTTTTTATCAATTTTTTTCTATATTTTTTCTATATCACCAAAGGAAACTCCCAACTCCTTATATAGATGGAGCATACAAAAAAACCCCTTCTCATTCGATCATGAGAGGACTTAAACGAGATGCAACAGACAAAAGGAATGGCTCCCGACACAAGCCACCAAAACACATTTTTCAAAAGTTGTGGGGGTATGTTAATCTTATGCTTTCCATGTGGCATAAAGATATTCCACAGTTTGTCCACTTTGTTCAGTTCATCCACTTTGTCCTGTTTGTCCACATTGACAAATTTGTCCACTTTTTTCAATTCGTCCAGTTGGTCCACTTTGTCCAATTTGTACAGTATGTCCACTTTGTCCTGTAAGTACAGTTTGTCCACTTTATCATGCTCGTACAATTTAACTAGTTTTTCCAGTTTTTCCACTTTGTTCAGTCGGGCCAATTTGTCTTGTTCGTCCATTTTTGAGTATTTTTTCTCCATCACTTTCTCCGATTCGTCCACTTTGTCCTGCTCGCCCATTTTGAGTACTTTTTCTCCATCACTTTGTACAATTCGTCCACTTTGTCCTCTTTTCCAATTCATTCAGTTTGTCCACTTTGTCCTATTCGTCAACTTTGTCATGTTTGTCCACTTTTTCCAGTTCGTCCAGTTTGTCCACTTTGTTCACTTTGCTCATTTTGTCCAGTTTATCCAATTTGTCAAGTTTGTCTAGATGCTTCAGTTTGTCCAATTTGTCCAGTTTGACCAGTTTACTAATTTGTCCAACTCGTTTAGTATGTCCAATTGGTCATGCTTTTCTACTTTGCCGAGTTGGTCCAATTTTGCCAATTTGTTCAGTTTGTCAGGTTGTCCAGTTTGTCACTTCCTCCAGTTTAAGTAGTTTATCCAATTTGGCAACTTTGTTCTGTTGGTCCAGTTCGTCCTGTTTTTCCATTTTGTCTTGTTTGTCCACTTCGTCCAGTTTAACTAGTTTGTCCAGTTTGCCAACTTTGTTCTTTTGGTCCTGTTTAGCTTTTGCAGCATTCACGCGGAATAATTCAGCTAATTGAGACTCCTTTTATTTTTCTTTCCCTTGGTCCTTGGCTGAGGAATACCAGAACTTTCCACCACGAAGGTATTCAGTGACTGACCCATCGGGATTAACATGAGAATCAGGGTCCCAACGAGGATGGAGATTCTCAAAGGGAGCAACTTCATCATCAAGATTTTCATCTGGATCGTGATTAGAATCCCAATCATAAAGAGTGTCTTTCTTCTTTGGAAGATATTTTTCAAGGATTTATTTGATCTTTTCGTCAAAATTACCAGATTCAACAGAGACGTCCATTGGCTCAGGGAATTTTTCTCGAGCAATTTCTTTGACAATCTTCTTGGCTAATAAATCAGCCATGACCATTTCATTCTCATGAGGTTTTTCTTCTAGAAGAGAATCATTTAATTTTTCAGGAGGAGAGATTTGATTCAGAATTCTCTCATACGTGTCATTTTCAATTTTAGGCCACCATTTTTGGTACATAGTTTGAAAAAGACAAGTGTGACCATATAAATCTCTTTTCACCTCAAATTTCCATTGGAGAATGTATGGAATATGAAACTTCGCAAAGAAACGAAGAACATTAATTATATTGCAAGAGACCTTTTCTTCAACTTGGCCAAATTTAATAAATAGATAACGAAAATTATTAGGAAGGATTTTCTGGGAAGCACCAAAATGAGACCACCAAGTGAAGAGAAACCAAGATGGGAAATTGTGGTGAATAGGAGTGACATCAGGGCTTTCTTCTTTGAACCTGATAAACCATGAATGACTATATTGACGATTTTGCCACATTAATGCATATTTCCAGGCGTCAATATAATCCCAATAATTGAAGAACTCAGTCGAATTATACAGCTGGACTGGTCTTGTCATGTAAAGGGGACCATCCCAATCATCCTCAGTGAGAATTTTAAGAATAGTGAATTTTGAATAGGTGATAATTCCATTTGCATTTTTGTTGTGGAAAATGAGGACGTTTTTCGTCTGATGTAGAATATTGAGATACCATTCACGGGTTTTTCTCTTGTCTGGAGAATAATAATGAAGTCCCTTCCCAAAGAGAAAACATACATTATCTTCAACAGATCTTTCTTCCATAAGACAATCTGAAGTAACAAGAATTTTGTTACTAGTGTACAGATATAATTCTGATTGACTTGGGTCTTTTGTTGGAGTAAAACCCTTTTGGCTTCTTGTTCTGCCAATTTCTCTTTTCCTTTCTTCTAGATGAATGGAGAAGAACTACTCACCATTTTGTCTTCCCTGAAGAAATTCTCTAGTAAGAAAGTCAGGGAGAGAGTTAGAATTTCCATTAATAAATTCAATTTTAAATTCAAAGACGGATAAAATGGCTTGCCATCTAGCAAATATTTGTTTAGAGACAAGATTTTTCACATCTTTTTCTAAAATTTCTTTTGCTGCTTTGGCATCAACTCTGATAAAAAATTCTTTGTTTAATAAATCATGTTGAAATTTTGTCACGCAAAGGACAATAGCTAGAACCTCCTTTTTGATGGTTGAATACTTCTTTTGAGCTTCATTCCAAAGACCAGAATTGAATCTTATTAATTCTTCTTTAGAATATTTTTGTTGTAAAAGAATTCCACCATAACCAATGTCAGAAGCATCAGTCTGGACTATTTTGAAGGCGTCTGGATCAGATAAGCATCTGCAAGGAAGATTTTTAACCCTTTCTTTAATCCTTTTTACTGCATTAGTATGATTAAAAGTCCATTCTTTAGGGTCTTTCTTCAGCCTATCTTGGAGAAGTTTTCTATCTTTTGCCAAGTCTTGATAGAAAAAGGCTACATAATTTAAACTTCCAAGAAATCTTTGTAACATATTTTTGTCTTTGATTTCATCTGGGAATTTATCATCAAATTGAATTACTCTGTTGGTTGGAGTGATCTTCCTGTCTTGGATTTCAAATCCTAAAAATCTAATTTTTTGTTGGAATAAATTCATTTTTCTTTAGGATAAGACTAAGCCATTTTCTTTTATAATCCTTTTGAATATATTCAAATGTTTCCAATGTTGATCAATTGATTTAGAAAAGACCAGAATATCATCAATGTAAACAATGTTAAATTGAGTATATGATGAAAAGATATTATTCATGATAGTTTGAAATTCAGATGGGGCATGTTTTAATCCAAAAGGCATAACATTCCATTCATAATGTCCCATGGGAACTGCAAATGCAGTTTTATATCTATCTTCTTCTTTTATCTGGATCTGCCAAAATCTTGATTTTAAGTCGAATTTTGAAAATATTTTGGCATTATTTAGCCTATTAAGCAGGTCTTGCGTATTAGGTAAAGGATACTTAATAGAGTGCAACACTTTGTTTAAAGGCTTATAATTGATTACCAATCTTGCAACTCCTCTTTCAATTTCAGCGGCTTTTTCCACATAGAATGCGGTGCAGCTCCAAGGGGATTTGTCTTTTCTGATCAATCATTTTTTCAATAAATCATTTATTTCTTCTTGACAAAGCTTTAAATGATTTGCATCCATTTGTGATGGACGAGCTTTTGTAGGAATATCTTTTTCGTCAAATCCTTTAATATAAGGTAGATTTACAATGTGTCTCTTTCTATTCCAGAATGCAGAGGGTAATTCAGATCAGCATTCATTTTCAAATTGTTTTGAAAGATTTTCTATTTTTTCTTTAAACTCTTTTTTCTCCAAATTTTTTGTAATTTGGGCAATTTTAATTTCCTTTTTTAGATCTTTCACGTAGTTTTCTCTTCCATTAATAATTCGGTTTATCTTTTGAATTTTTGTTTCACAGGGATCATCAATGAAATCAAGATTTACATTTATGCCTTTAATATTTGTAGAGATTCCCTTGTGTTTATTGAAAAATGTTGGATTAAAAGAATAAACGGGGATCCAAGGAGCACATCATTAACAATATCTTCTGAAATAATAAAGGGTGAAGTAACACAGACTCCTTGAAAGCAAACATGAACATTTGGTATTTTTCGTTCTATAGAAATACTTGTTCCGTTGGCAGCAGTTACAAATTGTTTTGACTCACTTGTGAATTCGATAGGGATGATTCCCAATCAAATGACATTTAAATCTGCTCCAGTGTCAATAATGGCATTAACAATTTTCTCAAAAAAATTTATTTTTATTTTCACCTGGACTCTCCACTCTTGATAGATGCATTTCGTAGGGATTACTCCAGTAGAGACTCTGCTAATTTCTCTTTTAATTCTTTGGACAAATTTTTCTTCATTGTATTCTCCAAAAGCACCATCATTTTCTAGTAAGGTGACTCTTTCATCAAGCTCATTTTGCCTTTTGGTTAATTCTAATCTTAACTCTCTAATCTCTCTTTTTTGGTCATTTAATTCTCTTTGTAGATCTCCAAGAGTTAATGGTTTATTTATTGTATGAATTTTTTCAGCTCTATCCATAAGGTCAATTAAGGAATAAGTTGGCGTGTGGAATGTTTCTTTTGTCCTTTTTGGGTAATATGGAGATTCATCATTTTTTGGTTGTGAATTCTCTCCTTCTTTGTCCCCTCTCAATTTTGAAATTTGATTTAAAAATTGAACTTTCTTCTCTTGATCAGGGATATTATCGATCATTTCAAGGAGTAATTTTTGAGGGGCAGTAAGGACACGAATATGTATACCAAGATCCTCATCAAAGGGTAATGACCTTTCACCCTCGGTACTATCATCATCAGAATTACATGTGCATGCTTGGAATTATTTGATGAGTTGAAGATTAAGAATATTTTCTTCAAAACTGGATTCATCAGTTGATGAACCAGATTCATGATCTTGTTGGGAACTTAATTCAGATTCTTCTTTATCAGAAATTTCTTCATCATCTTCTTTAGTAATCTTTCCAAGCTTCTTTTTAGGATATTTTTCCTTTTTAAAACATTTGTTTGAATAGTGTCCCTTTTTTCCACAAGTATAGTAGGTAGGTATCTTTCCTGGTAGATTTTCCTTTTTAGGATATTTTTTGGATTTTCTTTTGAACAAAGGAGTATCATAATTTTTCTTTGAAAATTGACTCTTGAATCTGCTAGATTTATATTTCTTTATCTTTTTATTTCTTCTTTAGGGGATAAATCTAGAGCACGAAGGTTTTCTTTTTTATTCTGGTGTTTGGTCTAAACAAAATTGGAAGCAAAAATCTCCTAATTCTCTATCTCTAGATTATTTTCTCATTTTTTCAGCTTGTTTGCTGATCTTTAAGTCAGTGCAGAGCGCAATGCCGACCTTATTAATCCTTTGTATAATTCCTCCGAATGTCAGCATAGTGTAATTAATAGTACGATGCATTTCTTCTCTCAAGGAGTTACGCACCTTTTCAGCAAATAAGGGTGGTAATCCTGAAATGAACCTTTCTTTCCAAATATCAGAATTGCAATCATTCAATTGGTATACTTTTGATAAAAATACGTCTTTATACCAACAAAATTCTCCTAAGGTTCTGCATCTTAAACGATGTAATTGATGTTGATTTTTCTCCTTAATTAAAGCAATTCCTCGAGTGAATTCATTAGGATGCATAAAAGTAGGAAACTGACACAATCAGATTGGGTTTCATAATTTTCAGGGATTTGACTAGTGCCTGTCTCAAGTTTGATGTTGGGATCTACTAAATTTCTTGTGATTTTATCTCTGTATATAATTCTTCCATATTCATCTAATTGGACAACATTGTCAATTTCAAGTCTATGGGCTCCAGATAATCCATAATTCCACCATCCTCTTAATATCCCATTGAAAGAGGTGGTTATCATGAGAAAGATGTTTCTCGGAGTGTTTCCCCTCACTTCACAAGCATTAGAATATATCAGCATACTATGGACCATTTGGATTATTTGATATTCAGTTAATCCATCTAAATTCCATTCATATAAGGAATTTCCCAAATATGATAGATCCTGAGTATACGTATATGGGGCTTCTTCAAGTTGCAGATCTACAAGAGTTGTTCTGGAATAATAATTCTTTGTTGTAGGCAATTCAGCTTGAGGGTTCCATTTCTTTAGGCGGTTTATTAGCAAATTTTCTGATGCAAAGACTTTGAGGATGCTAAATCCTTTTCCTCCAACATTGAGGCTTTCCATTCTAGTGGCTAATTCATTTTGCATTTCATCTGTCATTTTAAATGGTCCTTCATGCAAAATAATTCCTGATGGCAACTTTCTAGGAACATATATCGTATTTGCAGGGATTTCTTCTGAACTTTCTTCTTTTCCTTTATTAAATTCAGGTTTTGCTTTAATTGTTCTTTCTATCCTATCCGTTTGTTCTCCAATGGTCAATAAGGATAGATTGGCATAATTATTTTGTTCAATTATATCTCCAAGGCTCCTTGCTATATCAATAGCATTTATCTCGGATTTTGATTCAAATTTAGATCCATCTTTGATAGGCATAGCATAATTCTTGGTTTCTTTTGAGGCAGAAATATCTAGCTTTTTCCATGGTGGGTGAGATCTTTAAATTTATTTTCCTTCAACGTCTTTCCATGTCCTAGACGTTCTTCCTATAACTCTTATATGTTTTGGGCTTTGGGTTTCCTCTTCTTTAATTTTTCCTTTTTTGAAATAGGACATAAACCAATCAAAGAAAGGTATATTTCTTTCTTCTTCTTCCATTTGGTAATACCATAACTCTCTCATTTTATCTTTTTCTTCTAAACTAAAGGTTTTGAGGAACCAATCTTGTAAAGGGTATTTTTCCAGATTTTCCCTCAGGTATGATTTGTCGATTTCAAATTTTTTCACGGGATTTTCCTCTGGCTTTTGGATACTAACCATTCTTATGACTCCATAGAGGAAATCATTCTCATTGGGGTTGTAGGTTCTTTCTGATGAAGTTCTTTTATACATAGGGTGTTCAATTCCACTTTCTTTGTTTCTAAAAACCTTTTGGTCCATTTCTTCCTTTTCGCTACTTTTTTTATCATCATCAACTTCTCCAGTTTAAAACTTCTTCTTCCTTCCGTGTAGCTGGCAAAACTTCTCCTAGCTCTTTCCATTTTTCTTCTAAAATTAACGTCAACATGACCATTTGGTAATTTGACTATACTTTGTATATCGTCTGTTATTTCATTTACTCTTGGAGTGATGTCTTCTATTTGCCAATTTCCTGGGAGATCAACCTCTTCCCAACTGATAACTTTTGGGATAAACACATTATTATTAAAGTTTGTTTGCATAAGAACTGTGGTTTTTTCTTTATCAACCTTATCATTATAGGCTATCATGGGAAAGACAGAGATCATGGATTTATAAAACACACGATAAACTATAGCAAAAGGTTTACTTATTGGGCTCATCTTTAATCTTTTACTTTGGAATCCAATAGTTGCACAATCAAGGACATCATCATCATGAGCATCAACTGTGATGTTTGGGAAACAATTAAAATAAACAGGTCCATGACAGAGACTTGATTCAACCATGGCATACAGAGAGTCATCAAACTCGTCATGTCTTTGATCTCTCACATAAGCACATATAGAAACATTTAATCCTAATCGAAACAGTGGTTTGATTCCTAACTGAATTAATCCTATGTGTAGGTAGTTGTAGTTGTACAGAGAGTCATCAAACTCGTCATTATCCACTTTGTACAATTGGTCCAGTTGGTCCTTTTCGTCCAGCTTGACTAGTTTTTCCAATTTGTCCATTTTGTACAATTCGTCCACTTTGACAAATTTGTCCACTTTGTCGTGTTCATCCAAGTTTGTCTATTTTGTCCAGTTTGTTCAATGTGTCCAGTTTATCTAATTTGTTCAGTTCGTCCTGTTTGTCCAGTTTGTCCAATTCGTCTGATTCGTCTAGTTTGTCCATTTTATTGACTTTTTCCAGTTTACCCATTTTCTAAAGTTCGTCAACTTTGTCATGTTTGTCCACTTTTTTCAATTCGTCTAATTTCTCCACTTTATTCACTTTGCTCACTTTGTCGAGTTTCACTAGTTTGTCAAATTTGTCTAGATGGCTCAGTTTGTCCAATTTGTCCACTTTGACCAGTTTATCTAATTTGTCCAAGTTGTCTAGTTTGTACAGTTGGTCAAGTTTGTCTACTTTGTCGAGTTGGTCCAATTTAGCCAATTTGTGCAGTCTGTCCAGTTTGTTCAGTTTGTGCAGTTTGTTATGTTTGTCAACTTCGTCTACTTTACCCAGTTTGTCCACTATGTCCACTTTGTCCAATTCGTACAGTTTGTCCACTTTGTCCTGTTCGTCCAGTTTAACTAGTATTTCCAGTTTGGGAACTTTGTTCAGTTGGTCCAATTTGTCATGTTCGTCCAGATTGAGTAGTTTTTCTATTTTGTCCACTTTGTGTAGTTCGTCAACTATGTCGTGTTTGTCCATTTTGGCAAATTTGTCCACTTTTTCCAATTCGTCCAGTTTGTCCACATTGTCCTGTTCGTCCAATTTGTCTAGTTTGTCTAGTTTGTCCACTTTGTTCACTTTGTCCCGTTTGTCTAGTTTGTCAACTTTGTCTACTTTGTCCAATTTGTCCACTTTATTCACTTTGTCCAGTTTGTCTACTTTGTCAACTTTGTCCAATTGGTCTAGTTTGTCCAATTTGTCCAATTTATCTAATTTGTCCAGTCCAGTTTGTCATGTTCGTCCAACTTGACTAGTTTTTCCAGTTTGACAAATTTGTCCACATTTTCCAATTTGTTCATTTTGTCCACTTTGTCCTGTTTGTCCAGTTTGACAAATTTGTCCATTTTTTTCCAATTCGTTCAATCTGTCAACGTCCTTCTGTTCCTCCACTTTGTCTAATTTGTCCACTTCGTTCACTATGTCCAGTTTGTCTATTTTGTCCACTTTGTCATGTTTTTCTATTATGTCCAGTTTGTCTACTTTGTCAAGTTTGTCTAGTTTGTCCACTTCGTTCACTATGTCCAGTTTGTCTATTTTTTCCACTTTGTCATGTTGTCCACTATGTCCAGTTTGTCTACTTTGTCAAGTTTGTCTAGTTGGTCCAGTTTGAAGAATTTGTCCAGTTCGTCCTGTTTGTCCAATTCATCCTATTCGTCCAGTTTGTCAATTCGTCCAGTTTAACTAGTTTAACTAGTTTATCCAGTTTGGCAACTGTGTTCTATTGGTCCAGTTTGTCATGTTCGCCAGTTTGTCCAGTTTGTCTTGTTTGTCCACTTCGACTAGTTTAACTAGTTTGTCCAGTTTGCCAACTTTGTTCTGTTCGTCCAGTTTGTCCTGTTCGTCTAGATTGAGTAGATTTTCCAATTTGTCCTCTTTGTATAGTTCATCCACTTTGTCCTGTTTGTCCACTTTGACAAATTTGTCCACTTTTTCCAATTCATTCAGTTTGCCCACTTTGTCCTATTCGTCTAGTTTGTCCACTTTGTTCACTTTGTCCAGTTTGTTTAGTTTGTCCAGTTTGTCCAGCTGGTCTAGTTTGTCCAATTTGTACAACTTGTCCAGTTTATCTAATTTGACCAGTCCACTTTGTTCAGTTGGTTCGGTTTGTCCTATTCGTCCAACCTAACTCGTTTTTCCAGTTTGACAAAATTTTTCACTTTTTCCAATTTGTCCACTTTGTCCTGTTTGTCCAGTTTGACAAATTTGTACACTTTGCGCACTTTGTCTAGATTGCCTACTTTGTTCTCTTTGCTTACTTTGTCCAGTTTGTCTACTTTGTTCACTTTGTCCACTTTACTCACTTTGTCCAAATTTTCTATTTTGTCAAGTTTGTCTACATTATCCAGTTTATCCAATTTGTCCAGTTTGACCGGTTGATCTAATTTTTCCAAATCGTCTAGTTTGTCCAGTTGGTCCAGTTCGTCTAGTTTGTCCATTTTGTTCACTTTGCTCACTTTGTCTAGTTTGTCTACTTTGCTCATTTCATCAAGTTTTGTCTAGTTTATCAAGTTTGTTTAGATGGTACAGTTTGTCCAGTTTGACCACTTTATCTAATTTGTCCAAATCGTCTAGTTCGTCCAGATTGTCAAGTTGTCCACTTTGTCGAGTTGGTCAAATTTAGCCAATTTGTGCAGTTTGTCCAGTTTGTACAAGACATCCAGTTTGTCCACTTTGTTCAGCTATTGTAGTTCGACTTGTTTATCAACTTCGTCTACTGGATCATGTTTGTTCACTTTGTCCACTATGTCCAGTTTGTCTACTTTGTCAAGTTTGCCCAGTTGGTCCAGTTTGACAAATTTGTCCAGTTCGTCATGTTTATCCAGTTTGTCCAATTTGTTCTATTCGTCCAGTTTGTCAAGTTAGTCCATTTTTTCCAATTTGTCCGCTTTCTACAGTTTGTCCACTTTGTCATGTTTGTCCACTGTTTCCAATTTATCATATTCGTTCACTTTGTCCACTATGTCCAGTTTGTCTACTTTGTCAAGTTTGTCCACTTGGTACAGTTTGACGAATTTGTCTAGTTTATCTAATTTGTCTAGTTCGTCCAGTTTGTCCAATTCATTCTATTCATTCAGTTTGTCAAATTAGTCCATTTTTTCCAATTTGCCCACTTTCTAAAGTTTGTCCAATTTGTCATGTTTGTCCATTGTTTCCAATTTATCATGTTTGTTCACTTTGTCCACTATGTCCAGTTTGCCTACTTTGTGAAGTCTGTCCAGCTGGTCCAATTTGACGAATTTGTCCAATTCGTCCTACTTCTCCGGTTTGTCCAATTCGTTGTATTTGACCAGTTTGTCAATTTAGTCCACTTTTTCCAATTTGCCCACTTTCTACAATTTCTCCACTTTGTCCTGTTTGTCCACATTGAGAAATTTGTCCATTTTTTCCAATTCGTTCAGTTGGTCCACTTTGTCCAATTTGTACAGTTTGTCCTATTCATACAATTTAAATAGTTTTTCCAATTTGGCCACTTCGTTCAGTCGGGCCAGGTTGTCCATTTGTTAGTACTTTTTCTCCATCACTTTCTACAATTCGTCCACTTTGTCCTGTTTGTCAACTTTTTCCAATTCATCCAGTTCGTCCACTTTGTCCTGTTCGTCAACTTTGTAATGTTTGTCCACTTCTTCAATTTCGTCCAATTCGTCCACTTTACCCTGTTTGTCTACTTTTTCCAATTCATTCAGCTTGTCCACTTTGTCCTGTTCGTCAACTTTGTCATGTTTGTCCACTTCTTCTATTTCGTCCAATGGACATCATCATCATGAGCATCAACTGTGACGTTTGGGAAACAATTAAAATAAACAGGTCCATGACAGAGACTTGATTAAACCATGGCATACCTCATCAAACTCGTCATGTCTCTGATCTCGCACATAAGCACATAGAGAAACATTTAATCCTAATTGAAAAGTGGTTTGATTCCTACCTGAATTAGTCCTATGTGTAGGTAGTTGTTTTTTGTCCTGATTTGTTCAATAATTCTTCTTTCAAGGATTCTGATTGTTTGTTTTCCTCCAGAGAGGGAAACAGATTTCTCAACAGTTTTAATGTGATAATTATTTTGTTCTTCAAATGTGCCATTGCTGTATATTTCTGTTACAGCCAAGGCTGGCATTTTCCAATTGGATATGGCTTGGTCAAAGTCTTCATACACCTTTTCTTCAGAATTTTTTGTCTTTTCTGGATATTCTTTTTCTAGACTATTACGAGGGAAGCTAGTCAAGGCAGACTGGTATGATGAAGAAGATGAAGTGGACCTATTAGAAGGATGTTGAAATGATCTAAACCAATTCTTAAAAAGTTTTGTCTTTCCTTTAGAGTTTTCCATTTTTGTAATATGACTGTGGATCAAAGAGCACCTGTCAACGATTTACAGCCCTATATGCCACTTCTCGGCTTCAAGCGGGACTTACAACCCGATCAAACCCTTATCCAACAATCAGATTATAAAAACAGAGAACAATAAAAGGAAATACAAAAGTTTAAAGAGGATTGGATGGATCAACTTCAGATCACAGCTAATAGATATAATTCACTTTGCAAAGATTTAGACACGAGATAATAATTCTAATTCTTCATTTAAATTGTTACAATATTCTCTTATGCGATTACACAAGGATACTAACATAGATCTCCTAATAGTATGTATGCGGATAATAAGATATCTTCTTGCAGCTATATTTTCGTCTATTTGTCGGATAACATTTTCTAATCTTCTAAGCTAATTTTCACGACGTTTGAGATCACGCAATAATTCTTCTTTCCTAACTGAACGAGGAGGCATCTCAGAAAGCCATTGCTTGTAATTTTGATTCTGTCCTGAATACTTCTAATTTGAACACAGCATACGCTTGAATTAAAATTATTCTTCGCATTTCATATTCTTGATGGCATGGATTATTTCTTAGTGCATATTCGCATATGTCTTCTAATATTTTCTAAATGTCTTTCAATTCTTCTTAGTCTTCGAACATCATCATAATACTTCTTAAGTAAAGCAAGATGAATAGACATATTCTAGCAAAATAAACAACATGATTAGATAATAACAAATTTATATTATCAAACTCATAAAGGCTTTATTACTTACAAACTGAGAATAGAACTCTGAATACAAGCTTTTCAGCACACTCCAAACTTCAGGCTCACACTCACACTTAGATTTTGAACTTTTATTTTTCAATGATCTAAAATGAAAACACAGAGCTCCTTATATAGATGGAGCAGACACAAAAGAACACACTCTCATCCGACCATGAGAGGACAACACAAAACCTAAAACAGGAAAAGGAACTTCCACAGACACTACCCAACAAACTAACTTTACCAAACATTCAAACTTACTTTTACAAAAAGAGATTCCAAAGTAAAGGATTAAAAATGAGTTGAAGAAGTAAACCTTTTGCTATAGTCTATCATGTGTTCTACAAATCCATGATCTCAGTCTTTCCAATGATAGCTTACAATGATAAAGTTGATAAAGAAAAAACCACAGTTCGTATGGAAACAAACTTTAATAATAATGTGTTTATCCCAAAAGTTATCAGCTGGGAAGAGGTTGTTCTCCCAGGAAATTGGCAAATAGAAGACGTCACCCCAAGAGTAAATGAAATATCAGATGATTTACAAAGCATAATCAAATTACCAAATGGAGATGTTGAGGTTAATTTTAGAAGAAAGGTGGAACGAGCCATGAGAAGCTTTGCTGGCTATGCTGAAGGAAGAAAAAGTTTTAAATTAGAAGAAGTTGTTGATGATAAAAAAAATAGTGAGAAAGAAGAAATGGATCAAAAGGTTTTTAGAAACAAAGAAAGTGGAATTGAACGCCCTGTGTATAAAAGAACTTCATCTGAAAGTACCTATAACCCTAGTGAAAGTGATTTTCTTCAAGGAGTCATAAGAATGATTAGCATTCAAATCAGAAGTAAAACGAGTCAAAAAATTTGAAATTGATAAACCATATCTTAGAGAAAATCTGAAAAATCATCCTTTAAAAGATTGGTTCTTTAAAAGGTTTAACATAGAAGAAAAGGATAAAATGAGAGAATTATGGTATTACCAAATGGAAGAAGAAGAAAGAAACATACAGGAAGAACAACAAGAACCTGGAAAGACACTGAAGGAAAAGAAGTTGATAAATCTCACCCACCTTGGAAGAAACTTGATATTTCTGTCCCTAACACAGAAACCAATAATTATGCCGTGCCTGTAAAAAATGCATCTAGTTATGAATCAAAACTAGATATAAATGCTAGAGACATAGGTATAGGTATTGGAGATATAAGTGAACAAAATAATTACACCAATCTATGTCTATTAACTATTGGAGAACAAACAGATCGAATAGAAAGAACAATCAAATCAAAACCCGAATTCAATAAAGATAAAGAAGAAAAATTAGAAGAAAGCTCTGCCAATGCAGTATATGTTCCCAGACAATTACCTAAAGGGATTATTTTGCAAGAAGGATCATTCAAAATGACACACGAAATGCAAAAGGAATTATCCAGTAGGATGGAAAGCCTCAATATGGGAAGAAAAGGATTCAGCATCTTAAGAGTCTCTGCTTCAGAGAATTTATTAATAAATCGTCTAAAGAAATGGAATCCCCAGGTAAAATTGCCAGAGACAAAGAATTATTATCCTAGACCAACCCCTATTGATCTACACCTCTTTCAATGGAATATTAAGAGGATGGTGGACTTATGGATTAACTGGAGCCCAAAGACTTGAAATAGAAACTGTTGTCAAGATGGATGAATTCGGAACAATCCTTTACAAAGACAAAACCACAGGAAACTTAGTAGACCCTAATATTAAACTTGAAGCAGGCACTAGTCAAATCCCTGATAATTGGGAAACTCAATCTGATTGTGTCAGTGTCTTGCTTTTATGTATCCTTAATGAATTCACCGGAGGAATTGCTCTTATCAAGGAGAAAAATAGACAACAGTTACATCATTTAAGGTGTAGAAACTTAGGAGTATTTCGTTGGTATAGAGATGTTTTCCTGTCTAAAGTTTACCAACTCAATGATTGCAATTCTGATATTTAGATTAAAAGATTTATTTCAGGATTACCACCCTTATTTGCTGAAAAGGTGCGTAATTCCTTGAGAGAAGAAATGCATGGTACTATTAATTACAATATGCTGGCGTTCGGAGGACTTATACAAAGAATTAACAAAGTCGGAATGACTCTTTGCACTGATTTAAAGATCCAGTAAACAAGCTGAAAAAATGAGAAAATATACTGGAGATAAAGAATTAGGAGATTTTTGTTTCCAGTTTGGTTTAGATTAATCACCTAAATAAAAAAGAAAACCCTCTCGTTCTAGATTTACTCCGGATAGAAGAAAGAAAATGGTCAAAAAATATAAACCCGGAAGATATAAAAATAAGAGAAAATCCGATGAACTCATCCCATTCAAAAGAAAATCTAGGAAATATTTCAAAAAGAAATACATAAAAGAAAATGTTCCAACTTGTTATACTTACGGGAAAAAAGGGTCATTATTCGAATAAATGCTTTAAAAAAGAAAATTCGTCTAAAAAGAAACTTAGAAAAATCAATGACAAAAATGAAGAGGAAAATACTGAAAAAGAACAATCTGATTTAAGTTCCTCAGAAGAAGAAGAATATGAATTTGATTCATCAACTGACATTGAAGAAAATAGTCCCTAGGTTCAGCTTATCAAACAATTCCAATCATGTACATGTCATTCAGACGATGAAGAATCTGATGGAGAATGGTCGATACCATTTGATGAAGATCTTGGTATTCATATTCGTGTCCTCACAGCCGCTCAAAAATTACTTCTAGAAATGGTTGATAACATACCCGATCCGGAGAAAAAAGTTCAATTTTTAAACCAAATTTCAAAATTGGGGGGAGGAGAAGAAGGAGAAAGTTCACAACCAAAAACTTCCTTTGAAGAAGATGAAAATGAAAATGGAGATAAAACACCATATTATCCAAAAGGACAAAAGAGAAAGAAACATTTCACACACCAACCTATTCCATGATTGACCTTATGAATAGAGCAGAAAAAATTCATACTATAAATAAACCCTTAACTCTCTCAGACTTACAAAGAGAATTAAATGATCAGAAGAGAGAACTCCGTGAATTAAGAATAGAGTTAACCAAAAAACAAAATGAGCTTCATGAAAGGTTAACCTAGTTGGAAAATGATGGTACTATTGAAAATATGATGAAGAAAAATTTGTCCAAAGAATTAAAGGAGAAATTAGCAAAGTCTTTATCACTATAATCCCTACAAAATGTATATACTAACAGTGGAGAGTTCAAGTGAAAATAAAAATAAAAAACTTTGACAAGATTGTCAATGCCATAATTGATACAGGTGCAGACTTAAATGTTATCAGATTAGGAATCGTTCCCATTGAATTTACAAGTGAATCGAAACAGTGTGTTTCTGCTGCTAATGGAACGACCATTTCCATAGAAAGAAAAATCCTAAATGTTCATGTCTGCATGAAAGGAGTCTGTGTTACTTCACCCTTTATCATTTCAGAAGATATTGTTAATGATGTACTCCTTGGATCCCCATTTATTCTCCAAATCCAACCCTTTTCTGTAACCACTAAAGGAATTTCTACAAATATCAAAGGGATTGATGTAAATCTTGATTTTATAGATGATCCTTGTGAAATAAAAATCCAAAGGATAAATCAAGTTATTGGCACTAGAGAAAATTACATAAATGGACTAAAAAATGAAATCAACATTGCCCAAATTACAAAAATTTTGAGAAAAAAGAGTTTAAAGAAAAATAGAAAATCTCACAAAACAATTTGAAGATGAATGTTGTTCTGAACAACCTTCTGCATTTTGGGATCGAAAAAGGCATGTGGTAGGACTCCCATATATTAAAGGATTTGATGAAAATGATATTCCTACAAAAGCTCGTCCATCGCAAATGGATGCAAAACATTTAAAACTTTGCCAAGAAGAAATTAATGATTTACTAAAAAAGAATTTGATAAGAAAGAGTAAATCACCTTGGAGCTGCACAACATTTTATGTAGAAAAAGCTGCTGAAATCGAAAGAGGAGTTCCGAGATTGGTAATTAATTATAAGCCTTTGAACAAAGTCTTGCAATATATCAGATACTCCTTACCAACACAAGACTTACTTAACAGGCTAAACAATGCCAAAATATTTTCAAAATTTGACTTAAAATCAGGATTTTGGCAAATCCAAATTAAAGAAGAAGATAGATATAAAACCGCATTTGTAGTTACTATGGGACATTACGAATGGAATGTCATGCCTTTTGGATTAAAAAATGCCCCATCTGAATTTCAAAATATCATGAATAATATTTTTTCATCATATACTCAGTTTACTATTGTCTATATTGATGATATTCTCATCTTCTCAGAATCAGTAGATAAACATTGGAAATATCTAAACATATTTAAAAGAATCATAAAGGAAAATGGTTTAGTTTTATCCAAAAGAAAGATGAGTCTATTCCAACAAAAAATCAGATTCCTAGGATTTGAAATCCAAGACAGAAAAATTACTCCAACCAACAGAGTAATCCAATTTGCTGATAAATTCCCGAATGAAATTAAAGATAAAAATACGCTACAAAGATTTCTTGGATGTTTAAATTATGTAGCCCTTTTCTATCAAGACTTGGCAAAAGATAGAAAACTTCTCCAAGAAAGATTAAAGAAGAACCCTAAAGAGTGGATAGAAGATCATTCTAAAGCCGTGAAGAAAATTAAAGAAAGAGTGAAGAATCTGCCATGCAGATGCTTATCTGATCCTAAAGCCTTCAAAATTGTCCAAACTGACGCTTCAGATATCCGTTATGGTGGAATTCTTCTACAACAAAAGGATTCAAAAGAAGAATTAATAAGATTCAATTCTGGCCTTTGGAATGAAGCTCAAAAGAAATATTCAACCATTAAAAATGAAGTTCTTGCCATTGTTCTTTGTGTGACAAAATTCCAACATGATTTATTGAACAAAGAATTTCTCATCAGAGTGGATGCCATTTGTCCACTTTTTCCAGTTCGTCCAATTTGTTCACTTTGTTCACTTTGTCCAGTTTATCTAATTTGTCAAGTTTGTCTAGATGGTTCAGTTTGTCCAGTTTGACGAATTTACTAATTTGTCCAATTCGTTTAGTTTGTCCAATTGGTCAAGTTTTTCTACTTTGCCGAGTTGGTCCAATTTTGCCAATTTGTTCAGTTTGTCCAATTCGTCCACTTTGTCCAATTTGTCCACTTCGTCCAGTTTAAGTAGTTTATCCAGTTTGGCAACTTTGTTCTTTTGGTCCAATTTGTCATGTTCGTCTAGTTTGTCCATTTTGTCTTGTTTGTCTACTTCGTCCAGTTTAACTAGTTTGTCCAATCTGCCAACTTTGTTCTATTGGTCCAGTTTGTCCACTTTGTATAGTTCGTCCACTTCGTCTTGTTTGTCCACTTTGACAAATTTGTCCACTTTTTTCCAATTCATTCAGTTTGCCCACTTTGTCTTGTTCGTCCAGTTAGTCTAGTTTGTCAAGTTTGTGTCCTTTGTTCACTTTGTCCAGTTTGTCTACTTTGTCCAGTTGGTCTAGTTTGTCCAATTGGTACAGTTTGTCCAGCTTATCTAATTTGTCCAGTCCTGTTTTCCACTTTGTTCAGTTGGTCCAGTTTGTCATGTTCGTCCAACTTGACTAGTTTTTCCAGTTTGGCAGATTTGTCCACTTTGTCATGTTCGTCCAGTTTGACAAATTTGTCCAGTTTGTTACTTTGTTCTCTTTGCTCGCTTTGTCCAGTTTGTCTACTTTGTTCATTTTGTTCAGTTTGTCTACTTTGTTCAGTTTGTCCAGTTTGTCTATTTTGTCAAGTTTGTCTACATTGTCCAGTTTATCCAATTTGTCCATTTTGACCAGTTTATCTTATTTGTCCAAATCGTCTATTTTGTCCAGTTGGTCCAATTCATCTAGATTGTCCATTTTGTTCACTGTGTCCAGTTTGTCTAGTTTATCAAGTTTGTTTAGATGGTACAGTTTGTCCAGTTTATCTAATTTTTCGAAATCATCTAGTTCGTCTAGATGGTCAAGCGTGTCCACTTTGTCGAGTTGGTCAAATTTAGCCAATTTCTGCAGTTTGTCCAGTTTGTCCACTTTGTTCAGCTTTTGCAGTTTGACCTGTTTATCCACTTCGTCTACTTTATCATGTTTGTTTACTTTGTCCACAATGTCCAGTTTCTCTACTTTGTCAAGTTTGTCAAGTTGGTCCAGGTTGACGAATTTGTCCAGCTTGTCCAGTTTATCTAATTTGTCCAGTTCATCCTATTTGTCTAGTTTGTCCAATTCGTCCTATTTGTCCAGTTTGTCAAGTTAGTCCGTTTTTTCCAATTTGCCCACTTTCTACAGTTTGTCCACTTTGTCATGTTTGTCCAGTATTTCCAATTCATCATGTTTGTTCACTTTGTCCACTATGTCCAGTTTGCCTACTTTGTCAAGTCTGTACAATTGGTCCAGCTTGACGAATTTGTCTAGTTCGTCTTGTTTCTCCAGTTTGTCCAATTCGTTGTATTCGACTAGTTTGTCAACTTAGTTCACTTTTCCAATTTGCCCACTTTTTATAGTTTCTCCACTTTGTCCAGTTCGTCCAGTTTGTACAGTTTGTCCACTTTGTTCAGTTCATCCACTTTGTCCTGTTTGACCACATTGAGAACAACTGCCAATTTCCAGGGAGAACAACTTCTTCCCTGACTAGAGGGGACATCTAACAGCTTTTACAAACATTTCTTCTCAGCAATGAAGACATCTTTAGCAACTTTTCTTCTCAGCACAACTTTTCTCTATCAATATACCGCCACCAAAAAGAGATGATTCCACTGGCTCTGATACCAACAATGACAGGATCATCTCAAATATTCAAATCTTCTTTTTCATTAATTCTTTTGCTTTAGTAGAATTTTTACGAAATAATTCAGCTAACCGAGATTCCTTTTCAACTTCTTTTTCTTTTCCTTTGTCTTTTACTGAAGAATACCAATGCTTTCCACCACAAAGGTATTCAAAAACTGATCCATCAGGATTAATATGAGAGTCAGGGTCCCATCGAGGATGGAGATTTTCAAGGGGCACAACTTCATCATCAAGATTTTCTTCTGGATCATGATTACTATCCCAATCATGATCACCAACTTTTTTCTTTGGGAGATATTCTTCTAAATTTGCTTGATCTTTTCTTCAAAATTGATGGATTCAACAGAGACATCCATCGGCTCTGGAGATTTTTCACGGGTAATTTCTTTGGCAATCTTTTTGGCCAAGAGATCAACCATGATCATTTCATTCTCAAAAGGTTTTTCTTCAGGAAGAGGAATTTCTTCTTTAACAGGAGGAAAGATTGGATTCAGGATTCTCTTATAAGAATCATTTTCAATTTTTGGACACCATTTTTGGTAAAAATTCTGGTACAAAGACGGAAGATCAAAAAAGTTCTTTTTTACTTCAAACTTCCACTGGCAAATGTATGGAATATGGAACTTTGCAAAGAAGCGAAGAACATTAAATGCTTCACAAAGAACTTTTTCTTCTACTTCACAGAACTTAATAAATAAATAACGAAAATTATCAGGAAAGATTTTTTGAGAAGCACCAAAATATGACCACCAAGTGAAGAGAAACCAGGATGGGAAATTACGATGAATGGAATGACATCAGGACTTTCCTCTTTGAATCTGATAAACTAGGAATAACTATACTGACGATTTTGCTACATCAAAGCAAATTTCCAGGCATCAATATAGTCCCAATAATTAAAGAACTCAGTCGAATTGTATAATTGGACTGATTTTGTCATGTAAAAGGGACCATCCCAATCTTTCTCAGTACGAATTTTGAGAATAGTGAACTTTGAGTAGGTGATAATACCATTTGCATTCTTATGTAGAAGATGAGGACACTTTTCGTTTGATGTAAAATATTGAGATACCAATCTCTGGTTTTCATTTATCAGGGGAATAAAAATGAAGCCCTTTGCCAAAGAGAAAATAAACATTATCTTCTACAGATCTTTCTTCCATAAGACAATCTGAAGTAACAAGAATTCTGTTACCGGTGTAAAGATATAATTCTGATTGACTTGGGTCTTTTATTGGAGTAAAACCCTTTTGGCTTTCTTCTTGATCTGCCAATTTCTCTTGCCCTTTTTTTCTGCATGAACGAGGAAGAGCTACTTGCCATTTTGTCGTCCCTGAAGAAATTCTCTAGTAAGAAAGTCAGGGAGAGAGATAGAATTTCCATTAATAAATTCAATCTTAAATTCAAAAATTGATAAAATCGCTTGCCATCTAGCAAATATTTGCTTAGAGACAAGATTTTTGACATCTTTTTCTAGAATTTCTTTTGCTGCTTTAGCATCAACTCTCATCAGAAATTCTTTGTTTAATAACTCATGTTGGAATTTCGTCACACAAATAACTATGGCAAGAACTTCCTTCTTGATGGTTGAATATATGTTTTGTGCTTCATTCCATAATCCAAAATTAAATCTTATTAATTCTTCTTTTGAGTCTTTTTGTTGTAAGAGGATTCCACCGTATCCGACTTCAGAAGCATCAGTTTGAACTATTTTGAAAGCTTCTAGGTCAGATAAACATCTACAATGAAGTTTTTTTAACTCTTTCTTTAATTTTTTTTACTGCATTAGTGTGATGGATAGTCCACTCCTTAGGATTTTTCTTTAACCTTTCCTGGGAAGTTTTCTATCTTTTGCCAAATCTTGATAGAAAAATCCAACATAATTCAGACACCCAAGAAATCTTTGTAGCATATTTTTATCTTTAATTTCATCTAGAAATTTATCAGCAAAATGAATAACTCTATTAGTTGGAGTTATTTTTCTGTCTTGGATCTCAAATCCTAAGAACCTGATTTTTTGCTGAAAGAGATTTATTTTTCTTTTAGATAAAACCAATCCATTTTCTTTTATGACTCTTTTGAAAATACCCAAATGTTTCCAATGTTGTATCACAGATTCTGAGAAGATAAGAATATTGTCAATATAAAATGGCAAACTAGGTGTAAGACGAGAAGATATTATTCATAATATTCTGAAAATCAGACGAACCATTTTTTAATCCGAAAGGCATAAAATTCCATTCATAATGCCCCATTGGAACAATGAATGCAGTTTTATATCTATCTTCTTCTTTTATCTGGATCTGCTAAAATCCTGATTTTAAATCAAATTTTGAGAATATTTTGGCATTGTTTAATCTGTTTAGCAAATCCTGAGTATTAGGCAAAGGATACCTAATAGATTGAAGAACTTTGTTTAATGGTTTATAATTGATTACCAATCTTGGAACTCCTCTTTCGATTTCAGCGACCTTTTCAACATAAAATGTCGTATAGCTCCAAGGGGATTTGTTTTTTCTAATTAATCATTTCTTCAGAAGATCATTGATTTCTTCTTGGCAAAGCTTTAAATGAGCAGCATCCATTTGAGATGGACGAGCTTTAATAGGAATATCTTTTTCATTAAAATCTTTTACATATGGTAATCCTACTATATGTCTTTTTCTATTCCAAAAGGCTGATGGTAATTCAGAACAGCATTCTTCTTCAATCTGTTTGGTGAATTCTTCTACTTTTGTTTGAAATTCTTTTTTCTCTAATTCTTTTGTTATTTGAACAGATTTGATTTCATTCTTTAAACCTTTTACATAATCTTCTTTGTTGGAAATGATTTAATTTATTCTTTGGATTTTTGTTTCACAGGGGTCATCAATAAAGTCAAGATTTATATCTACCCCTTTAATTTTTGTAGAAATTCCCTTTGTGTTAACTGAGAAAGGTTGGATTAGAATGATAAATGGGGATCCAAGAAGTACTTCATTAACAATATCTCCCGAAATAATGAAGGGTGTAGTAACACAAACTCTTTGGAAACAAATATGGATATTGGGAATTTTTCTTTCTAATGCCATACTGGTACCATTTGCTGCTGTCACAAATTGCTTAGATTCATCTGTGACTTCAATTGGGACAACACCTAATTGATAACATTTAGATCAGCTCTAGTATCAACAATAGCACTGACTATTTTCTCAAAAAAATTTATCCTTATTTTAACTTGAATTCTCCATTGTTAATAAATACATTTTGTTAGGATAACAGAGGTAGAGACTTTGCTAATTTCTCCTTTAATTGTTTGGACAAATTTTTCTTCATCATATTTTTCAATAACATGATCATTTTCCCATCAAGCTCATTTTGTTCTTTGGTTAACTCTATTCTTAATTCACGGAGTTCTCTCTTCTGCTCATTTAATTCTCTTTCTAAGTCTGAGAGAGTTAAGGGTTTATTTATATTATGAATTTTTTCTGCTATACTCATAAGGTCAATCATGGTGTGTGAAATGTTTCTTTCTCTTTTGTCCTTTTTGAATAATATGGTGCTTTATCACCATTTTCATTTTCTTCAAAGGAAATTTTTGGTTGTGAACTTTCTCCTTTTTCTCCTTCCCCCAATTTTGAAATTTGATTTAAAAATTGAACTTTTTTCTCCGGATCAGGTATGTTATCAACCATTTCTAGAAGTAATTTTTGAGGGGCTGTGAGGACACGGATATGGACACCAAGATCTTCATCAGATAGTATCGACCATTCTCCATCAGATTCTCCAACATCTGAATGACATATACATGATTGGAATTGTTTGATGTGCTGAACCTGGGGACTATTTTCTTCAATGTTGGTTGATGAATCAGATTCATATTCTTCTTCTTCTTCTGAGTAACTTGAATCAGATTGTTCTTTTTCAGTATTTTCCTCTTCATTTTTGTTATTGATCTTTCTAAGTTTCTTTTTAGAGGAATTTTCTTTTTTAAAGCATTTATTTGAATAATGACCCTTTTTCCCGCAAATATAACAGGTTGGAACATTTTCTTTTATGTATTTCTTTTTGACATATTTCTTAGATTTTCTTTTAAATGGGATGAGTTCATCAGATTTCTCTAATTTTTATATCTTCCGAGTTTATATTTTCTTACCATTTTGTTTCTTCTATCCAGAGTAAATCTAGAACGCGAGAGTTTTCTCTTTGATTCAGGTGTTTGAACTAAACCAAACTGGAAACAAAAATCTTCTAATTCTTTATCTCTAGAATATTTTCTCATTTTTTCAGCTTGTTCATTGATCTTTAAATCAATACAAAGAGTCATGCCAACTTTGTTAATTCTTTGTATAATTCCTCCGAACGTCAGCATACTGTAATTAATAGTACCATGCATTTCTTCTCTCAAGGAATTACGCACCTTTTCAGCAAATAGGGGTGGTAATCCTGAAATGAATCTTTCTTTCCAAATATCAGAATTACAATCATTTAGTTGGTAGACTTTTGATAAAAATACATCTCTATACCAACGAAATTCTCCTAAATTTCTACATCTCAAGCAATGTAATTGCTGTCTATTTTTCTCCTTAATTATAGCAATTCCTCCAGTGAATTCATTGAGGATGCATAGAAGTAGGACACTAACACAATCAGATTGAGTTTCTCAATTATCAGGGATTTGACTAGTACCAGCTTCAAGCTTAATATTGGGGTCTACTAAGTTTCCTGTGGTTTTGTCTCTGTAAAGGATTCTTCAGAATTCATCCATTTTGACAGCATTTTCTATTTCAAGTCTTTCGGCTCCAGTTAATCCATAATTCCACCATCCTCTTAATATTCCATTGAAAGAGGTGGTTATCATGAGAAAAATGTTTCTTGGAGTATTTCCTCTGACTTCATAGGCATTACAGTATATTAACATACTGTGAACCATTTGGACGATTTGATATTCTGTTAATCCATCTAAGTTCCACTCATATAAAGAATTTCCCGAATAGGTTAATTCTGAGGTGTAAGTGTATGGAGCCTCTTCGAGTTGTAGATCAGTAGGGGTTGGTGTAGGATAATAATTCTTTATCTCTGTCAATTTTACCTGGGGATTCCATTTCTTTAGACGATTTATTAATAAATTCTCTGAAGCAGAGACCCTTAGGATACTGAATCATTTTCCTCCCATATTGAGGCTTTCCATCCTATTGGATAATTCTTTTTGCATTTCGTCTGTCATTTTGAATGGTCCTTCTTGTAGAATAATCCTTTTAGGTAATTGTCTGGGAACATATACTGCATTGGCTGAGCTTTCTTCTAATTTTTCTTCTTTATCTTTATTGAATTCGGGTTTTGATTTGATTGTTCTTTCTATTTGATTTGTTTGTTCTCCAATGGTTAATAGACATAGATTGGTGTAATTGTTTTGTTCAATTATATCTCCAATACCTATACCTATATCTTTAGCATTTGGGTCTAGTTTTGATTCATAAATAGATGCATTTTTTACAGGCATGGCATAATTCTTGGTTTCTCTATTAGGGAGAAAATATCAAGTTTCTTCCAAGGTGGGTGAGATTTATGAACTTCTTTCTTTCAGTGTCTTTCCAGGTTCTTGTTGTTCTTCCTATAACTCTTATTTGTTTTGGGTTTTGAGTTTCTTTTTCTTTGATTTCCCTTTTTAAAATATTCCATGAACCAGTCAAAGAAAGGTATATTTCTTTCTTTTTCCTCCATTTGGAAATACCATAATTCTCTCATCTTATCCTTTTCTTCATTGTTAAACGTTTTAAAGAACCAATCTTTTAAAGGATGATTTTTCAAATTTTCTCTAAGATATGGTTTATCAATTTCAAATTTTTTGACAGGTATTTCTTCTGGCTTTTGAATGCTAACCATTCTTATGGCTCCTTGGAGAAAATCACTTTCACTTGGGTTGTAAGTTTTTTCCGACGAAGTTCTTTTATACACAGAGTGTTCAATTCCACTTTCTTTGTTTCTAAAAACCTTTTGATCCATTTCTTCTTTTTCACTACTCCTTTGGTCATCATATATTTCTTCTAATTTAAAACTTTTTCTTCCTTCCGTATAACCGGCGAAACTTCTTCTAGCTTTTTCCATTTTTCTCCTAAAATTGATTTCAACATTACCATTTGGTAATTTGACTATACTTTGTAAATCATCTGTTATTTCATTTACTCTTGGAGTAACGTCTTCTATTTGCCAATTTCCATGGAGAACAACTTCTTCCCAACTAATGACCTTTGGGATAAACACATTATTGTTAAAGTTTGTTTCCATGACAACTGTAGTTTTTTCTTTATCAACCTTATCTCTATAGGCTATCATGGGAAAGACAGAGATCATAGATTTGTAGAACACACGATAAACTATAGCAAAATGTTTACTTCTTGGACTCATCTTTAATCCTTTACTTTGGAATCCAATGGTTGCGCAATCAAGAACATCATCATCATGAGCATCAATTGTGATATTAGGAAAACAGTTAAAATAAACAGGTCAATGATAGAGGCTTGATTCAATCATAGCATAAAGAGAATCATCAAACTCATCATGTCTCTGATCTCGCACATAAACACATATAGAAACATTTAATCCTAATCGAAATAGTGGTTTGATTCCTACCTGAATTAATCCTATGTGTAGGTAGTTGTATTTGGTTCTGATTTGTTCAATAATTCTTCTTTCAAGAACTTTAATTGTCTGTTTTCCTCCAGAGAGAGAAACAGTTTTTTCAACAGTTTTAATGTGGTAATCATTTTGTTCTTCGAATGTACCATTACTATATAATTCTGTTACAGGTAAGGCCGGCAACTTCTAGTTGAATATTGCTTGGTCAAAATTTTCATATATCATTTCTTCTGAATTTTTTGTTTTTTCTGAATTTTTTTTTCTAAGCTATTACGGGGAAAAGTAGTTAAAAGTAGACTGGTAAGATGAAGAAGACGAATAAGATCTATTAGAAGGATGCTGAAATGATTTAAACCAATTCTTAAAAAGTTTTATTTTTCCCTTAGAATTTTCCATTTTTGTAGCTCGTAAAAAGCAGAAAGAGTTCTGTCAACGATTTACAGCCCTTAATGCCTGATCACGGCCAGAAGTAGAACTTACAACGCGACCACACTCTTTGGAAGATAAACGAGGCACAGAAGTGGAGAATAAGAAGGAAAATAAAAACTCTAAAGAGAATTAAATAGATCAACTAGGTTAAAAAACTTCAGATCCTGGATAATAGATTTAATTCATCTAAATAATTAATTTTTTTTAGCACAGATTTAAATAGAAGATAATAATTCTAATTCTTCATTCAGGCTATTACAATATTTTCTTATTTGATTACACAAGCGTACTTGCATAGATCTTCTAATAGTATGAACGTGGATAACAAGATATCTTTCTGCATCTATATTTTCATCAATTTGTCTGATAGCATTTTCTAATCTTCTAAGCTGATTTTCACGTCATCTTAGATCATGCAATAATTCTTCTCTCCTAATAGAACGAGGAGGCATCTTAGAAGGCCATAGCTTGTAGTTTTGATTCAGTTCGAAATTTATCTAGTTGGAACACAGTATAAGAACGCATTTAAACAATCCTTCTTCTTTCAAACTCATGATGGCGAGGATTATTTCTGTGGGTGCAAGTTTGCAAATGTCTTCTTATATTGTCTAACAAGATTTCAATTTTTCTTAATAATCGAACATCATCATCGTACCTCTTAAGCAGAGCAAGACGAATAGACATATTCTAGCAAAAGAAACAACATGATTAGATAATAACAAACTTATATTATCAAACTCATAAAAGCTTTATTACTTACAAACTGAGAATAGAACTCCGAATACAAGCTTTTCAGCTCACTTCAAACTTCAAGCTCAAACTCACACTCACACTTAGACTCTGAACTTTTATTTTTAGATTTCTAACATTCTATTTGTCTATGCTCACAAATGGAAACTCAAGATCCTTATATATGGAGCAGATACAAAAGAACACACTCTCATCCGACCATGAGAGGACAGCACACAAAATAAAACAGTAAAAAGATTGTCTACCGACACAAGCCTCCAAACTAGTTTTACAAAAGGAGATTCCCCTTTGGGGCTAAGGTACAATAAGTGGAGCTTCTTTTTGCCAAATGGAATGCATAAGAAACAACTTTATCTTCTTTTGGTAAGAACTGACATGTGGCAACAGGCCCTCACCAAGAAAAGTAACACCATGACAAAATAACTTTATCTACTTTTCAACTAAGCAGGACAAGATGGGATACACTAAGGCTTCCTTTTGACTAGATTGTATATTTTCTTCTCAGCAATGAAGACAACTTTTCTTCTCAACAATATACCCCCACCAAAAAGAGATGATTCCACTGGCTCTGATATCAACAAGGACAGGATCTACAATGACATGAGTCATCTCTTTTTGGTGGGGGTATATTGCTGAGAAGAAAAGTATGAGAAGAAAAGTTGTCTAAAGGTGTCTTCATTGTTGAGAAGAAAATATACAATCTAGTCAAAAGGAAGCCTTAGTGTATCCCATCTTGTCCTGCTTAGTTGAAAAGTAGATAAAGTTATTTTGTCATGGTGTTGCTTTTCTTGGTGGGGGTCTGTTGCCACATGTCAGTTCTTACCAAAAGAAGATAAAGTTGTTTCTTGTGCATTCCATTTGGCAAAAAGAAGCTCCACTTATTGTACCTTAGCCCCAAAGTGGGAATCTCCTTTTGTAAAACTGGTTTGGAGGATTGTGTCGGTAGACAATCTTTTTACTGTTTTATTTTGTGTGTTTTCCTCTCATGGTCGGATGAGAGTATGTTCTTTTGTATCTGCTCCATCTATATAAAGAGCTTGAGTTTCCATTTGTGAGCATAGACAAATAGAATGTTAGAAATCTAAAAATAAAAGTTCAGAGTCTAAGTGTGAGTGTTAGTGTGAGCTTGAAGTTTGGAGTGTGCTGAAAAGCTTGTATTCTGAGTTCTATTCCCAGTTTGTAAGTAATAAAGCTTTTATGAGTTTGATAATATAAGTTTGTTATTATCTAATCATGCTGTTTCTTTTGCTAGAATATGTCTATTCGTCTTGCTCTGCTTAAGATATACTATGATGATTTTTTATTATTAAGAAAAATTGAAATCTTGTTAGACAATATAAGAAGACATTTGCAAACTTGCACCCACAGAAATAATCCTCCATCATGAGTTTGAAAGAAGAATGATTGTTTTAATGCGTTCTTATGCTGTGTTCCAACTAGATAAATTTCGAACTGAATCAAAACTACAAGCTATGGCCTTCTAAGATGCCTCCTCGTTCTATTAGGAGAGAAAAACTATTGCGCGATCTAAGACAACGTGAAAACCAACTTAGAAGATTAGAAAATGCTATCAGACAAATTGATGAAAATATAGCTGCAGAAAGATATCTTGTTTTCCACGTTCATACTATTAGAAGATCTATGCTAGTATGCTTGTGTAATTAAATAAGAGAATATTGTAATAGTCTGAATGACGAATTAGAATTATTATCTCGTATTTAAATTTGTGCTAAAAAAAAATTTAATTATTTAGATGAATTAAATCTATTATCCAGGATCTAAAGTTTTTTAACCCAGTTGATCTATCCAATTCTCTTTAGAGTTTTTATTTTCCTTCTTATTCTCCACTTCTGTGCCTCGTTTATCTTCCAAAGAGTGTGGTTGCGTTGTAAGTCCCGCTTCTGGCCGTGATCAGGCATTAAGGGCTGTAAATCGTTGACAGAACTCTTTTTGCTTTTTAAGAGCTACAAAAATGGGAAATTCTAAGGGAAAAACAAATCTTTTTAAGAATTGGTTTAAATCATTTCAGCATCCTTCTAATAGATCTTATTCGTCTTCTTCATCCTACCAGTCTGCTTTAACTACTTTTCCCCGTAGTAGCTTAGAAAAAGAAAATTCAGAAAAAACAAAAAATTCAGAAGAAATGATATATGAAAATTTTGACCAAGCAATATCCAACTGGAAGTTGCCGGCCTTACCTGTAACAGAAATATATAGTAATGACACATTTGAAGAACAAAATGATTACCACAGTAAGACTGTTGAAAGAATTGTTTCTCTCTCTAGAGGAAAACAGACAATTAAAATTCTTAAAAGAAGAATTATTGAACAAATCAGAACCAAATACAACTACTTGCACATAGGATTAATGCAGGTAGGAATCAAACCACTATTTCGATTAGGATTAAATGTTTCTGTATGTGTTTATGTGCGAGATTAGAGACATGATGAGTTTGATGATTCTCTTTATGCTATGATCGAATCAAGCCTCTGTCATGGACCTATTTATTTTAACTGTTTTCCTAATGTCACAATTGATGCTCATGATGATGATGTTCTTGATTGCGCAACCATTGGATTCCAAAGTAAAGGATTAAAGATGAGCCCAAGAAGTAAACCTTTTGCTATAGTTTATCGTGTGTTCTACAAATCTATGATCTCTGTCTTTCCCATGATAGCCTATAGAGATAAGGTTGATAAAGAAAAAAATACAGTTCTCATGGAAACAAACTTTAACAATAATGTGTTTATCCCAAAGGTCATCAGTCGGGAAGAAGTTGTTCTCCCTGGAAATTGGCAGATAGAAGACGTCACTCCAAGAATAAATGAAATAACAGATGATTTACAAAGTATAGTCAAATTACCAAATGGTAATGTTGAAATCAATTTTAGGAGAAAAATGGAAAAAGCTAGAAGAAGTTTCACCGGTTACACGGAAGGAAGAAAAAGTTTTAAATTAGAAGAAATAGATCATGACCAGAGTAGTGAAAAAGAAGAAATGGATCAAAAGGTTTTTAGAAACAAAGAAAGTCGGCTCTCTTCTCATTTCGCAGATATGAGAAATCATAAAACAAAATACGAAAAAGAGCACTGATATCTCTTCTCATTTCGCAGAAAATGAGAAATCATAAAACAAAATACGAAGAAGAGCAGTGATATATCTTCTCATTTCTCAGAAAATGAGAAATCATAAAACAAAATACGAAAAGGAGCATTGGGTATCACATTCAGTCAGTAATACAAAGAACAACAATGGGTAAAAATCATAAAAAGAAAGATATATCGTGGAATGAGCATCAAAATGGCAACGAAGACGGAGACGAGAAGTATTGCAATGAATATGGACCTTAAAATTCCCATTTCAGTAGTAGAAATGAGATCGCAGAAATCGAGATAGATGCTTTCTGGTAATGCAATGACGATGGACCTTAAAATTCCCATTTCACTAATAGAAATGAGAGCACAAAAATCGAAATGGATGTTCCCGTTACCAAGAGGTTTTAGCGTCGTCTTTTAACCCAGAGGTCTGAGTTCTCCCTCCATCGTCTCTCTTCTCCTTCTCCTCGATCGTCTTTCTTCTCATTTTGCAGAAAATGAGAAATCGTAAAAGAAAATACGAACAAGAGCAGTGGGTATCGGGGTTTTTTCATCACCTCTCTTCTCTTTCTTCCTCCATCGCCTCTCTTCTCATTTCGCAGAATATGATAAATCATAAAACAAAATATAAACAAAAGCAGTGATATCTGTTCTCATTTCGTAGAAATGAGAAATGGCAAAAAAAAAATACGGAGAAGTAAAAATCATAAAAAGACATACATACCGTGGAATGAACTTCAAAATGGGAAGGCAGACAGAGACCAGAAGTAATGCAATAGGGATGAACCTAAGAATTCTCATTTCACTAGTAGAAATGAGAACACAGAAATCGAAATGGATGCTTCTATTATCCAGAGGTTTCAGCTTCTCTTTTAACTTAGAGGTCCCAGTTCTTACACTGTATCACTCCTTTAGTCCTTTCTGTTATTCTCTAGTAATCTAGGCCTATGTATGTAGTAGTCTAAAATGGTCGTACTACAGGAGAGCGAAGCACGTGTAGAAACCGACTCACGGGATTTTTTTTTTAAATATGTTTTTTATTCTATATTTTTAAAATCTGATATCATTTTATTTTATTTTTTTTACAATTAGGTTGGTCTTTCTTGGCCAGCTTATTTTCAAGAGCATGGGTTCGGGCGTTTTCGGCTTTCTTTTTCTGGTGCGGATGCAGACGCGTGGTCTAGGCATCTTCTATATATCTTTTCATTTGCGTCGCCTTCTCCTTAGGGGCGAGTGTGGCAGGTTTCTACACATGTTTCGCTCTCATGCCGTACCACCATTTTAGACTACTACAGACTAGGCCTAGACTACTAGAGACTAATAGAAAGAAGTGATACTCAGTGTAAGAACTCAGACCTCTGGGTTAAAAGACGACGCTGAAAACTCTTGGTGACCGGAAGCATCCATTTCGATTTTGCTCTCTCATTTCTATTAGTGAATTGCGAATTTTCAGGTCCATCGTCGTTGCATTACCAGAAAGCATCTATTTTGATTTCTACGCTCTCATTTCTACTACCGAAATGGGAATTTTCAGGTCCATTTTGATTGCAATACTTCTGGTCTCTGTCTTCGTTACCATTTTGATGGTCATTCCATGGTATGTCTTTCTTTTTATGATTTTTATCCATTGCTCTTATTTTATTACTAACTAAATGTGATACCCACTGCTTCTTTTCGTATTTTGTTTTATGATTTCTCTTTTTGCGAAATGAGAAGATATATCACTACTCTTCTTCGTATTTTGTTTTATGATTTCTCATTTTCTGCGAAATGTGAAGAGATATCAGTGCTCTTCTTCTTATTTTGTTTTATGATTTCTCATATTCTGCGAAATGAGAAGAGAAGTGATGAAGGGAGAAGGGGAAGAGAGGCGATGGAGGGAGAAGGAAAAGATGGTGTTGGCTGGTCCGGCCTAGGAGGTCAGAGTGTCACCGTTTATGCCAATGTTATCAGGGCCAGACTATGTATCGAACCATTTTTGCCTCATTTTAGGTTCAATCGGATTCAACTGGGTTCAACTGCGGTTAAAGCCGGTAAAAATTGGTCAAGTAATAATTTAATATAAATATTGTATATAACATTAATATGAGGAATATTAATATAAATATTACAAATGACATTCAAACTCTGAATAATATTAATAGAAATATCACAAATAACATTCAAACTCTAACTAATATATCAAAATGGTGAAAGATATGGGATAAAAATAGTAAGAAACCTTTAAATTTCAAATATATCTATTTTTTTAAAATAAAAAAATTTGAAATATTGTGAACCCCTGTTCACTGTATGCGGTCTTATACGTTCACTGCAGTTTTTTCCAATTTGCAACGGTTTTTTACGGTATTTAGCGTAGGATATGGTTTTTTCTTCTATTTAATTTAAGCAAGTGTAATGCAATGATTTGGAGAGAATAATTAATTAATGAAAAAAAAATTAACTCGTAGAATATTCACTTCCACTGTCTCACTCAATTTCGGTCTTCTGAAACAAACAAAATCCCCAGATTCTAAAATCATGACTTGGACACTAATATTTTTGTTCTAGAGAGAACACTGAGTAATTTTTTTTTCAAAATACCGGTTTTACCCGCATATCTCTGGTGCAGCCATGGAAGGAATGGGAAAAGGACTTGGTGCTGTGATGGAATAGATGGGAAAACAACTAAGTCATTGCAATTTTCCTCATCTTCCTCTCTTCCTTCGATGGGAAATGGATGGAAAAAAAAAGTGGAGTGAAGAGAGAATGGAAGGAAACGAAGGAAGGGGAAGAGACCAAATTGAAAGAAGTATTTCAAAAAAAAAATCCAAGAAAGGTGACCACCAATCCAGGCCCTAATCTGACCAGGCAGTTTTCTCCCTCTCTCTCCATCTCTCAGTTTCATTTCTCAGAGCTCCGGCAGCATTACTTCAGGGACGGTGCACAAATGATGACACTTTGATTTCCTAGGCCGGACCAGCCAACACCGTCTTTTCATTCTCCCTCCATCGCCTATTTTCTCCTTCTCCTCGATCATTTCACTTCTCATTTCGCAGAAAATGAGAAATCATAAAACAAAATACGAAGAAAAGCAGTGGGTATCAGGGGTTTTTCGTCACCTCTCTTCCCCTTCTTCCTTCATCACCTCTCTTCTCATTTCGCAGAATACGACAAATCATAAAACAAAATACAAACAAAAGCAGTGATATCTGTTCTTACTACGCAGAAAACGAGAAATGGTAAAATAAAATACGAAGAATTAAAAATCATAAAAAGACATACATACCGTAGAATGAACTTCAAAATGGCAAGGCAGACAAAGACCATAAGTAATGCAATGGGGATGAACTTGAGAATTCTCATTTTGAAATGAGAACACAGAAATCGAAATGGATGCTTCTATTATCAAGAGGTTTCAGCTTCACTTTTAACCCAGAGGTCCCAGTTCTTACACTGTATCGCTCATTTCTTCCATTCTGTTATTCTTTAGTAGTCTAGGCCTATGTATGTAGTAGTCTAAAATGGTCGTACTATAGGAGAGCGAAACTCGTGTGGAAACCGACTCGCGAGAGTGTTTTTTTTTTTAAATATGTTTTTTATTCTATATTTTTTTTTGCAATTAGGTTGGTCTTTCTTGGCTGGCTTATTGTCCGGGGCATGGCTTCTGGTGTTTTTGGCTTCCTTTCTCTCGTGCGGATGCAGACGCGTGGTCTCTGCATCTTTTGTATCTCTCTTCATTTGCGGCGCCTTCTCCTCGGGGGGGAGGGTGGCACGTTTCTTCACATGTTTCGCTCTCATGCCGTACCACCCTTTTAGACTACTATAGACCTAGGCCTAGACTACAAGATACTAACAGAAAAAAGTGACACTCAGTGTAAGAACTCAAACCTCTGGGTAAAAAGACGGTGTTGAAACCTCTTTGTAACGGGAAGCATCCATTTCGATTTTTGCGCTCTCGTTTTTACTAGTGAAATGGGAATTTTCAGGTCCATCGTCATTGCATTACCAGAAAGCATCTATTTTGATTTCTGCGCTCTCATTTCTACTACTGAAATGGGAATTTTCAGGTCCATCATTATTGCAATACTTCTGATCTCCGTCTTCGTTGCCAATTTGAGGTTCATTCCACGGTATGTCTTTCTTTTTATGATTTTAACCCATTGCTCTTCTTTGTATTACTAACTGAATGTGATACCCACTACTCATTTTCGTATTTTGTTTTATGATTTCTCATTTTCTGCGAAATGAGAAGATATATCACTGGTCTTCTTCGTATTTTGTTTTATGATTTCTCATTTTCTATGAAATGAAAAAAGATATCAGTGCTCTTCTTCGTATTTTGTTTTATGATTTCTCATCTTTTGCGAAATGAATGGCAATGCCTTTGTTGTTTTCCCATCTATTCCATCACAGCACCAAGTTCTTTTCCCATTCCTTCCGTGGCGGCACCAGAGATATTCGGGTAAAATCGGTATTTTGAAAAATAAATTACTCTGTGTTCTTCCAGAACAAAAATATCATTGTCCAAATCATGATTTTAGAATCTGGGGATTTTGTTTATTTCAGCTGGATTAGACCGAAATTGATTGAGATAATGGAAGTAAATATTCCACGAATTGATTTTTTTTTTCAATAATTAATTGTTCCCTCCAAAATCAGTGGATTACACTTGCTTAAATTAAATAGAAGAAAAAACCAAATCCTATGCTAATTACCGTAAAAAACCGTTGTGAACTGCAAAAAACCTCAGTAAACCGTATAAAACTGCAAACAGTGAACTGCGGTTCACAATATTTGAAATTTTTTTATTTTAAAAAAATAGATATATTTGAAATTTAAAGGTTTCTTACTATTTTTATCCCATATCTTTCACCATTTTGATATATTACTTAGAGTTTCAATGTTATTTATGATATTTATATTAATATTACTCAGAATTTGATTGTCATTTGTAATATTTATATTAATATTACTCATATTAATGTTATATACAATATTTATATTAAATTATTAGTTGACCGATTTTTACCGGCTTTAACCGCTGTTAAACCCGGTTTAATCCGGTTGAATCCGGTTCAATACGGTTGAACCCGGTTGAGTCCGGTTGAACCTAAAATACCTCGAAAACTGTTCGTCAGATAGCCCGGCCCTGATAACATTGGCACAAACGATGACACTCTGATTTCCTAAGTCGGACCATCCAACACCGTTTTTTCCTTCTCCCTCGATCGCCACTCTTCTCCTTCTCCTCGATCGTCTCTTATCTCATTTTGTATAAAATGAGAAATCATAAAACAAAATGCGAAGAAGAGCAGTGGTATCGGGGGTTTTTCATCACCTCCCTTCTCCTTCTTCCTCCATCGCCTCTTTTCTCATTTCGCAGAATACGAGAAATTATAAAACAAAATATAAACAAAAGCAGTGATGTCTGTCCTCATTTCGAAGAAAATGAGAAATGGTAAATTAAAATACCAAGAATTAAAAATCATAAAAAGACAAACATACCGTGGATGAACTTCAAAATGGCAAGGCAGACAGAGAGCAGAACTAATACAATGGGGATGAACCGGAGAATTCTCATTTCACTAGTAGAAATGAGAACACAGAAATCGAAATGGATGCTTCTATTATCCAAAGGTTTCAGCTACTCTTTTAACCTAGAGGTCCCAGTTCTTACACCTTTCTTTCTTTCTGTTATTCTCTAGTAGTAGTTTAGGCCTATGTATGTAGTAGTCTAAAATGGTCGTACTACAGGAGAGCGAAACACGTGTGAAAACCGACTCGCGGGAGTGTTTTTTTTTAAATATGTTTTTTATTCTATATTTTTAAAATCTGATATCATTTTTTTTTTTTTTTTTTACAATTAGGCTGGTCTTTCTTGGCCGGCTTATTCTCCGGGGCCTGGCTTCTGGCGTTTTCGGCTTCCTTTCTCTGGTGCGGATGCAGACGCGTGATCTCTCGGCATCTTCTATATCTCTCTTCATTTGCGACCCCTTCTCCTCGAGGGGGAGGGTGGCAGGTTTCTACACATGTTTCGCTCTCATGCCGTTCAACCATTTTAGACTACTACAGACCTAGGCCTAGACTACTAGAGACTAACAGAAAGAAGTGATACTCAGTGTAAGAACTCGGACCTCTGGGTTAAAAGACGACGCTCAAACCTCTCAGTAACGGGAAGCATCCATTTCGAATTTTGCGCCCTCATTTCTACTAGTGAAATGGGAATTTTCAGGTCCATCGTCATTGCATTACCAGAAAGCATCTATCTCGATTCTGCGCTCTCATTTCTACTACTGAAATGGGAATTTTCAGGTCCATCTTCAATGCAATACTTCTGGTCTCCGTCTTCGTTGCCATTTTGATGTTCATTCCATGGTATATCTTTCTTTTTATGATTTTTACCCATTGCTCTTCTTTGTATTACAAACTGAATGTGATACCCACTGTTCCTTTTCGTATTTTGTTTTAAAATTTCTCATTTTCTGAGAAATGAGAAGATATATCACTGCCCTTCTTCATATTTTGTTTTATGATTTCTCATTTTTTGCGAAATGAGAAGAGATAACAGTGCTCTTATTCGTATTTTGTTTAATGATTTTTCGTATTCTGCGAAATGAGAAGAGATATCAGTGCTCTTATTCGTATTTTGTTTTATGATTTTTCGTATTCTGCGAAATGAGAAGAGAGGCGATGAAGGGAGAAGGAGAAGAGAGGCGATGGAGGGAGAAGGAAAAGACGGTGTTGGCTGGTCCGGCTTAGGAAATCAGAGTGTCACCGTTTGTGCCAATGTTATCAGGGCCGAGCTATCTAACGAACAGTTTTCGAGGTATTTTAGGTTCAACCGGATTCAACCGGGTTCAACCGTATTGAACCGGATTCAACCGGGTTCAACCGGATTAAACCGGGTTTAACAACGGTTAAAGCAGGTAAAAATCGGTCAACTAATAATTTAATATAAATATTGTATATAACATTAATATGAGTAATATTAATATAAATATTACAAATGACAATCAAATTCTGAGTAATATTAATATAAATATCATAAATAACATTGAAACTCTAAGTAATATATCAAAATGGTGAAAGATATGGGATAAAAATAGTAAGAAACCTTTAAATTTCAAATATATCTATTTTTTTAAAATAAAAAAATTTCAAATATTGTGAACCGTAGTTCACTGTTTGCAGTTTTTATACGGTTTACTGAGGTTTTTTGCAGTTCACAACGGTTTTTTACGGTAATTAGCATAGGATTTGGTTTTTTCTTCTATTTAATTTAAGCAAGTGTAATCCACTGATTTTGGAGGGAACAATTAATTATTGAAAAAAAAAATCAATTCGTGGAATATTTACTTCCACTATCTTAATCAATTTCGGTCTAATCCAGCTGAAATAAACAAAATCCCTAGATTCTAAAATCATGATTTGGACAATGATATTTTTGTTCTGGAAGAACACAGAGTAATTTATTTTTCAAAATACCGGTTTTACCCGAATATCTCTGGTGCCGCCACGGAAGGAATGGGAAAAGAACTTGGTGCTGTGATGGAATAGATGGGAAAACAACAAAGGCAATGCCATTCTCCTCATCTTCCTCTCTTCCATCGATGTCAAATGGATGAGAAAAAAAAAGTGGAGTAAAGAGAGAACGGAAGGAAACGAAGGAAGGGGAAGAGACCAAATTGAAAGAAGTATTTCAAAAAAAAATCCAAGAAAGACGACCACCAAGCCAGGCCATAATCTGACCAACTAGTTTTTCTCCCTCTCTCTCCGTCTCTCAGTTTCATTTCTCAGAGCTCCGGCAGCATTACTTCAACGACGGTGTACAAACGATGACACTCTGATTTCTTAGGCCGGACCATCTAACACCGTCTTTTCCTTCTCCCTCAATCGCCTCTCTTCTCTTTCTCCTCGATCGTCTCTCTTCTCATTTTGTAGAAAATGAGAAATCATAACACAAAATACAAAGAAGAGCAGTGGGTATCGGGGGTTTTTCATTACCTCTGTTCTCCTTCTTCCTCCATCGCCTCTCTTCTCATTTTGCCGAATACGAGAAATCATAAAACAAAAATATAAACAAAAACAGTGATATCTGTTATCATTTCGTAGAAAATGAGAAATGGTAAAATAAAATATGAATAAGTAAAAATCATAAAATGACAAACATACTATGGAATGAAATTCAAAATGGCAAGGAAGACAGAGACCAGAAGTAATCCAATGGGGATGAATCTGAGAATTCTCATTTCACTAGTAAAAATGAGAACACAGGAATTGAAATGGATGCTTCTATTATCCAGAGGTTTCAACTCTTTTAACCCAGAGGTTCCAATTCTTACACTGTATCACTCCTTTCTTCCTTTCTGTTATTCTTTAGCACTCTAGGCCTATGTCTGTAGTAGTCTAAAATGGTCGTACTACAGGAGAGCGAAACACGTGCGGAAACCGTCTCGGGAGTTTTTTTTTTAATATGTTTTTTATTCTATATTTTTAAAATCTGATATCATTTTATTTTATTTTATTTACAATTAGGCTGGTCTTTCTTGGCCAGCTTATTTTCCGAGGCATGGGTTCTGGCGTTTTCGGCTTTCCTTTTCTGGTGCTGATGCAACGCGTGGTCTAGGGATCTTCTATATCTCTCTTCATTTGCGGCACCTACTCCTCAGGGGGGAGTGTGGCAGGTTTCTACACATGTTTTACTCTCATGCCGTACCACGATTTTAGACTAATACAGATCTAGGCCTATACTACTAGAGACTAACAGAAAAAGTGACACTCAGTGTAAGAACTCAGACCTCTAGGTTAAAAGACAACACTGAAACCTCTAGGTAACGGGAAGCATCCATTTCGATTTTTGCGCTCTCATTTCTACAACTGAAATGGGAATTTTCAGGTCCATCGTCATTGCAATGCTTCTGGTCTCCGTCTTCGTTGCCATTTTGATGTTCATTCCACGGTATCTCTTTCTTTTTATGATTTTTACCCATTGCTCTTCTTTATATTACTAACTGAATGTGATACCCACTGCTCCTTTTCGTATTTTGTTAAATAATTTCTCATTTTCTGTGAAATGAGAAGATATAACACTGCACTTTTTCATATTTTGTTTTATGATTTTTCATTTTCTGCGAAATGAGAAGAGATATCAGTGCTCTTTTTCGTATTTTGCTTTATGATTTCTCATATTCTATGAAATGAGAAGAGATGCAATGAAGGGAGAAGGAGAAGAGAGGCGATGGAGGGAGAAGGAAAAGATGGTGTTGGCTGGTCCGGCCTAGGAAATCAGAGTGTCACCATTTGTGCCAACGTTATCAGGGCCGGACTATCAAACGAACCGCTTTCGATGCATTTTAGGTTCAACCGGATTCAACCGGGTTAAACTATGGTTAAAGCCTGTAAAAACTGGTCAAGTAATAATTTAATATAAATATTGTATATAACATTAATACAAATATTATAAATGATATTCCAACTCTGAGTAATATTAATAGAAATATCACAAATAACATTCAAACTCTAAGTAATATATCAAAACGGTGAAGGATATGAGATAAAAATAGTAAGAAACCTTTAAATTTGAAATATATCTATTTTTTTAAAATAAAAAATTTTCAAATATTATGAACCGCGGTTCGCTATTTGCGGTTTTACACTGTTCATTACGGTTTTTTGCATTTCACAATGGTTTTTTAGGGTATTTAGCGTAGGATTTAGTTTTTTCTTCTGTTTAATTTAAGCAAGTGTAATCCACTGATTTTGGAGGGAACAATTAATTAATGAAAAAAAAAATCAACTCGTGGAATATTCACTTCCACTGTCTCACTCAATTTCGGTCTAATCCAACTGAAACAAACAAAATCCCCATATTCTAAAATCATGATTTGGACAATGATATTTTTGTTCTAGAGAGAACACTGAGTAATTTTATGTGAAAATACCTATTTTACCCATATATCTCTGGTTCTGCCATGGAAGGAATGGGAAAATAACTTGGTGCTGTGATGGAATAGATGGGAAAACAACTAAGGCATTGACATTTTCCTCATCTTCCTCTCTTCCATCTTCATAGCAATAGTTCTGGTCTCCATCTTCATTGCCAATTTGATGTTCATTCCACGACGTGTCTTTCTTTTTATGATTTTTACCCATTGCTCTTCTTTGTATTACTAACTGAATGTGATACCCACTCCTCCTTTTCGTATTTTGTTTTATGATTTCTCATTTTCTGCGAAATGAGATGATATATCACTGATGTTCTTCGTATTTTGTTTTATGATTTCTCATTTTCTGCGAAATGAGAAGAGATATCAATGATCTTTTTCGTACGTTGTTTTATGATTTCTCATATTTTACGAAATGAGAAGAGAGGCGATGAAGGGAGAAGGAGAAGAGAGGCGATTGAGGGAGAAGGAAAAGATGGTGTTGGCTGGTCCGGCCTAGGAAATTAGAGTGTCACCATTTATGCCAATGTTATCACGGCCAGATTATGTAACGATCCGTTTTCGAGGCATTTTAGGTTCAACCGGGTTCAATCGGATTCAGCCGGGTTCAACCGGATTCAACCAGGTTCAACTGCAGTTAAAGACGGTAAAAACCGGTCAAGTAATAATTTAATATAACTATTGTATATAACATTAATATGAGGAATATTAATATAAATATTACAAATGACATTCAAACTCTGAGTAATATTAATAGAAAGATATGGGATAAAAATAGTAAGAAACCTTTAAATTTCAAATATATCTATTTTTTTAAAATAAAAAATCTTCAAATATTGTGAACCGCGGTTCACTGTTTGTGGTTTTATACGGTTCACTGTGGTTTTTTGCAGTTCGTAATGGTTTTTTATGGTATTTAGAGTAGGATTTGGTTTTTTCTTCTATTTAATTTAAGCAAGTGTAATCTACTGATTTTGGAGGGAACAATTAATTATTGAAAAAAAAAATCAACTCGTGGAATATTCACTTCCACTGTGTCACTCAATTTCTGTCTGCTGAAACAAACAAAATCCCAGATTCTAAAATCATGATTTGGACGCTAATTTTTTGTTCTAGAGAGGACACTGAGTAATTATTTTTCAAAATATAGGTTTTACCGTACGTCTCTAGTGCTGCCATGGAAGGAATAGGAAAAAAACTTGGTGCTGTGATGCAATAGATGGGAAAACAACTAAATCATTGCAATTTTCCTCATCTTCCTCTCTTCCATCGATGGGAAATGGATGGAAAAAAAAAGTGGAGTGAAGAGAGAAGGGAAGGAAACGAAGGAAGGGGAAGAGACCAAATTGAAAGAAGTATTTCAAAAAAAAATAATCCAAGAAAGGCGACCACCAAGGCAGGCCCTAATCTGACCAGGCAGTTTTTCTCCCTCTCTCTCCATCTCTAAGTTTCATTCCTCAGAGCTCCGGCGGCATTACTTCAAGGACGGTGCACAAACGATGACACTCTGATTTCCTAGGCCGGACCAGCCAACACCGTCTTTTCGTTCTCCCTCCATCGCCTCTCTTCTCCTTCTCCTCGATCGTCTCACTTCTCATTTTGCAGAAAATGAGAAATCATAAAACAAAATACAAAGAAGAGCAGTGGGTATCGGGGGTTTTTCGTCACCTCTCTTCTCCTTCTTCCTCCATCGCCTCTTTTCATTTCAGAGAATACGAGAAATCATAAAATAAAATACAAATTAAAGCAGTGATATCTACTCTCATTTCGCGTAAAATGAGAAATGGTAAAATAAAATACGAAGAAGTAAAAATCATAAAAAGACATACATACCGTGGAATGAACGTCAAAATGGCAAGGCAGACAGATACCAAAAGTAATGCAATGGGGATGAACCTGAGAATTCTTCTTTCGAAATGAGAACACAAAAAATCGAAATGGATGCTTCTATTATCTAGAGGTTTCAGTTTCTCTTTTAACCTAGAGGTCCCAGTTCTTACACTGTATCACTCATTTCTTCCTTTCTGTTATTCTCTAATAGTCTAGGTCTATGTCTGTAGTAGTCTAAAATGGTCGTACTACAGGAGAGCGAAACACGCGGGAGTTTTTTTTTTTAAATATTTTTTTTATTCTATATTTTTAAAATCTGATATCATTTTGTTTTATTTTATTTACAATTAGGCTAGTCTTTCTTAGCCAACTTATTCTCCGGGGATGGCTTCTTGCGTTTTCGGATTCCTTTCTCTGGTGCAGATGCAGACGCGTGGTCTCGGCATCTTCTGTATCTCTCTTCATTTGCGGCGCCTTCTCCTCGAGGGGGAGGGTGGCAGGTTTCTACACATGTTTCGCTCTCATGCCGTACCACCATTTTAGACTACTACAGACCTAGGCCTAGACTACTAGAGAGTAACAGAAAGAAGTGATACTCAGTGTAAGAACTCGGACCTCTGGGTTAAAAGACGACGCTCAAACCTCTCAGTAACGGGAAGCATCCATTTCGAATTTTGCGCCCTCATTTCTACTAGTGAAATGGGAATTTTCAGGTCCATCGTCATTGCATTACCAGAAAGCATCTATTTCGATTTTTGCTCTCTATTTCTACTACTGGAATGGGAATTTTCAAGTCCATCTTCATTGCAATACTTCTGGTCTTCGTCTTCGTTGCCATTTTGATGTTCATTCCACGGTATGTCTTTTTTTTATGATTTTTACCAATTGCTCTTCTTTGTATTACAAACTGAATGTGATACCCACTGCTCCTTTTCATATTTTTTTTTATGATTTCTCATTTTCTGAGAAAGGAGAAGATATATCAAACAAAATACAAATAAAAGCAGTGATATCTGTTCTCATTTCGCAGAAAATGAGAAATGGTAAAATAAAATACGAAAAAGTAAAAATCATAAAAAGACATACATACCATGGAATGAACTTCAAAATGGCAAGGCAGAGAGAGACCAAACAAGATCCATTTAGACAATGTATGTGGCACTTTTCATAATCCTGATGAACTTATAGGATTTTCTAAGGTTACTGTTTAAAATGCTGATTTTAGGAATTACTTGATTGACTTATTAGCCAAAGTGTCATTTAAATTTAATGTGAAGTATTTTTTATTAATTGATGGGATTGTTGATTATTTATCTAACTTATTTCCTAATTCGGATCTTCTACTATAACAAACAATGGAAATACATAACCAACCACCCAAAAAATAATAAAATTCGTGTAAGGAAAGTGGGTGCAAAATCCCATTTTATACACATGTACCACCTTGCATCTCAGTTTTAACCTAGTTAATGTCCGAATCAGGACAAGTCGTAAACTACAAAGTTGTAGCCCTTGAAGTATTCTTTCCAACCTAGGAAGAATCAAAGCAATTGGACATTGGAGTGAAACTTTATGGCAAAAATACTGAAGATATGTCAAACCTTCCTTCTTTTTCTCCCCTTCTTATTTTGTTTCTTTTTCCTTAATTCACTTGCCAAATTCAAAAATCTTCTTATACTGGCTTGTAAATTTTGAATTTCCTCATCATGTATCTTGAGATGGTGAAAATAGTCTTCACACATGTGGATTTCTTCATGAGTTTTTCTTAATGGGCTTAATAATTGGGTTTTTCAAAGTATGAAAAATCTAATAAATAATTTTACTACTTACAATCCATTTTAAAAATAACTAAAGTAATCTAAACTCTCATAAATGGATTTAAATTGATTATTTTAGACCCTACTTCTTCCATTTTCCATAACCTTCTAGAACATTCCAGAGTGTTCTATAAGACTCCACACACTTCTACACAACTTTCGATGGGATTTTGGACGTTTTGCAGGATTTAAAAGGAAATATAAGATATGAGAATTCAAAAGGTAATTTTTTCAATTTATGGGCATAAGTTGATATTTTTGGAAAGTTGGAATTTTTAATAATTATTTTAGCACAATTTTAGGGGTTTTATTCATAAAATAATTATTAAGCCCATTAAGAAAAACTCATGAAGAAATCCACGTGTGTGAAGACTATTTTCATCGTCTTAAGATACATGATGAGGAAACGAAATTTACAGGCCAGTATAAGAAGATTTTTGAATTTGGTAAGTGAATTAAGGAAAAAGAAACAAAATAAGAAGGGGAGAAAAAGAATGAAGGTTTGACATATCTTCAGTATTTTTGCCATAAAGTTTCACTCCAATGTCCGATTGCTTTGATTCTTTTTGGGTTGGAAAGAATACTTCAACGGATACAACTTTATAGTATATAACTTGTCCTGATTCGGAAGTTAACTAGGTCAAAACTGAGATGGAAGGTGATACATGTGTGTATAAAATGGGATTTTGCACCCACTTTCCTTCCATGGCAGCACCAGAGATATATGGATAAAACCGATATTTTGAAAAAAGTTACGCAGTGTTTTTTTAAAACAAAAATATCAGTGTCCAAATCATGATTTTAGAATCTGGGGATTTTGTTTGTCTCAATTGGATTAGACCGAAATTGAGTGAGACAGTGGAAGAGAATATTCCACGAGTTCATTTTTTTTCATTAATTAATTGTTGCCTCCAAAATCAGTGGATTACACTTGCTTAAATTAAATAGAAGAAGAAAAAATCAAATCCTATGCTAAATACCGTAAAAAAAAGTTGTGAACTGTAAAAAACCGCAGTAAACCATATAAAACCACAAATAGTGAACCGCGGTTCACAATATTTGAAAATTTTTTATTTTAAAAAAATAGATATATTTGAAATTTAAAGGTTTCTTACTATTTTTATCCCATATCTTTCACCATTTTGATATATTAATAGAGTTTGAATGTTACTTGTGATATTTCTATTAATATTACTCAGAGTTTGAATGTCATTTGTAATATTTGTATTAATATTACTCATTAATGTTATATACAATATTTATATTAAATTATTATTTCACCGATTTTTACCGGCTGTAACCACAGTTGAACCCGGTTGAATTCAGTTGAACCTAAAATGCCTCGAAAATGGCTCGTTAGATAATCCGGCCCTGATAACATTGGCACAAACGGTGACACTCTGAATTCCTAGGCCGGACCAGCCAACACCCTGATAACATTGGCACAAACGGTGACACTCTGAATTCCTAGGCCGGACCAGCCAACACCATCTTTTCCTTCTCCATCCATCGCCTTTCTTCTCCTTCTCCCTTCATCGCCTCTCTTCTCATTTCACAGAATACAAGAAATCATAAAACAAAATACGAACAAGAGCACTGATATCTCTTCTCATTTCGTAGAAAATGAGAAATCATAAAATAAAATACGATGAAGAACAGTGATATATCTTCTCATTTCATAGAAAAAATATGAAAAGGAGCAGTGGGTATCACATTCATTTAGTAATACAAAGAAGAGCAATGGGTAAAAAACATAAAAAGAAAGACATACCGTGGAATAAACATCAAATTGGCAACGAAGACGGAGATCAAAAGTATTGCAATGAAGATGGACCTGAAAATTCCCATTTCAGTAGTACAAATGAGAGCGCAGAAATCGAAATAAATGATTTCCGGTAATGCAATGACGATGGACCTGAAAATTCCAATTTCACTAGTAGAAATGAGAGCGCAAAAATCGAAATGGATGCTTCCTGTTACCCAGAGGTTTCAACGTCGTCTTTTAACACAAAGGTCCGAGTTCTTACACTGAGTATCACTTCTTTCTGTTAGTCTCTAGTAGTCTAGACCTAGGTCTGTAGTAGTCCAAAAGGGTGGTATGGCATGAGAGAGAAACATGTGTAGAAACCTGCCACCCCCCCCCCCACCCCCACCCACACGAGGAGAATGCCGCAAATGAAGAGAAATACAGAAGATACCCAGACCACGCGTCTGCATCCGCACCAGAGAAAGGAAGCCGAAAATGCCAGAAGCCATGCCTCGGAGAATAAGCCGGCCAAGAAAGACCAGCTTAATGGTAAAAAAAAAGAATTATATCAGATTTTAAAAATATAGAATAAAAAACATATTTAAAAAAAAAAAAAACACTCCCGCGAGTCAGTTTCCACACATGTTCCGCTCACTTGTAGTATGACCATTTTAGACTGCTACAGACATAGGCCTAGACTAAGAGAGAATAACAGAAAGGAAAAAAGGAGTGATACAGTGTAAGAACTGGGACCTCTGGGTTAAAAGAGAAGATGAAACCTATGGATAATAGAAGCATCCATTTCGATTTCTGTGTTCTCATTTCTACTAGTGTAATGAGAATTCTCAGGTTCATCCCCATTGCATTACTTCTGGTCTCTGTCTGCCTTACAATTTTGAAGTTCATTCCACGGTATGTATGACTTTTTATGATTTTTACTTCTTCGTATTTTATTTTACCATTTCTCATTTTCTGCGAAATGAGAACAGATATCACTGTTTTTGTTTGTATTTTGTTTTATGATTTCTCGTATTCTGCGAAATGAGAATAGAGGCGATGGAGGAAGAAGGAGAAAAGAGGCGGTGAAAAACCTCCGATACCCACTGCTCTTCTTCGTATTTTAATTTATGATTTCTCATTTCGGCAAAATGAGAAAAGATACGATCGAGAAGGAGAAGAGAGGGGATGGAGGGAGAAGGAAAAGACGGTGTTGGCTGGTCCGGCATGGACTTAGTATTTTATATGAATGGTAGACCAATTGGATTATGGGTTTTGCTTAGGATGTTGGACCTAAGATTATGATCTTTTAAATGGAATAAAGATATCATAGGGTTTAGTCAAGGTAGGAGGCCAAACCCCATGAATCATGTTAAATGGATTTTATGAACTATTGTATGGATTGGTTATGGAATTAACCTAGTGATTGATTAAATATTAAAGGAAAGATACAAATTTATGATTATCAATTATGATATGGGTTGGGATAGCCATGGATGGCATTTTGGTAATTATATGAAAATAAGGGACCATGGGTTTGGCCATGGTGTGGGGCCAAACCCCATGGGAATTGTTTGGCAAACCTAGAGTTATACAATTGGGATTAAATAAATGGAATATTAACTAAGGTTTAGACAAATGGCATTTTTGGTAATAACGGCTCAAAAAATGATAAACCATGGGAATTGGTTTATGGACTTAAAAGATTGTAAATCAAGTGGGACTTGGTTTTGATTGATTGTTATATTACAAGGTAACGGGACCTCACAAGGTGTCTACGATCGTGAACGGTTATCAGACGAAAGACGCAAGGATACGTAAGCGGTCTTTGGTAGGATTCCACCTCTTTGAAACCATGGGTTTATGTACTTTGTGTTTATCTTACGTTTGATGAAATTATGTTTCAAAGGATATGCTTTATATGATTTTCAAATGCTAAGTTTAATTGTTTAAATACCATGTGTTGGATATGTTTTCAAAAAGGTGATTCTAAATGCTATATTTATGTTATTTAAGTAGCATGTGTTTTATATGTTTCAAGTATGAACTTTTAGATGCTATGATTTGTATAATTGCATAGCATATGGACATTTGCATCTCATGCATGGCATGGGAGGGATGACAGGTAACCGGGGACCCACACTCCGTCGGGGCGTCCGTAAAGCACTAGTGGGGGATACCTTGGTGATGAGAATCCCATCAAGAGGATACTATATATGAAGACCCTGGTGATGAGCATTCCATCAAGGGATACCTTGATGATGAGAATCCCATCAAGAGGATACTAAGTAACTAGAGCCCACACTCCGTCGAAATATCCGTAAGGTAACTGTGGGAAATACCTTGATGAGGAGAATTCCATCAAGAGAGAAGACCTTGGTGATGAGAATTGCACCAGGAAGATACCTTGGTGATGAGAATTCCATTAAGAGTATATCCTATGTTTTGTGATGGACGGCACTCATTGCATATGACAGAGTGGCATGGCATTAATCGACATGATTATGATATTTATTATCATGCAAGGTTTCTGGTTTTATCGGTATGATTGGATCTCTATTATCATACACTGTTTTGGATACAATGTTTTGAAAGTATGGAATGATTTATTATAACTGGATTTGATATATATGTTATATCTGGATTTTTGGTACTAACCCATGTGTTAACCCAAATTGGAATACCTACTGGGCGCGTTGTACTAACGCCCTACTTCTACCCTTTAGTGGATGATGAAGGAAATGAGGAAAACGCTGAACGCTGAAAGGAACAAGCATAAGAGCTTGGACGCTTTTAGTTTATATTTTGTTTAAGATACTCATGGGTTTGTATTTGAGTATCTAGAATTCGGATTGTAATAACTTAGATGGATTTGCTATGGTTTGATGTCTTATTGGATAATTGCATTATGATAATGATGATTAATGACTTGACGTACTTTTGATATCTGAATGGAATAGAACTTGGTTCTATTATGATTTTTATTCCGCAAATTGATATTGCTATGTGGGAACCATTTTTCGTGGACTTGGTCCATGCACACATAGGGTTGGCCAGTTAAGGGTCGGACTTTGGAAGTTCGGACTTAGCTCGCGTCGTGACATCCCGCACTTATCACTCTACTCTTATTTATAGATATTAAATCACTATTTAAATTCATCCCCATTCAATTATTATTGAAACCATTTACCAAAATCCGTTGGGTCTTAATTGGGCAACGACCCAACATTTTACCCATATAAGATCCATATCTAAAATTCATAATTTAAATGGGTAATTTCGGTAATATCTATAAATAAGAGATATGCTTGGTCGCATGAGAGAATTAAATAAAAGATTGCATGGCCGAATATTGTTTATGCAATCTATGGATATGTGCATGAATGATATCCATTAGAGGTGATATGCTAGAATATTTAGTGAGGGCCTTTTCTAATTAAATTGTATTTGCATATGTTAAGAAAATGTCCACAATTAAATAAGATTGTGCATGGCCGATTATAGGGAATTCCATATCTATGTTATGCGCATAAAATCAATTAATTAAATAAAGGAGCAAGGGGCGCATAACACTTTCCAAAATAGGATTAAGTGGTGATTAAATAAAGGAAAGAAGGAGGGGGCATGGCACCTTCTAATTAGGATTAAAGGGAGGATTTTAATAAAAGAAAGGAGCAAGAGGCGCATGACATATTTTAAAGGGAAACAAGGGGCACACGGCATAGGGAGTGATCCATCTTAGCACCTTCTAAGATAAGATTAAATGGGAAGGATTCATAAGAGGCAACACAATAGGACTCACGGCAATTGCTATTTAGCATTGGCCGTGTGGAGTGTTATAAGATAAAGGACAAGGGCTCACAGCATTAGACTACCCACTTTGGCCGATCTCTCTCTATCTCTCTTTCTCGCAAGTTATTATTCTCGCCAAAAACAAGAGGAAGAAGAAGGCCAGCCAACAAGAAGAAAATGTTTAAAGAAGAGGAAGATTAGAAGAGCAAGATCAACCAAAGAACAAGCCGAAGGAGTCGCGGAACTGGTAAGTGTTCTTAATAATTTTGTTTAAGGAAAAAGAACCATAGGGTTCGACCAAGGTGTATGGCCGAACCCCATGGAGGAAGATTGGTGATGAATTAATGATTTAAATGGAAAAGAAAGAACCATAGGGTTCGGCCATAGTGCATGGCCGAACCCCATGGAAAGAAGTGTTTAATTCATGGGTTTTGGAGGATTGAAAACCATGGAAGGCTATGTTATTTTGATTGCAATTAAAAGGAGGAAAAGAATGGAACCATAGGGTTCGGCTATGGGAATGGCCGAACCCCATGGAGAGGAATTCAATAAGGTGATAAGATTAAGGAATTATGCTTATGTATTAAGAGGATTTTTAAATGAAAACCATGGAGATTCTTAAATAAGTAATTGGTGTTAATATTTAATTTTGAGGGGATTGGGAAGATCCATGATTGATTAGTTTTAAAAGAAAGGACTTTGAACCATAGGGTTCAGCCATGGTGTATGGACGAACCCCATGGAGTTTTGATAATCTTATTATTGAATGTTTTTAATGGATCTAAATTGATGGACAAGATCATGAACCATAGGGTTCGGCCATGGTGGATGGCCGAACCCATGGGGTAGTTTTGGAATGGTAGATGGATTTGGATTGCTAAACTTGGAAAGCAACCAAATATGGAAAGATGGTTTCTAAATTTGGAAACTATCCAAGTATGGAAAAAAGGTTGCTAAATTTAGAAAGCTTCCATTTAAGGAAGGAGTTGCTAAATTTAGAAAGCTTCCATTTATGGAAGGAGGTTGCTAATCTAAGAAGCTATTCTAATTATGGATCTTGGATTAAAATGGAAGGTAGGAATTAATTATGGAAACCTTTCAATTATGGAAAGTTAGAGTTCAATTATGGAAAGTGGAGATTAAATTGGTAAGTCTCCAATTATAGAAAGTGGAGATTAAATTGGTAAGTCTCCAATTATAGAAAGTGGAGATTAAATTGGGAAACTATCTAAATATGGAAGGAAACCTTCTAATTATGAAAAGTGGATGATAAGTTTGGATACTTTCTAATTATGGAATTAATTTATTAAATTTAGGAAGTTTTTATTTATGAACCAAATAGAGAATGCACATAAATGAATTATGGATTATGTTATGGGATGAAGGTTTTACTTTATAAACCATGAACCAATGATGGATCGGTTTTGAAACCTAAGGTGATGAAGGTGATGGTAAATTTGTTAATAGGTGAAATTAATGGACATAGGGTTCAGCCATGGTAATTGGCCGAACCCCATGAACCAAATTTATGGGTTATGCATGGACTTAGTATTTTATATGAATGGTAGACCAATTGGATTATGGGTTTTGCTTAGGATGTTGGACCTAAGATTATGATCTTTTAAATGGAATAAAGATATCATAGGGTTCGGTCAAGGTAGGAGGCCGAACCCCATGAATCATGTTAAATGGATTTTATGAACTATTGTATGGATTGGTTATGGAATTAACCTAGTGATTGATTAAATATTAAAGGAAAGATACAAATTTATGATTATCAATTATGATATGGGTTAGGATAGCCATGGATGGCATTTTGGTAATTATATGAAAATAAGGGACCATGGGTTTGGCCATGGTGTGGGGCAAAACCCCATGGGAATTGTTTGGCAAACCTAGAGTTATACAATTGGGATTAAATAAATGGAATATTAACTAAGGTTTAGACAAATGGCATTTTTGGTAATAATGGCTCAAAATGATAAACCATGGGAATTGGTTTATGGACTTAAAATATTATAAATCAAGTGGGACTTGGTTTTGATTGATTATTATATTATAAGGTAAAGGGACCTCACAAGGTGTCTATGATCGTGAACGGTTATCGGACGAAAGACGCAAGGATACGTGAGCGGTCTTTGGTAGGATTCCACCCTTTGAAACCATGGGTTTATGTACTTTGTGTTTATCTTATGTTTGATGAAATTATGTTTCAAAGGATATGCTTTATATGATTTTCAAATGCTATATTTAATTGTTTAAATACCATGTGTTGGATATGTTTTCAAAAAGGTGATTCTAAATGCTATATTTATAATATTTAAGTAGCATGTGCTTTATATGTTTCAAGTATGAACTTTTAGATGCTATGATTTGTATAATTGCATAGCATATGGACATTTGCATCTCATGCATGGCATGGGAGGGATGACAGGCAACCGGGGACCCACACTCCGTCGAGGCGTTCGTAAAGTACTAGTGGGGGATACCTTGGTGATGAGAATCCTATCAAGAGGATACTATATATGAAGACCCTGGTGATGAGCATTCCATCAGGGGATACCTTGATGATGAGAATCCCATCAAGAGGATACTAAGTAACCAGAGCCCACACTCCGTCGGAATATCCGTAAGGCAACTGTGGGAAATACCTTGATGAGGAGAATTTCATCAAGAGAGAAGACCTTGGTGATGAGAATTCCACCAGGAAGATACATTGGTGATGAGAATTCCATTAAGAGTATACCCTATGTTTTGTGATGGGCGGCACTCATTGCATATGACAGCATGGCATGGCATTAATCGGCATGATTATGATATTTATTATCATGCAAGGTTTCTGGTTTTATCGGTATGATTGGATCTCTATTATCATACACTGTTTTGGATACAATGTTTGAAAGTATGGAATGATTTATTATAACTGGATTTGATATATATGTTATATCTGGATTTTTGGTACTAACCCATGTGTTAACCCAAATTGGAATACCTACTGGGCGCGTTGTACTAACGCCCTACTTCTACCCTTTAGTGGATGATGCAGGAAACGAGGAAAACGCTAAACGCTGAAAGGAACAAGCATAAGAGCTTGGACGCTTTTAGTTTATATTTTGTTTAAGATACTCATGGGTTTGTATTTAAGTATTTAGAATTCGGATTATAATAACTTAGATGGATTTGCTATGGTTGGATGTTTTATTGGGTAATTACGTTATGATAATGATGATTAATGACTTGACGTACTTTGCTATCTGAATGGAATAGAACTTGGTTCTATTATGATTTTTATTCCGTAAATTGATATTGCTATGTGCGAAACATTTTTCATGGACTTGGTCCATGCACACATAGGGTTGGCCAGTTAAGGGTCGGACTTTGGAAGTTCGGACTTAGCTCGTGTCGTGACGTCCCGCACTCTTTCACTCTACTCTGTTATAAGAAAAAAATATTACGGGAAGAATTCGAGTGAAAAAGGGAAGGGCGTTACAAGACCTTGGTGTTGTGATGGAATAGATGGGAAAACAACTAAGGCATTGCCATTTTCCTCATCTTCCTCTCTTTGATCGATGGGAAATGGATGAGAAAAAAATGGTGTAAAGAGAGAACGGAAGGAAATGAAGGAAGGGGAAGAGACCAAATTGAAAGAAGTATTTCAAAAAAAAATCCAAGAAAGGCGACCACCAAGCCAGGCACTAATCTGACCAGGCAGTTTTTCTCCCTCTCTCTCCGTCTCTCATTTAGATTTCTCAGAACTCCAGCAGCATTACTTCAAGGACCGTACACAAACGATGACACTCTGATTTCCTAGGCCGGACCAACCAACACCGTCTTTTCTCTCCATCCCCTCTCTTTTCCTTCTCCTTGATCGTCTCTCTTCTAATTTTGCAGAAAATGAGAAATCATAAAACAAAATACGAAGAAGAGTAGTGGGTATCGGTGGTTTTTCATCACCTCTTTTCTCCTTCTTCCTCCATCGCCTCTCTTCTCTTTTCGTAGAATACGAGAAATCATAAAACAAAATACAAACAAAAGCAGTGATATCTGTTCTTATGTCGTAGAAAATGAGAAATGGTAAAATAAAATACGAAGAATTAAAAATCATAAAAAGACATACATACCGTGGAATGAATTTCAAAATAGCAAGGCAGACAGAGACCAGAAGTAATGCAATGGTGATGAACTTGAGAATTCCCATTTCACTAGTAGAAATGAGAACAAAGAAATCGAAATGGATGCTTCTATTATCCAGAGGTTTCAGATTCTCTTTTAACCTAGAGGTCCCAGTTCTTACACTGTATCACTCATTTCTTCCTTTCTGTTATTCTCTAGTAGTCTAGGTCTATGTCTATAGTAGTCTAAAATGTTCGTACTACAGGAGAGCGAAACACGTGTGGAAACCATCTCGCGGGAGTTTTTTTTTTTAAATATGTTTTTTATTCTATATTTTTAAAATATGATGTCATTTTATTTTATTTTTTTTACAATTAGGCTGGTCTTTCTTGGCCAACTTATTCTCCGGGGCATGGCTTCTTGCGTTTTTGGGTTCCTTTCTCTGGTGCAGATACAGATGCGTGGTCTCGGCATCTTCTGTATCTCTCTTCATTTACGGTGCCTTCTCCTCGGGAGGGAGGGTGGCAGGTTTCTACACATGTTTCGCTCTCATGCCGTACCACCCTTTTAGACTACTACAGACCTAGGTCTAGACTACTAGAGACTAACAGAAAGATGTGATACTCAGTGTTGTAACACCCTAGATTTTCAATTTATGAATATATCTGGAAATTGTCCATTTAATTTGTAAATTAATGGAGATGGATCTTAGATGGGTAAGGAGTTGGGTTAATTGCCCAATTAAGACCCAACGGATTATGGGTAAAAGTTCAATTGAAATAAATGGGTAAGATTTATTTAATTGGGTCGAGGTTGTTAATTGGACCAAACATCCAATTGGGACCCAATGGGTCATGGTTGACTTGGTTGACCACCAAATGAGTTCAAGCTTAATTAAATTGGGGCTGAATTAAGTTGAAAATGGAATCAAGTAATTGAGTTGATTTTAAATGAGTTGAATTAAAGAGGTGAGTTGAGTTAAAGAGATGAGTTGAATGGGAAGTTAATGGGACTTTGATCTTAAGTGAGTGGATGGGAAGATGGAGAGTTGCATCTCATAAGACCAAACCCATCTTGTACACACGTTGGCGAGGTGGGAGTTTCATCTCATGGGATGAAACTCCAAAGGGATCATTATGAGGAAGTTGAATGGTTTTGTTGTTACACAAGTCATATCGAAAGGCATACACGTTGGAAGATGGAGGGGTGTTCCATCTCAAGTGGTGTCTTGGCCAAGGCAAGGGACACTTGGGAAGACACCATCATTATGAGGAAGTTGAAGGGATTTTGGTTGTTACACAAGGTATACCCATGCATACACGTTGGAACATGGAAGCCCAAGGGGCATATGGTTGGGAGTTTCATCTCATGCGATGAAACCCCAAAGTAAGTATCAATGGGGAGGTGAAGAGTCATGGGAGTTACAAAAGGGGTATTAACCAAAGGATACCACCCTTGGCCGAACTACATTGGGCAGCAAAGAGAATTCCTTGCTTTATCTCACTCTCTTCCTCTCTTACTCAAGGCCGATCCCCCTCTCAAGACAAAGGACTTAGAGTATTTTCTATCTCAAGCTCCTCTCTCCCTCTCTCAAACCTATACCTCTTGGCCGAACCACTCATAGAGATTTTATCATGATCAATCTCGGCCAAGGATCAATGAGGAAGAAAGAAGAAAGAATAAGGAAGGAAAAGAGTGGAGGAGCAAGAAAGAGTGAAAGAAACTGGAGGAGTCGCGAAATCGGTAAGTACTTGATAAGATTTTAATAAGTAGGAAATGGTGAATGATCAAGGATCATGGTTTGGCCCTTGCATGGCCAAACCCTAAGTTATATGTATGAGAACCATCAAGGACAACAAAAAGGGATGGATGAGGTTCGGCCATGATGTATGGCTGAACCCCATCAAAGGATTAAATATTGGATGTATGATTTTTAAATGGAAATGATGAACCATAGGGTTCGGCCATGTTGTATGGCCGAACCCCATGGAAGGGTGTTAGTGATTTAAAAGGTTTAAAAGGAAGGAAATAATGGAGGAATGTTATTGATATTTTTAAATGGTCTCAAATGTTATAATGATGAAGAACCATGGACCATGGGTTTGGCCATGGTGTATGGCCGAACCCCATGGAAAGATATTAATGGACATATATTTTTGGACCATAAAAATGATGGGGAATGCTGGTAATGTTAATGGGTTTTAAATATGGTAGATGATGGTCTAAAATGATGGACCTAAGGGTATGATTAAAACCGCCCATGGAGGGACTTTGGTTATGGATTTAATGTTATAAGTGATTTAAGAAAAAATGATGAAAATGACATCATGGGTTCGGCCATGTTGTATGGCTGAACCCCATGAATCATTTAATGGGTCATTCATGGAACTATGAATGGTTAGATGAATGGATTATCAAGATAAGGAAAAGAGGGAATGATCTTGAACCCATATTTTTATTTAAATGATAAGGGATTAAAAAGGGGACCAAAACCAAAAGGGTGAGGTTCAGCCATGTTGTTTGGCCGAACCCCACTCATGGGTGATTGTGGACTTGAGCATATTTCAGCCCTAAGAGGCGATGGAGGGAGAAGGAAAAGACGGTGTTGGCTGGTCCGGCCTAGGAAATCAGAGTGTCATCGTTTGTGCACCGTCCTTGAAGTAATGTTGCCGGAACTTTGAGAAATGAAACTGAGAGACGGAGAGAGAGGGAGAAAAACTGCCTGGTCAGATTAGGGCCTGGATTGGTGGTCGCCTTTCTTGGATTTTTTTTTGAAATACTTCTTTCAATTTGGTCTCTTCCTCTTCCTTCGTTTCCTTCCGTTCTCTCTTCACTCCACCTTTTTTTTTTTCATCCATTTCCCATCGATGGAAGAGAGGAAGATGAGGAAAATGGCAATGACTTAGTTGTTTTCACATCTATTCCATCACAGCACCAAGTTTTTTTCCCATTCCTTCCATGACAGCACTAGAGATATACGGGTAAAACTGGTATTTTGAAAAAAAATTACTCAGTGTTCTCTTTAAAGCAAAAATATCAGTGTCCAAATCATGATTTTAGTATCTGGGGATTTTGTTTGTTTCAACTGGATTAGACCAAAATTGAGTGAGACAGTGGAAGTGAATATTCCACGAGTTGATTTTTTTTTTTCATTAATTAATTGTTCCATCCAAAATCAGTGGATTACACTTGCTTAAATTAAATAGAAGAAAAAACCAAATCATACGCTAAATACCGTAAAAAACCGTTGTGAACTGCAAAAAACCGCAGTGAACCGTATAAAACCGCAAACAGTGAACCGCAGTTCACAATATTTGGAAAAAAAATTATTTTAAAAAAATAGATATATTTGAAATTTAAAGGTTTCTTACTATTTTTATCCCATATCTTTCACATATATTACTTAGAGTTTGAATTTTATTTGTGATATTTCTATTAATATTACTCAGAGTTTGAATGCCATTTGTAATATTTATATTAATATTCCTCATATTAATGTTATATACAATATTTATATTAAATTATTAATTGATCGATTTTTACCGGCTTTAACTGCAGTTGAACCCAGTTGAATCCGGTTGAACCTGGTTGAATCCCGAAAAAACAGGTTGAACACGGTTGAATCCGGTTGAGCCTAAAATGCCTCGAAAACTGTTCATTAGATAGCCAGGCCCTGATAACATTGGGACAAACGGTGACACTTTGATTTCCTAGGCCGGACCAGCCAACACCATCTTTTCCTTCTCCCTCCATCACCTCTCTTCTCTTTCTCCCTTCATCGCATCTCTTCTCATTTCGTAAAATATGAGAAATCATAAAATAAAATACGAAGAAGAGCACTGATATGTCTTCTCATTTCGCAGAAAATGAGAAATCATAAAACAAAATACAAACCAGAGCAGTGATATATCTTCTCATTTCTCAGAAAATGAGAAATCATAAAACAAAATACGAAAAGGAGTAGTGGGTATCACATTCAGTTAGTAATATAAAGAAGTGCATTGGGTAAAAATCATAAAAAGAGAGATATGCCGTGGAATGAAATTCAAAATGGCAAGGCAGACAGAGACCAGAAGTAATGCAATGGGGATGAACCTGAGAATTCTCATTTCACTAGTAGAAATGAGAACACAGAAATCAAAATGGATGCTTCTATTATCCAGAGGTTTCAGCTTCTCTTTTAACTTAGAGGTCCCAGTTCTTACACTGTATCACTCTTTTCTTCTTTTCTGTTATTCTCTAGTAGTCTAAGCTATGTCTGTAGTAGTCTAAAATGGTTGTACTATAGGAGAGCGAAACACGTGTGGAAACCGACTCGCGGGAGTGTTTTTTTTTTTTTTTAAAATATGTTTTTTATTCTATATTTTTAAAAACTAATATCATTTTATTTTATTTTATTTACAATTAGGCTGGTCTTTCTTGGCCAGCTTATTCTCCGGGGCATTGCTTCTAGCATTTTCGGCTTCCTTTCTCTGGTGTGGATGCAAATACGTGGTATCGGCATCTTCTATATCTCTCTTCATTTGCGGCGCCTTCTCCTCGAGGGGGAAGGTGGCAGGTTTCTACCAATGATCCTATACCATTTTAGACAACTATAGACCTAGGCCTAGACTACTAGAGACTAACAGAAAGTAGTGATACTCAGTGTAAGAACTCGGACCTCTGGGTTAAAAGACGATGCTGAAACCTCTGGGTAATGGAAAGCATCCATTTCGATTTTTGCACTCTCATTTCTACTAGTGAAATTGGAATTTTAAGGTCCATCGTCATTGCATTACCAGAAAGCATCTATCTCGATTTCTGTACTCTCATTTCTACTACTGAAATGGGAATTTTCAGGTCCATCTCCATTGCAATACTTCTGGTCTCCGTCTTCGTTGCCACTATGATGTTCATTCCACGGTATATCTTTCTTTTTATGACTTTTACCCATTGCTCTTCTTTGTATTACTAACTGAATGTGATACCCACTGCTCCTTTTCGTATTTTGTTTTATGATTTCTCATTTTCTGAGAAATGAAAAGATATACCACAGCCCTTCTTCGTATTTTGTTTTATGATTTCTCATTTTCTGTGAAATGAGAAGAGATATCAGTGCCCTTCTTCATATTTTGTTTTATGATTTCTCATATTCTGCGAAATGAGAAGAGAGGCGATGAAGGGAGAAGGAGAAGAGAGGTGATGGAGGGAGAAGGAAAAGATGGTGTTGGTTGGTCTGGCCTAGGAAATCAGAGTGTCACCGTTTGTGCCAATGTTATCAGGGACGGGCTGTCTAGCGAACAATTTTCGAGGTATTTTAGGTTAAACCGGGTTCAACAGGATTCAACCGGGATCAACCGGATTCAATCGGGTTCAACCGAATTAAACCGGGTCTAACTGCGGCTCAAGCCAGTAAAAACCGGTCAAGTAATAATTTAATAAAAATATTGTATGTAACATTAATATGAGTAATATTAATATAAATATTACAAATGACATTCAAACTCTTAGTAATATTAATATAAATATCATAAATAACATTCAAACTCTAAGTAATATATCAAAATGGTGAAAGATATAAGATAAAAATTGGAAGAAACCTTTAAATTTCAAATATATCTATTTTTTTTAAATAAAAAATTTTCAAATATTGTGAACCGTGGTTCACTGTTTGCGGTTTTATACGGTTCACTGCGGTTTTTTGTGGTTCACAACGATTTTTTACAGTATTTAGCGTAGGATTTGGTTTTTTCTTCTATTTAGTTTAAGCAAGTGTAATCCACTGATTTTGGAGGGAACAATTAATTAATGAAAAAAAAATTCAACTCGTGGAATATTCACTTCCACTACCTCACTCAATTGCGGTCTAATCCAGCTGAAATAAACAAAATCCCCAGATTTTAAAATCATGATTTGGACACTGATATTTTTGTTCTGGAGAGAACACAAAGTAATTTATTTTTCAAAATACCAGTTTTACTCGTATATCTCTAGTGCTGCCATGGAGGGAATGGGAAAAGAACTTGGTGCTGTGATGGAATAGATGGGAAAACAACTAAGGCATTGCCATTTTCCTCATCTTCCACTCTTCCATCGATGGGAAATGGATGAAAAAAAAAAAAGTGGAGTGAAGAGAGAACGGAAGGAAACGAAGGAAGGGGAAGAGACCAAATTGAAAGAAGTATTTCAAAAAAAAATCCAAGAAAGGCGACCACCAAGCCAGGCCCTAATCTGACCAGGCAGTTTTTCTTCCTCTCTCTCCGTCTCTCAGTTTCATTTCTTAGAGCTCCGGCAGCATTACTTCAAGGACGGTGCACAAACGATGACACTCTGATTTCCTAGGGTGGACCAGCCAACACCGTCTTTTCCTTCTCCCTCCATCGCCTCTCTTTTCCTTCTTCTCGATCGTCTCTCTTCTCACTTTGCAGAAAATGAGAAATCATAAAACAAAATATGAATAAGAGCAGTGGGTATTGGGGGTTTTTCATCACCTCTCTTCTCCTTCTTCCTCCATCGCCTCTCTTCTCATTTCGCAGAATAAGAGAAATCATAAAACAAAATACAAACAAAAGCAGTGATATCTGTTGTCATTTCGCTGAAAATGAGAAATGGTAAAATAAAATACGAAGAAGTAAAAATTATAAAAAGACATGCATACCGCAGAATGAACTTTAAAATGGCAAGGCAGACAGGGACCAGAAGTAATGCAATGGGGATGAACCTGAGAATTCCCATTTCACTAGTAGAAATGAGAACAAAGAAATCGAAATGGATGCTTCTATTATCCACAAGTTTCAGCTTCTCTTTTAACCCAAAGGTCCCTGTTCTTACACTGTATCACTCTTTTCTTCTTTTCTATTATTCTCTAATAGTCTAGGCCTATGTCTGTAGTAGAAAAAAATGGTCGTACTACAGGAGAAAGAAACATGTGTGGAAACCGACTCGCGGGAGTTTTTTTTTTTAAATATATATTTTTATTTTATTTTTTTAAAATCTAATATCATTTTATTTTATTTTTTTTACAATTAGGCTGGTCTTTCTTGGCCAGCTTATTCTCCAGGGCTTGGCTTCTGGCATTTTTGGCTTCCTTTCTCTAGTGCGGATGCAGACGCGTTGTCTCGGTATCTTCTATATCTCTCTTCATTTGCGGTGCCTTATCCTCGGGGGGGAGGGTGGCAGGTTTCTACACATGTTTCTCTCTCATGCCGTACCACCATTTTAGACTACTATAGACCTAGGCCTAGACTAGTAGAGACTAACAGAAAGAAGTGATACTCAGTGTAAGAACTCGGACCTCTGGGTTAAAAGACGACGCTCAAACCTCTTGGTAACAGGAAACATCTATTTCGATTTTTGCGCCCTCATTTCTACTAGTGAAATGGGAATTTTCAGGTCCATCGTCATTGCATTACCAGAAAACATCTATTTCAATTTCTACTACTGAAATGGTAATTTTCAGGTCCATCTTCATTGCAATACTTTTGGCCTTCTTCATTGCCATTTTGATGCTCATTCCACAGTATGTCTTTCTTTTTATGATTTTTACCCATTGCACTTCTTTGTATTACTAACTGAATGTGATACCCACTGCACCTTTTCGTATTTTGTTTTATGATTTCTCATTTTCTGAGAAATGAGAAGATATATCACTGCTCTTCTTCATATTTTGTTTTATGATTTCTAATTTTCTGTGAAATGAGAAGAGATATCAGTGCCCTTTTCGTATTTTGTTTTATGATTTCTCATATTCTGCGAAATGAGAACAGAGGCGATGAAGGGAGAAGGAGAACAGAGGCGATGGAGGGAGAAGGAAAAGATGGTGTTGGCTGGTCTGGCCTAGGAAATCTAAGTGTCACCGTTTGTGCCAATGTTATAAGGGCCGGACTCTCTAACGGATCTTTTTCGAGGCATTTTAGGTTCAACCGGATTCAATCGGATTCAACCGGGTTCAACCGGATTCAACCATGTTCAACTGTGGTTAAAGCCGGTAAATATCGGTCTATTAATAATTTAATATAAATATTGTATATAACATTAATATAAGTAATATTGATATGAATATTACAAATGACATTTAAACTCTGAGAAATATTAATATAAATATCACAAATAACATTCAAACTCTAACTAATATATCAAAACAGTGATTAGATATGGGATAAAAATAGCAAGAAACCTTTAAATTTCAAATATATCTATTTTTTTAAAATAAAAAATATTCAAATATTATGAACCGCGGTTCACTGTTTGCGATTTTATACAGTTCACTGCTGTTTTTTGCAGTTCACAACGGTTATTTACGGTATTTTGCATAGGATTTAGTTTTTTCTTCTATTTAATTTAAGCAAGTGTAATCCACTGATTTTGGAGGGAACAATTAATTAATAAAAAAAAAAATCAACTCGTCGAATATTCACTTCCACTGTGTCACTCAATTTCGGCATAATCCAGATGAAAAAAATAAATTCTCCAGATTCTAAAATCAAGATTTGGACACTGATATTTTATTTCTAAAGGGAATACTGAGTAATTTTTTTTCAAAATACCGGTTTTACCCGTATATCTCTGGTGCTGCCATGGAAGGAGTGGGAAAAGAACTTGGTGCTGTGATGAAAATAACTAAGGCATTGCCATTTTCCTCATCTTCCTCTCTTCCATCGATGGGGAATGGATGAAAAAGAAAAAGTGGAGTGAAGAGAGAACAGAAGGAAACGAAGGAAGGGGAAGAGACCAAATTGAAAGAAGTATTTCAAAAAAAAATCCAAGAAATGCGACCACCAAGCTAGGCCCTAATCTGACCAGGCAGTTTTTCTCCCTCTCTCAGCGTCTCTCAGTTTCATTTCTTAAAGCTCCGACAGCATTACTTCAAGGACGGTGCACAAACGATGACACTGTGATTTCCTAGGCCGGACCAGCTAACACCGTCCTTTCCTCCTTCTCCCTCCATCGCCTCTCTTCTCCTACTCCTCATTGTTTGTCCTAATGTTATCAGGGCCGGACTATCTAACGAACCATTTTCGAGGTATTTTAGGTTCAACTGGATTCAGCCGGGTTCAACCGGATTCAACCAGGTTCAACTGCGATTAAAGCAAGTAAAAACCGGTCAAATAATAATATAAATATTGTATATAACATTAATATGAGTAATATTAATATAAATATTACAAATGACATTTAAACTCTGAGTAATAATAATATAAATATCACAAATAACATTCAAACTCTAAGTAATATATCAAAACGGTGAAAGATATGGGATAAAAATATTAAGAAACCTTTAAATTTCAAATATATCTATTTTTATAAATTAAAAAATATCCAAGCTCCAATGCTTGGCTCCGATCACGCTCATCGTTCCCTTCATTTCTTGTGTCATTCACTAGGGTAGAAGTAGGGCGTTAGAACAACGCGCCCAGTAGGTATTCCATTTAGGGTTAACACATGGTTAGCACAAAAATCATATATGTAACATAATCATAAAACCATGTAAAACAATGTCATGCCATGTGTCTTATGCAATGAGTCCTACCCATCACAATCACATATATCTTCTTGATGGAATTCTCCTCATCAAGGTATCCCCACAGTTGCCTTACGGACGTCCCGACGGAGTGTGTTCTCCAGATTCTTCTTGATGGATAAAGCACATCAAGGTCTTCCAACGATTGCATTACGGATGCTCCGACGGAGCGTGGCCTCCGGTAACAAACTTCCCTCCCATGCCATGCATGAGATGTATATGTCCACGTGCTATGTAATAGAATAATCATAGCATTAAAACCTCACAGTTGAAACATATTATTTTTACAACATAACTCATCAAAATAAGGATAAAAACCATCATACATAACCCATGGATTCAAAGAGGTAGAATCCTGCCAAAGACCACTAAAGTGTCCTTGCGCTTTCGTCCGGTAACCGCTCACGATCGTACACCCCTTGTGAGGTCCGTTACCTTATTACACAACAATTAATTAAACCCACGTTCCAATTGATTTCTTATCATAGCTAAGTCCAAAAACACCTTAGTAGGGTTTGGCCATACAACATGGCCGAACCTTACCCACTTGAATTTTGTCCCTCTTTTAACCACTTACATCCAAGTAAATCATTTCACAAAACCTAAGTCCACAAGATACAACTTTGTGGGGTTTGCCATACAACATGGCCGAACCTCACTTTCTTAATTTGGTGCCTTTCTTTTAGTCTTTTGATCTTTAAATTCAATCCAAGATCATTCCATCTTTGATTCATAAATCCACTCACCTATACAACAATTACTTAACATTGATAACAACAAAGTCCACAAAACAATCCCCATGGGGTTCGGCCATACACCATGGCCGAACCCATTGTCTATTGTTTTCACTTATTTACATCCTTGCCATTATCCTATCATGGCCAAGTACTTAGCTTAATCGTCAATTCATTCAAACATGCATAACACTCCAAATAACCCTTTAAAATGATACATCAAATAGTTAATGGGGTTCAGCCATACACCATGGCCGAACCTATGTCCGTCATTTTCACCTATTTACATTTTTGCCATTTCCTCCATCACCTTATGTTTAGGTTCAAAACATAGTCCATAAACCTAGGTCTATAATTGAATCCTCCATTTAATCATCCATTTTAAATTCATAAACAAGTCCCTCCATGGGAGGGTTTAATCATACCCTTAGGTTCATCCTTTTTTATCCTCATTAACATCTTCAAAATCAATTAAACATAACCAATGTTCTTCCATGGGGTTCGGCCATACAACATGGCTGAACCCTATGGTTCATCTTCTTCTCTTAAAAACACTTTGACCCATAAAAATTCCTTTCTATGGGGTTCGGCCATGCAATATTGCCGAACCCTATGGTTCATCATTGTGTCCTTAGCCATAATAACATTAGGGTTCGGCCATTGCCCTTGACCACCTTTTCTTATTTTTGCAATTTTTTGAGTACTTACCGATTCCGCGTCTCCTCCGGTTTCTTTCACTCCTTCTTGCTCCTTTCCTTCCTTAGCCTCTCCTTCCTTCCTTCTTGATCTTTGGCCGAAAATGATCTTGATAACTCTCTTAAAGTGGTTCGGCCAAAAGGTATGGATTGAGAGAGAGAGATGTTTGAGATCAAAATTATTCTAAGTCCTTTTTGTCTTGAGAGGGGAATCGGCCTTGAGAGAGAGGGAGAGAGTGAGATGAGAAAACACCAAATGTTTCTTGTCTTGAGAGGTGGGAATGACCAAGTGAGAGAGAGGGAGAGAGTGAAATGAAACTCTACTCCTTTCTTGATTAATGAGGGTTGGCCAAAGGTGGTGTCCTTTGGTGACACTCCTTGGTAACTCCCATGTCCTTTCACCTCCCTCCTTTATGATCCATTTGGAGGTTTCATCCTTGAGATGAAACACTCCCAAAGGTTTGGCTCTTGGGTTTTCATCTTGAGATGGACACCCCCATGCTTCCAATGTGCAAGCTTTTGTGTAGGCTTGTGTAACAACATAAAACCGCCACCTCTCCATTAATGGCCCATTTGGGGGTTTCATCCATGGGGTGAAACTCCCATGTGCCCAATGGTGTGCCTTGGCTTGGATTGTGTAACAACACCAAACGGTCACTTTCCCATTCATGCTCCATTTTGGGGGTTTCATCCATGAGATGAAACTCCCACACTTCCAACGTGTAACCCTTTGTTTGGTTTTTGAAACAACAACCCTTCATCTTCACACTTCACTCACTCTTTAATTCAACTCACCACTTTAATTTAACTCATTTGAAATCAACTCAACTCAACCCAATATAATTAGACTTGAACTCAGTTGGTGGTCAACCAAGTCAACCATGACCCATTGGGTCCCAATTGGGCATTTTGACCCAAATAGTAACCTTGACCCAATTAAATGTATCTTACCCATTTACCTTACATTGAACACTCATTCCATAACCATTGGGTCTTAATTGGGCCATTGACCCAAGACCTTACCTATCTAAGGTCCATATCCATTAGTTCATGAATTAAATGGGCAAATTTCATATAAATTGATATCTTGAAAATCCGGGGTGTTACATTACAACCCTCTTTTTAAAAATTTCGTCCTGAAAATTGAGCGAAGTAGGGTTCCAAACAATTTACACAAATAACTCAGGGTGAGCTGTCCTCATTTCCGATTCAAGGTCCCAAGTGGCTTCCTCATTACCATGTCGATCCCATACCTCTTTGACGAACTGAATCGCTCGGTTCCGTAATACCCTTTGCTCTGTCTCCACCACTTTGACAGGCTTCTCGATGTAGGTCACGTCGCTTTGTACCTCTATGTCTTGTACATTCAGTACATGCGAGGGATCAGGATTGTAATTCCTCAACATAGATATATGAAACACATCGTGCAAAGATACCAATTGTGAAGGAAGTGCCAATTGGTAAGCCACTTCCCCCATCCTCCTTATGATTGAAAACGGCCCCACATATCTTGGCAACAGTTTCCCCTTCTTTCCAAATCTCATGTGTCCCTTCCATGGCGAGACTTTCAAGAACACCATGTCCCCCACCTCAAATTCAAGGAACCTCCTCCTCTTGTCGGCGTAACTCTTCTGACGACTCTGTGCAGCCAATAGGTGCTGCCGTATCAACTGTATCTGTGATGCAGTCTCTGCAACTAACTCTGGTCCTACCAGTGCAGGCTCACCAGCCTCTGTCCAGCACACTGGTGACCTACATGGTCTACCATATAAAGCCTCGAATGGAGCCATCTAAAGGCTTGCCTGGTAACTGTTGTTATATGAGAACTCTACCAGCGGCAAGTGATCCTCCTATCCACCCTTAAAATCTAGCATACATGCTCTCAGCATATTCTCCAATGTCTGTATGGTCCTTTCAGACTGCCCATCAGTCTGTGGGTGGAATGTTGTGCTAGTCAGCAGGTCTGTCCCCATGGCCGACTGCATGCTCTGCCATACTCTGCCGGTGAATCGGCCATCTCTATCGGACACAATAGTCCGAGGGATACCATGTAATCTGATGATATCCTTGATATACTGTCAACCCAAAGTCTTAGATGAATCTGTCATCCTGATGGGAAGAAAGTGTACAGACTTGGTCAATCGGTCTACCACGACCCATATCTCATCATTGCCCTTTGAGGACCTTGGCAACCCCGTCAAAAAATCCATGGAGATGTGTTCCCATTTCCACTACGGCACTGGTAAGGGTTTTAGTAACCTTGGTGGCTTATGATGTTCCGTTTTAACCTGCTGACAAGTTAGGCAATGAGCAACAAATTCTGCCACATCTCTTTTGAGCCCATGCCACCAGTAGTGTCTTTCCAGGTCGTGATGCATCTTGGTGCTGCCCGGATGAAAAAAGAGTTTGATCTAATGTGCCTCGATCAGTAACTCTCTTCTGCAGCTCTTAGGTACATATATCCTACCTCGGAATACAAGACCCTGTCTGGTCGTAACTCCCATTCCGGTAGGACCTCGCCAGTACACATCTTGGCCCATATCTCTTCCATTTCCGGATCTATCCGTTGCTCCTATTCAATCTTGGAGACCATGTTGGACCGTATGATCAAATTGTACATACTCCCATGGTTAGTGATATATAGATTGAACTCTCGAATGGTATTCAGTATCTCCCATTCTGTCCTGATCAAACATGCCACTGATGCATGTGATATACGGCTGAGGGCATCTGCCACCTTATTCGCCTTGCTAGGGTGATATCGAAGCGCGAACTCATAATCTTGTAGATATTTCATCCATCTGCGCTGCCTCATGTTGAGCTCTTTTTTATCAAACAAATATTTCAAGCTCTTATGATCTGAAAACACTTCAAACTTCTCGCCATATAGATAGTGTCTCCAGCTTTTGAGAGCGAAGACCACTACGGCTAGTTCTAGGTCATGCGTGGGGTAGAGGCGTTCATGTATTTTCAATTGTCTTGAACCGCATGCCACCACACGATGACTTTGACTGAGGGAACACCCAAGTCCCTCTCCGGAAGCATCGCATTGTACCTCATAGCCCTTGCCTCTTTCCGGCAAAATCAAGATTGGAGCAGTTGTAAGTCTCTCCTTCAGCTCCTCAAATCTCTGATTGTACATATCTGACCACTCGAATTTGACTCCTTTTTTAGTGAATCGGGTAAGTGGAGATGCAATCTTGGAGAAGTCCATGATAAATTTCCTTAGTAACCGGCCAATCCCAGAAAGCTGTGGATCTCGGTCACATTCTTCGGTGCCTTCCATTCTCTCACTGCCGCCACCTTACCCTGGTCCACGGCTATACCTTCTGCTGATATGACATGCCCCAAAATGTTGACCTCAGATAGCCAAAATTCACACTTGTTTGCTTTGGCATATAACTTGTTCTTCCTCAAGGTGTCCAGAACTATCCTTAGGTGCTCAGCATGTTCTTCCTGACTTTTGGAAAAGATCAGGATATCATCAATAAATACAATGACAAATTGGTCCAAGTAAGGACGGAAGATCCTGTTCATTAAATCCATGAACACAGGTAGCGTATTGGTGAGTTCAAATGGCATGACTACGAACTCATATAGACCATACTGCGTTCTGAAAGCTGTCTTCTCTATGTCCTCCTCCTTAACCCGGATTTGATGGTAGCTGGACATCAGATCAATCTTAGAGAAGTGGCTGGAACCTCTAAGTTGATCAAATAGATCATCGATCCTGGGTACAGGATACTTGTTTCTGACCGTCAGTTGGTTCAATTTACGGTAATCCACACATATACGGAGTATACCGTCCTTCTTCTTCACAAACAACACCGGAGCTCCCCAAGACGATGTGCTGTTCCGGATGCATCCCAGTTTGAGCAGTTCATCAATCTATTTCTTTAACTCAGACATCTCAGTTGGTGGCATCCGATAATGTGGTAGTGACACTGGAGCAGTGCTAGGGTACAACTTGATCTCAAAATTAATCTCCCTCATGGGTGGCAAGCTAGGGAGTTCTTTTGGAAATACATCCGGTAGTCTTTCACTATCGCCGGAAGTTCAGCCACCGGTGCTTTGTTTATTCTGATACTGTTCAATACCAGATGATTCAACCCTTCATGCAGTCTGCTTTGTTTGTCAGTATACACCACATATTACTTTCCCTCGGGAGACCAAAATGTCACCCTTCGGCGATAGCAATCAATGTTGGCCTGAAAGCTAGCCAACCAATCCATGCCAAAGATGATGTCGTACTCAGTCATATCGAGTACTAGATAGTTGAACTCAAATCTGAGTCCAGAGAGTTCAGTATTCACTGTTGTGCATATAAGTACCAATGACGTGTCTCCGACGGGGGATACAATGGTGAGTGATGTGGACAGTTTTTGTACTAATGTTCCTGTTGCGGATATAAATGCAGCAGATATGAAAGAGTGAAATGCTCCAGAATCAAATAGTACAAAGGCGTAGGAACTACTGACTATAGCAATACCTTGAATCACGGAGTGATCCACTGCTGCTGGAGGAGCTAAGGTAAACAACCGTCCAGATCCTTTAGGCGCCCGTTCCGCCTGGTTAAATGTCCTGCCTCCTCGTGCATTAGCTGGTCTAGCTGGTGGACGGAATGAACCCCTGGAATGAGAGGGTCTGCTAAGCTGTGGGCATTCCCTCTTAAAATGACCCGGCTGATCACAGTGGAAACAACTTGTTCACCCCTCTGGGAGCCTGTGAGACAGATGCTGATGGGGAAGGATGATTGGGACGAAAGCCCCCTGTTGACCCAGTAGAAGGTGAGAGTCTTCCCAAGTTAGGTCGAAACCTCTTGTTGGGTTGAAATGCACCTCTCCCACTCTGTCCTCGGTGGTTGTCAAACCGTACTATCTCAGCCATCTTTTGCTCCGCTATTGTGGCCCTGCTGACCACTTCTGCCAGTGTAGCTGCCTTGAAGATGGTTACCTTCGACCTAATACTCGATCGGAGGCCCCGCTCAAACTTACGAGCCCTTCGATACTCCGTATCCACCATATAGAATGCATAACAAGACAGACTGAGGAACTCCTGATGGTACTCTGCCACCGTCATGGAGCCTTGTACCAAAGATAAAAACTCTTGAGTGTGGCGCTCTTTCTCCTCCTCAGGAAAGTAGTGATCTAAGAAAGTAGCTGTGAACTCTTCTCATGTCCTTGCAGTCCTTTCCCTTTCCGAAATGAGTGCTCCCTATTTCTCTACCACCTCCCACCATTTACCGGCATCATCAATCAGTTGTAATGTAGCCAGCAGTATCTTGTCTTCATGACTCGAGATCTTTAGTAGAGTCAAGATCTGAGTAATCTTCTTCAACCAATTTTCCGCTCCGACAGCCCCTTCTCTCCCTTTAAAGTAAGGGGGGCGCTGTTGCTGGAAATCCCTGACCATGTTCATGTCATTGGCGTCTCTGGTGGTCCCATTTCCGTTCAAGTGTTGTTGGAGAATAGAGGTAACCACTGCTTGAACCAAATTTTGTAGTTCAGGAGGCACCACAGGTATATGCACACTGTCTTGTTCCTCCTCATTTTGAGGTTGTTCTACCTCCTGTTGTTCTACCTCCTCTTCATCCCCATTTGGGTGTTGTCGGGTTCTTCTCTTTGGAGGCATTTTTTTCCTAAGTCATTGGAAACATCATTGACTTATCTCCTTCGTAAAGTTGTGTTTTCATAATATGGGGAAATTGCCAAATAAACACTCTTTGTATTGTCTTGGTTTTTGGGGAAATTTCTATGTATCTATCGTTTGTTTCTCAATTTGGGTATATCGGGGAAATACATCCTAATTTGCTATGTTTCATAAATCCAATTATGTTGACTGTACTTCCTTTGCTATCATTCTTTGTTGTTCTCAGATTGAATGTTTCAGTCTGAGTCTAACGAAGTAAATTAATCCGGCCCCCATGCAGCGGACTCCGAAGAGTCGGTCAGTTGGGATTCTTATCTGTCAGTGAGATGAAACCGTCTTAATCTTACTTTGAAAGATTCAACCTCCCAGTTTCGCTCTGATACCAACTGTAATACCTCGCCCTTTTTCACTCGCTTTCCGTAAATTAGAGTCTATTTTTTTTTTTTTTATATAAATAGAAGAGTGAGAGAGAGCAGGATGTCACGACGCGAGCTGAATCCGAACTTCTAAAGTCCGACCCTTAACTGGCCGACCATACGTGTGCATGGACCAAGTCCATGAATACGGTTCACACGCATTAAGTCATACATACGGAATAAAATATAACTGCGGATTATAATAGAGCCTAATTCTAATCCATTTTTATATAGCAAAGTACTTCGTCACTTAACCATAATTACCTTAAATTAAATATCCAAATAAACCATTCAAACCATAGCAAAATATCTAAGTTATTACATGCCCGAATTCTACCTACTCAAATTACAAGTTCATGAGTAATTTAATACAAATATAAATTAAAACATATCCAAGCTCCTATGCTTGGCTCCGATCACGCTCATCGTTCCCTTCATTTCCTGTGTCATTCACTAGGGTAGAAGTAGCGCGTTAGAACAACGCGCCCATTAGGTATTTCATTTAGGGTTAACACATGGTTCGTACAAAAATCATATATATAACATAATGATAAAACCATGTAAAACAATGCCATGCCATGTGTCTTATGCAATGAGTCCCACCCATCACAATCACATATATCCTTTTGATGGAATTCTCCTCATCAAGGTATCCCCACAGTTGCTTTACGGATGCCCCGACGGAGTGTGTTCTCCGGATTCTTCTTGATGGATAAAGCACATCAAGGTTTTCCAACGATTGCCTTACGGATGCCCCGATGGAGTGTGCCCTCCTGTAACAAACTTCCCTCCCATGCCATGCATGAGATGTATATGTCCACGTGCTATGTAATAGAATAATCATAGCATTAAAACCTCACAGTTGAAACATATTATTTTTACAACATAACTCATCAAAATAAGGATAAAAACCATCATACATAACCCATGGATTCAAAGAGGTAGAATCCTGCCAAAGACCACTAAAGTGTCCTTGCACTTTCGTCCGGTAACCGCTCACGATCGTACAACCCTTGTGAGGTCCGTTACCTTATTACACAACAATTAATTAAACCCACGTTCCAATTGATTTCTTATCATATCTAAGTCCAAAAACACCTGAGTGGGGTTCGGCCATACAGCATGGCCGAGCCTCACCCACTTGAATTTTGTCCCTCTTTTAACCACTTACATCCAAGTAACTCATTTCACAAAACCTAAGTCCACAAGATACAACTTTGTGGGGTCCGGCCATACAACATGGCCGAACCTCACTTCCTTAATTTGGTGCCTTTCTTTTAGTCTTTTGATCTTTAAATTCAATCCATGATCATGCCATCTTTGATTCATAAATCCACTCACCTATACAACAATTACTTAACATTGATAACAACAAAGTCCACAAAACAATTCCCATGGGGGTTCGGCCATACACCATGGCCGAACCCATGGTCCATTGTTTTCACTTATTTACATCCTTGCCATTATCCTATCATGGCCAATTACTTAGCTTAATCGTCCATTCATTCAAACATGCATAACACTCCAGATAACCCTTTAAAATGATCCATCAAATAGTTCATGAGGTTCGGCCATACACCATGGCCGAACCCATGTCCATCATTTTCACCTATTTACATTTTTGCCATTTCCTCCATCACCTTATGTTTAGGTTCAAAACATAGGTCCATAAACCTAGGTCTATAATTGAATCCTCCATTTAATCATCCATTTTAAATTCATAAACAAGTCCTTCCATGGGAGGGTTTAATCATACCCTTAGGTTCATCCTTTTTTATCCTCATTAACATCTTCAAAATAAATTAAACATAACCAATGTTCTTCCATGGGGTTTGGCCATACAACATGGCCGAACCCTATGGTTCATCTTCTTCTCTTAAAAACACTTTGACCCATAAAAATTCCTTAATTCCTTTCCATTGTATGGCCGAACCCTATGGTTCATCACTGTGTCTTTAGCCATATTAACATTAGGGTTCGGCCATGCAATGGCCGAACCATGTCCTTGACCACCTTTTTCTTATTTTTGCAATTTATCGAGCACTTACCGATTCCGCGTCTCCTCCAGTTTCTTTCACTCCTTCTTGCTCCTTTCCTTCCTTAGCCTCTCCTTCCTTCCTTCTTGATCATTGGCCGAAAATGATCTTGATAACTCTCTTAGAGTGGTTCGGCCAAGAGGTATGGATTGAGAGAGAGAGATGCTTGAGATCAAAATTATTCTAAGTCCTTTTTGTTTTGAGAGGAGAATCGGCCTTGAGAGAGAGGGAGAGAGAGAGATGAGAAAACACCAAATGTTTCTTGTCTTGAGAGGTGGGAACGGCCAAGGGAGAGAGGGAGAGAGTGAAATGAAACTCCACTCCTTTCTTGATTAATGAGGGTTGGCCAAAGGTGGTGTCCTTTGGTGACACCCCTTGGTAACTCCCATGTCCTTTCACCTCCCTCCTTTATGATCCATTTGGAGGTTTCATCCTTGAGATGAAACACTCCCAACGGTTTGGCTCTTGGGTTTCCATCTTGAGATGGACACCCCCATGCTTCCAACGTGCAAGCCTTGGTGTAGGCTCGTGTAACAACATAAAACCGCTACCTCTCCATTAATGGCCCATTTGGGGGTTTCATCCATGGGGTGAAACTCCCATGTGCCCAATGGTGTGCCTTGGCTTGGATTGTGTAACAACACCAAACGGTCACTTTCCCATTCATGCTCCATTTTGGGGTTTCATCCATGAGATGAAACTCCCACACTTCCAATGTGTAACCCTTGGTTTGGTTTTTGAAACAACAACCCTTCATCTTCACACTTCACTCACTCTTTAATTCAACTCACCACTTTAATTTAACTCATTTGAAATCAACTCAACTCAGCCCAATATAATTAGGCTTGAACTCACTTGGTGGTCAACCAAGTCAACCATGACCCATTGGGTCCCAATTGGGCATTTTGACCCAAATAGCAACCTTGACCCAATTAAATGTATCTTACCCATTTACCTTACATTGAACAGTCATTCCATAACTGTTGGCTCTTAATTGGACCATTGACCCAACACCTTACCCATCTAAGGTCCATATCCATTAGTTCATAAATTAAATGGGCAAATTTCATACGAATTGATATCTTGAAAATCCTGGGTGTTACAATACAACCCTCTTTTTAAAAATTTCGTCCCGAAAATTGAGTGAAGTAGGACTAGTAGAAATGAGAACACAGAAATCAAAATGGACGCTTCTATTATCCAGAGGTTTCAGCTTCTCTTTTAACTCAGAGGTCCTAGTTCTTACAATGTATCACTCCTTTCTTCCTTTCTGTTATTCTCTAGTAGTTTAGGCCTATGTCTGTAGTAGTCTAAAATGGTCGTACTACAGGAGAGCGAAACGCGTGTGGAAACCGACTCGCGGGAGTGTTTTTTTTTTAACTATGTTTTTTATTCTATATTTTTAAAATCTGATATCATTTTATTTTATTTTTTTACAATTAGGCTAGTATTTCTTGGCCAGCTTATTCTCCGGGGCATGGCTTCTGGCGTTTTCAACTTCCTTTCTCTGGTGCGGATGCAGACTCGTGGTCTTGGCATCTTCTATATCTCTCTTCATTTGCGGCGCCTTCTCCTCGTGGGGGAGGGTGGAAGGTTTCTAGACATGTTTCGCTCTCATGTCGTACCACCATTTTAGACTACTACAGACCTAGGCCTAGACTACTAGAGACTAACAGAAAGAAGTGATACTCAGTGTAAGAACTCGAACCTCTGGGTTAAAAGACGACGCTGAAACCTCTGGGTAACGAGAAGCATCCATTTTGATTTTTACGCTCTCATTTCTACTAGTGAAATGGGAATTTTAAGGTCCATCGTCACTGCATTACCAGAAAGCATCTATCTCGATTTCTGCACTCTCATTTCTACTACTGAAATGAGAATTTTCAGGTCCATCTTCATTGCAATACTTTTGGTCTCCGTCTTCGTTGCCATTTCGATGTTCATTTCACGGTATATCTTTCTTTTTATGATTTTTACCCATTGTACTTTTTTTTTATTACTAACTGAATGTGATACCCACTGCTCCTTTTCGTATTTTGTTTTATGATTTCTCATTTTCTGCGAAATGAAGAGATATCAATGCTCTTTTTCGTATTTTGTTTCATGTTTTCTCATATTCTGCGAAATGAGTAGAGAGGCGATGAAGGGAGAAGGAGAAGAGATGCGATGGAGGGAGAAGGAAAAGATGGTGTTGGCTGGTCCGGCCCAGGAAATCAGAGTGTCACCGTTTGTGCCAATGTTATCAGGCCGGGCTATCTAACGAATAGTTTTCGAGGCATTTTAGGTTCAACCGGGTTCATCTGTGGTTAAAGCCGGTAAAAACTGGTCAAGTAATAATTTAATATAAATAATGTATATAACATTAATATGAGCAATATTAATATAAAATTATAAATAACATTCAAACTCTGAGTAATATTAATAGAAATATCACAAATAACATTCAAACTCTAAGTAGTTTATCAAAACGGTGATAGATATGGGATAATAATAGTAAGAAACCTTTAAATTTCGAATATATCTAATTTTTTAATGTAAAAAATTTTCAAAAATTGTGAACTGCGGTTCACTGTTTTTGGTTTTATACTGTTCACTACGGTTTTTTGCAATTCACAACGGTTTTTTAAAGTATTTAGTGTAGGATTTGGTTTTTTCTTCTATTTAATTTAAGCAAATGTAATCCACTGATTTTAGAGGGAACAATTAATTAATGCAAAAAAAAAAAACAAATCAACTCGTGGAATATTCACTTCCACTATCACACTCAATTTCGGTCTAATCCAACTGAAACAAACAAAATCCCCAGATTCTAAAATCGTGATTTGGACACTGATATTTTTGTTCTAGAGAGAACACTGAGTAATTTTTTTCAAAATACCGATTTTACCCGTATATCTCTGGTGCTGCCATGGAAGGAATGGGAAAAGAACTTGGTGCTGTGATGGAATAGATGAGAGAACAATAAGGCATTGCCAATTTCCTCATCTTCCTCTCTTCCATCGATGGGAAATAGATGAAAAAAAAAGGTGGAGTGAAGAGAGAACGGAAGGAAACGAAGGAAGGGGAAGAGACCAAATTGAAAGAAGTATTTCAAAAAAAAATCCAAGAAAGGCGACCTCCAAGCCAGGCCCTAATCTGACAAGGCAGTTTTTCTCCCTCTCTCTCCGTCTCTCAGTTTCATTTCTCAGAGCTCCGGCAGCATTACTTTAAGGACAGTGCACAAATGTTGACACTCTGATTTCCTAGGCCGGACCAGCCAACACCGTCTTTTCCTTCTCCTTCCATCGCCTCGCTTCTCCTTCTCCTCGATCATCTCTCTTCTCATTTTGCAGAAAATGAGAAATGATAAAACAAAATACGAAGAAGAGCAGTGGGTATCGGGGTTTTTCATCACCTCTCTTCTCCTTCTTCCTCCACCACCTCTCTTCTCATTTTGCAGAATACGAGAAATGATAAAAGAAAATACAAACAAAAGCAGTGATATCTGTTCTTATTTCGCAGAAAATGAGAAATGGCAAAATAAAATACGAAGAAGTAAAAATCATAAAAAAAACATACATACCGTGAAATGAACTTCAAAATGGCAACGCAGACAGAGACCAGAAGTAATGCAATGGGGATGAACCTGAGAATTCTCATTTCACTAGTAGAAATGAGAACACATAAATCGAAATGGATGCTTCTATTATCCAGAGGTTTCAGCTTCTCTTTTAACCCAGAGGTCCCAATTCTTACACTGTATCACTCTTTTCTTCCTTTCTGTTATTCTATAGCACTCTAGGCATATGTCTGTAGTAGTCTAAAATGGTCGTACTACAGGAGAGCGAAACACGTGTGAAAACCGACTTGCGAGAGTTTTTTTTTTTTAAATATGTTTTTTATTATATTTTTAAAATCTGATATCATTTTATTTTATTTTTTTTACAATTAGGCTGGTCTTTCTTGGCCAGCTTATTTTCCAGGGCATGGGTTCTGGCGGTTTCGGCTTTCTTTTTCTGGTGCGAATGTAGAAGTGTGGTCTCGGCATCTTCTATATCTCTCTTCATCTGCGGCGCCTTCTCTTCGAGGGAGAGGGTGGCAGGTTTCTACACGTGTTTCGCTCTCATGCTGCACCACCATTTTAGACTATTACAGACCTAGGTCTAGACTACTAGAGACTAACAGAAAGAAGTGATACTCAGTGTAAGACGACGCTGAAACCTCTGGGAAACGGGAAACATCCATTTTGATTTTTGCGCTCTCATTTCTATTAGTGAAATGAGAATTTTCAGGTCCATCGTCATTGCATTACCGGAAAGCATATATTTCGATTTCTGCGCTCTCATTTCTATTACTGAAATAGGAATTTTATATTGAATTCTTATTGTTGAGTGTATGAAGTGGTGAAATGAGGAAAGACTAATAGTTATGATCATACAGTGAGGAAAGAGTATGTAAAAATGTACAATGATGAACTACATGCATCAAATGATGATAAGATGCATGAACGTTTGATGTGGGTTATATGTTGCATATGTTTATGAGTGAGATAAATGTGAATAAAAAGGGTGGGGAGTGTTTGATAATGTGATATATGGGTGCAATGGTTTTTAGAAATGGCTTTTATATTGGTGATGACTCATGGCTTGACAATTTGTCATGACCCAAGTGAAGAGATTTGTGTTATGACATATAATGGGCGATGATGTAAACACTTTGTGAGGGGGTATAAGAGGTTCTCATATGAACAAAGTGCCCATTTGAGAGATGTTAGATAAACAATGTACTTGAAAGAGACCGGAATGCATGGGTTAACTTGCCACATGAAACTCGTGAGATGACGACACTATGAGGAGGTTGTGAAGGGTCTAGCTTGCAAAGACTAATATGTGGTATGAAAATCTTGTATTTATAATGCAATTACATTCTCCCAATGTGTAGTGTAGATTATGAACGAGTGATGATAGGCCTTGAAATGGGAGTAATGGGCAGATTCAAAGTGCGGACCACGACATGGGGGTAGTGGCTGATTTTTGATGATGTTGTGTCATGGCTAAGGAGTCATTAAGGGACCCAAGTCTATGGATCAATTATGGACAAAGAAATGTATATGGTTAAGTGAATGTCTAACCATGGGAAAGGTAGTGGCAAAACCGTAATTAATGGCCAAATTCAAGAACCCATGGAAGATTATCATGGACTTAGGGGCTCTAAGTAATAAACTTATGTATGGTTAAATAAAGCCTAGGGTGGTTAATTTTTAGATTCATGTGATTTAAATATTCGATAGATTAAATGGGACCCACAAAACTGCATAGTGAGGTTCGGCCATGATGTATGACCAAACCCCACTAAGGCATGAATTAGAGACTTAATAATGGTTAAAAACACGGACTAATTATTGATATATAATAAGGTACCAGACATCGCAAGTGGTGCGCGATCGGCAATCGGATTATTGGACGGAAACGCTAAGGAGTACTAGTCGATATTCGGTAGGATTCTTACCTTTTTGTAAGCCATGGATTAAGTATTATGTGATGGTTTTTCCTTTGATTTATTTTGGTCATGGATTAAGTATTATGTGATGGTCTTACCTTTGATTTATTTTGGTCATGGATTAAGTATTATGTGATGGTTTTCCTTTGATTTATTTTTGGTAATCATGTAATGGTTTTAAGATGGGTTTAATGACTATGATCATATATATTACATGGCATATGGCATCTACATCTCATGCATGACATGGGAGGGATATGGTATCGGAAGGATGAAATGAAACTGGAGTCCATACTCCGTCGGGGCGACCGAGAAGCAAGCATGGGGATATCTTGATGTGTTTCATCCATCAAGAGGGATATTATGAGATATAACCGGAGTCCATGCTCCGTCGGGGCGACCGAGAAGCAAGCATGGGGACACCTTGACGAGGCTTTGCTGTCAAGGGGGTGATTTGTGATTGTTTGCACCTTGACGAGGTTTTGCCGTCAAGGGGGATGATTTGTGATTGTTTATATCTTGACGAGGTTTTGTCGTCAAAGGGGATGCTTTGTGATTGTTTATATCTTGACGAGGTTTTTCCGTCAAGGGGGATATGGCAGCATGATGGTATGGATGATGGGTGGGATTCATGACATAGGACACCCATTGCATGACATTGCACCAAATTGCATGGTTTTGGATATGATATTATCTATATGTTTTGTTACCACTAATCCATGCGTTAGCCCTACTCGGAGACCTACTGGGCGCGTTGTCTAACGCCCTACTTCTACCCTAGCTGATGACGCAGGAGATAGCGGAAACGGAGGACGAGACTGGAGCCAAGCTTAGGAGCTTGGGAAAGCGAGCTGTTTAGTTTATTTAAGTTTTGTTTTGGAAATGTAATTTTGAGTAACTTAGCTCGTCGGAATGTAATAACTTAAATTACTTGCTATGTTTTGGATTTTATTTTGGATAGTACGATTTAGTGGTATTTTAGTAATTAAATGGATGTTTCTTCCCTGCTATCTGAAAATTGGTAGGATAGTCTCTATTACAATTTCCGTACTTAGTTTAAATATTCCTTGAGCTTACTTCTACGTGTGAACCGTTTTTCGTGGATTTAGTTTCCACACACACACGTAGGGTTGGCCAGTTAAGGGTCGGGCTTTAGAAGCTCGAACTTAACTCGCGTCGTGACGTCCGCGCCCTTTGTCACTTGTTATTTAAAAAAAAAAAAATAGACTCTGATTTTCGGTGAAAAGGGGCGAGCGTTACATTTAGTGTTTAGGATTTTAGGGGTTTAGGGTTTAGGGTTTTAGGGGTTTACAGTTTTAGGGGCTTACGGTTTTAGGTTTTTAGGGTTTTAGTGGTTTTGGGCTTAGGATATAGGGGTTAGGATGTTAGGGTTTAAGGGTTAGGGTTTTAGGGTTTTATGGTTTAGAGTTTACGGTATTTGCATTTTAGGGTTTAGGGTTTAGGATTTAGGGTTTGGGTTTCAGTGGTTAAGGTTTAGGGTTTTAGGGTTTTAGGTTAGGGTTTAGAATAGGGTTTTGGGTTTACGGTTTTAGAATTTAGGGTTTTAGGGATTAGGGTTTAGGGTTTAGGGTTTTTGCGTTTTAGGGTTTAGGGTGGGTTTTTGGATTTAGGGTTTACGGGTTTAGGGGTTAAGGTTTAGGGTTTAGGGTTTAGGGTTTCAGGGTTTTAGGGTTTAGGGTAGGGTTTCAGGTTTGCGGTTTTAGAATTTAGGGTTTAGGGTTTAAGGGTTTTAGGGATTAGGGTTTAGGATTTAGGGTTTAGGGTCTACAGTTTAGGGTTTAGGGGTTAGGGTTAGGGTTTAGGGTTTAGGGATTAGAGTTAGGATTTTAGGATTTTAGTAGTTTAGGGTTTAGGATTTAGGGTTTAGGGTTTTAGGGTCTTACGGTTGTATGGTTTAGGGTTTAGGGTTTAATGTTTAGGATTTTAGGGGTTAGGTTTTGTAACGCCCTTTTCACCAAAAATCAGTGTCTATTTTTTTTTTTTTTGAAATAAAAGTGACAAAGGGCGTGGACGTCACGATGCGACGCGAGTTAAGTCCGAGCTTCTAAAGCCCGGCCTTTAACTAGCCAACCCTACATGTGCGTGGAACGAAGTCCACGAAGAATGGTTCACACGTAGAAAGTAAACTTGCGGAATATTAAATTAAGTGCGGAAATATAATAGAGCCTAATCCTAACAATTTCTAGATAGCAGGGAAGATTACATCTTTCAAATTACTAAATTACTTCAAAATGATAATATCCGAAATAAAATACAAACCATAGTAAGTAATCTAAATTATTACATTCCGACGAGTTAGCTATTCAAATTACATTTTCAAAATAAATTAAATAAACTAAGTAGTCCGTCTTCCCAAACTCCTAAGCTTGGCCTCCGTTTCGTCCTTCGTGTCCGGCATCTCCTGCGTCATCAGCTAGGGTAGAAGTAGGGCTTTAGACAACGCGCTCAGTAAGACTCCGAGTAGGGCTAACACATGGATTAGTGATAACAAAGCATACAGAGAATATTATAACAAAACCATGCAGTTTGGTGCAATGTCATGCAATGGGTGTTTTATGTCATGAATCCCACCTATCAATCTCATCATCATCGTACAATGTCCCTTTTTCAACCATACATAATGTCATATCCCCCTTGACGGAAAAACCTCGTCAAGATATAACCAATCACAATGTAGCCCCCTTGACGGTAAGGCCTCGTCAAGGTGTCCCCATGCTTGCTTCTCGGTCGCCCGATGGAGCATGGACTCCGGTTATAGCCTATCAGGCTATCCCCATTAATGCTTCTCGGTCGCCCCGACGGAGCATGGACTCCGGTTATAGCCTATCAGGCTATCCCCATGAATGCTTCTCGGTCACCCCGACAGAGCATGGACTCCGGTTTCCTTTCCTCCTTCTCATGCCATATCCTTCCCATGTCATGCATGAGATGTAGATGCCATATGCCATGTAATTTTTTTATGATAGAACAAACCATGGCATTTAAAATCCCATCAATGAAACATATAATTTGATTATCAAAAATAGATCAAGCAAAGCATTAATATATACATCATAGCCTTAAAACCCATCTTTAAACAATCATATACTTACCGAAATAAATCAAAGGAAAACCATCACATGATACTTAATCCAAAAGCCGTCTTAAAACAATCACATGATTACCAAAAATAAATTAAAGAAAAACTATCACATAATACTTAATCCATGGCTTACAAAAAGGTTAGACTCCTACCAAATACCGACTAGCGTCCCTTTTTCGTTTTCGTCCGATAATCAGGTCACCGATCGTGCCGTTTTCGATGTCCGGTACCTTATTATACATTACCAAATGAGTCCATACTTTTAACCATTTAAGTCCACTAATCACACCTTAGAGGGGTTCGGCCATACACCATGGCCGAACCTCACTAACAGGTTTGCGGGTCCCATTTAATCCATTAATTACCTTTAATTACATGAGTCTAGAAACTAGTCACCCTAGACTGTATTTAACCATACATAAGTTTATTACTTTAAGCCCTTAAGTCCATGATCATCTTCCATGGGTTCTTAAGCTTGGCCATTATTTACGGTTTTGCCACTACTCCTCCATGGTTAGGCTCTCATGTCATTTCTCCATTCTTAGGCCCATAGTCGATCCATAATCTTGGATCCATTTATGACCCATCAACCATGACATAAAATTATTAAAAACAGCCCTTTATTTAATCTAATTCCCATCAATTAATCCATATGCATATACCTTAATCTTAGTCCATCAATTGGTTCACAAAATGGGTCCATTTATGTCTCATTAACCATGACACAACAACATTAGAATTCAGCCATTTAATTAACTTAACCTTTATTCATTCAACACATATGTAACCCCATACTTAGCCCATCAATTGATCCATAGACTTGGATCCCTTAATGACTCCTTAGCCATAGCGTCATCACAAATTAGCCATTTGATTCACCCTAATCCCCATTCATTACTCACATGTATAATACCAAATCTAACCCATAAATTGACCCACAAATGGGTCATGGGTTTCAATAAAAATAGCCCCTTTAAATTTAACCTAAACCCCATTTTTCCTTGGGTCTTTTTCACCACATTTAGATCCATAACAAGCCCTCCCATGAGGAGGTTTACATCTTGCAATTTAAATCATCAATTTTGATCATCAATTTGGTATATTTTGGTCCATCAAAACTACCAAACACATCACCCTAAGGTTCATCATTCATTGGTGACATTTAAGACCATAACAACATTAACCTTCATCCATGGATTCTCTCATTTAAAAAACCCCTTTAAAATTTACTATCATTTTTTCACTCAAAACCTTCAAAATCATTAACCCCTTCCATGGTTTTAAACCTAAAAACCCAATTTCATCACCATAGGATTTAAAAACATTCCATCCATAAAATTATGAATACATTACCATAGGGTTCATCAACACCACCAACATTCCCATTTTTTTTTCCATTATTTTACATCCATCATCATTCCACATTCAAATCCCCTTTTAAAACTTACCAACATTTTATCATTTAAAACCCTAACATCATTAATCATTCTTTCATGATACTAACCCTAAAAACTCCATTAAAGATCCTTAATTACCTAAATTTAACCATTAAAATCTTCAAACCCTAAATCATCCTCCATGACTTCCATTCTTTAAAACCCTAATTCATCACTTAATTATCTACCATGGTTCCTTCCAAAATTTCCATACATTCATTGCTTAAATAATTTAAATACATAATGTCCTTAATCCATTTGTTTTTTCTTAATCTATCTCTGTAATGGCTCGGAAATTGTAAATCAATGAATATGTGAATATTATTTATTTTAAGGATGAAAAATTGGGAAAATTGATGGAATAAATGGTAAATGGACCAAAATTTGGGTAAAGGCCCAAGTAGGGCCGAATGGACTATGGATTGGATTTAAGTTTACTTAAAGGGTCAGGGATGGTCAAATTGGGCCCAATACCCATTTGGGACCCAATGGATCAGATTGATGTAAGCCCTAAGGTAAATGGGTAAGAGGAAAATGTAATTAGGCCATAGGCCCAATGGTGATCCAATTGGAATGAATGGAATGGATTTAAATCACCTAAGTTAATTTGAATTAAGCCAAGGTGATGTGGCCAAGTGGGACCCACCTCCACCTCATCAAGTGAGGTGGCGTGTGGACCAAGAATTGGTGGGGCCGGCCACCAGGTTGACTTGGTCAACCATGGGTGGATTTCATAGAGGGAATTGAATGGAATTAAATTAGTGGGGATTAATTAACCTAAGTTAAAGGACTTAATTAATTAAATAATTAAATTATTAAAATGGTGGTTAAAGGTGGTCAAATGGTCAATGAAAGACCAAAACCATCCATTAGAAGAAAAAAAAAGAAAAACACGTTGGCTAGTTGCTTGGGCCATAAAGCATGAGAAATATCATGTGGGGTAGTTGGGATAATTAATGTAAAGTGGAAATTAGGTAAGCAAATGGGGATAAGGCTTATCTTTTCTTTTCTCCCTCTCTTTTCATTCTCATTTCACTCTTTCCTCTCTTTCACTCTCTCATGGACGTCCCCTACTAGGAAGAGAAGATAAGAAGAAAAAAAAAGTTAAGGAGAAAAGAAGAGAAGGAGAGAAGAAAGGGTTAAGCTTGGGCCCTCCACCTCAAGGCCAAGAAAGTTAGACACCTCTTTATCCTCTCCTCCCTTTTCTCTCTCAAATCAAACCCTATCATGGCCAATCCTAAGTTAGGAGGGTTTCACCATTGATCAAGCATCCTGGCCTACCAAATATAAAGAGGAAGGAGAAAGGAGATAAAGGAAGCCGACGGGGGTGGCGGAAATCGGAGGAGACGACGGATTGTGAGTATTTATTAAACAAGAAATTTTGGATTTTTAGGGTTTAAAAATTGGGATTCATTTGTGTTAAATTTAATGGTGGCCAAATGATTTTATGCCATGGATTTTAAATCCATCAAATGGAAGGATGGAAAGTGGAGGAAACCCTAATGGATAAATTAGGGTTAGGGAAAGAAAAATAAAATAAAAATAAAAATAAATATAAATGGATAAAGGATTATGTAATTAATGTGTGAAGTTGTTTGGGTTTTAAGGAATGGGGGACATTATGTAATTTAGCTAATTAAGCATGAAATTATGTGATTGGAAGAAAATCATGGGCCATACATGGCCGAACCCCATGGTGGGTGATTAGGTGTTTGATTTAATTGGTTAGGATTTTAAAGAATGGAAGACAATGAGGGTAGCTAATGAATTTTAGGGTTTTAAATGAATAAATGTGGGTAAGTTTTAAAAGGGTTTTTATGATGAAATGCAAAGGGGTTTTATGGCCTTGAATGGCATAGAAGAGAATGAAGTATGAACCATGGGTTCGGCCATTGTGTATGGCCGAACCCTATGTTGTTGTGTGTGAATTTAATGGGTTTGGAAGGAGGTACTAACATATTTGAGAATGGTGATGGTTTTAAATGGACTTTAAGCATAGATTTAATGGTTTGAGTATGTTTGAAACCATGAAAAGATGAGGGGGAATGTTAGTAGTTTTGATGGACTCAAGAGATGAAACCAATGTTGATCAAATGGGTGATCTAAATGAATGATGAAATCCCCATATGGAGGGACTTGTGATGAATTCAAATGTGTAACAATGGACCCAAGAAAAAATGGGATAAATGCATCATGGGTTCGGCCATGGTGTATGGCCGAACCCATGACCCATTTGTGGGTAAAAGTATGGATTAAAATTTGGTATTATGTGTGGGAGAAATGAATGAGGGTTAGAGTGTTTAAATGGCTGATTTTTCTAGTGTGGTTAGGTTGTGGGTGATGAGACATCAATGGACCCATTTTGTGAATAAATTAAGGCCTAAGATTAATGTGTATTTGTATGTAGGTTAATGGAGTTTAAGTAAATTTAATGGCTAATTTTAATGGTCATGTGACATGGTGGAGTGGGTCATTAATGGACCTAAATCCATGAATGAATTTTGGACAAAGAAATGTATAATTAAGTGAAGGTTTAACTAAGGGAAAGGTAGTGGCAAAACCGTAAATATTGGTCAAAATGAAGCAACCCACTAAGACATGATGTATGGGCTTAGAAATGGTTAAAAATGGACTGATTATGTTTATGTAATAAGGTATTGGATATCGCGAGAGGTACGCGTGTCGGTAGCCGGACTATCGGACGAAAACGAAATAGAAGAAATCGAATCGGTATTCGGTAGGATTTCTACCTATTTGTAAGACATGGATTAGGTGTTATGTGAATGGTTAATGCTTTATTTTTGGAAATTATATTTTTTGTTATACAATGGGTTATGAAATTATGGTTTATATGTGATTATGGCATATGGTTAACCTATGAGTTATTGTTAGTGATATGAGTAATATGTAAAGGCTATGACCCAAATATATTACATAGCATAATGCATTACATCTCATGCATGGCATGGGCCGAAAAAAAATAAACAAACCGGAGTCTATGCTCCGTCGGGGCGACCGAGAACAGGCATGGGGATAGCCTGATAGGTTATAACCGGAGTCCATGCTCTGTCGGGGTGACCGAGAACAGACATGGGGATACCTTGACGAGGTCTTGCCGTCAAGGGGGATATGATATCATGATGGTAGGGATGATGGGTGGGATTCATAACATAGACACCCATAGCATGGCATTCACTTTATAATTTCATTATATGGTTGTTCACCAGTTTTCACTATGTTATTATCTGCATGCTATTATTACTAATCCATGTGCTAGCCCTACTCGGAGTCCTACCGGGCGCGTTGTTTAACGCCCTACTTCTCCCCTAGTTGATGGCGCAGGAGATGGCGGAACGGAGGGGCGTGACGGGAGCCAAGCTTAGGAGCTTGGGAAGGCGAACTGCTAATTTATTTATGTTTATTTTGGAAATGTACATTTGAATATCGTAGCTTGTTGGAAATGTAATAATTTAGATAACTTGCTATGTTTTAGGATTTTAGTTTACACATTATGATTTTGAGATATATTAGTAACTAAATGAATGTTTTTTCCCTGCTATCTGAAAACTGGTAGGATAGTCTCTATTATAATATTTCGCATTAAGTTGTATTCCACGAGCTTACGTCTACGTGTGAACCGTTCTCGTGGACTTCGTTCCACGCACACGTAGGGTTGGCCAGTTAAGGGCCGGGCTTTAGAAGCCCGGACTTAACTCGTGTCGTGACGATCGCGCCCTTTGTCACTTTTATTTAAAAAAAATATATATACTCTGATTTTACGGTGAAAAGGGGCGGGCGTTACAGTTGGTATCAGAGCGAACTCGGAAGAAAAAAAAATCACTTTAAGTTGGAATTATCAAACGTAGCGAAATAGGAAAATCTCCCCGATTTCCCCGAATTAAAAATAAACATTTGATAGTTGGGAAGTTTTCTCTCAAACCAAGTGTGCATATTTGGCAACTTCCCCCCAAATGGAAAGAAAAACATTTGATATTTAGGAAATTTTCCCCCAAAAATGAAGTATACATAGTCGGTATTTATTTTTTCCCCAAACTGAAGAAAGTATTTGATACTTAGGGAATTTTTTTCTCAAAATATATGAATACAACAATTCTACGAAGGACCTAAATCAATAAGTATTTTCGATGATTTAGGAAAATGCCTCGGAAGAGAAGATCCCGACAAAACCCCCGGGTAGAGGAAGAGGTGTCACGACCTCATCAGGAAGAGGGGGTATAGCCACCGCATCAAGAGGGGGTACAACCACCGCATCAAGAGGGGGTACAGCCACCTCATCAAGCAGAGAGACAGAATAGTATAAACATACAAGGTGTACCTCCCGAGTTAAAAGACGTAGTTCAAGCGGCAGTCGCTGTTGCTCTTCAACAACATTTGAGCGGAAATGCGACTACTAGCGACACCAGTAAACGGAAGATGGTCAAAGACTTCCAGCAACAGCGCCCTCCCTATTTCAGAGGAAAAAAAGGGGTTGTAGGAGTAGATCATTGGTTAAAGAAAATCACTCAGATCTTGAATCTGCTTCAGATTTCCAGTCCGACTGACAGAATCTTACTAGCAACAACTCAACTGATTGAGGATGCCAGTAATTGGTGGGAAGTGGTAGAAAAACAGCAAGCACTGGTGCTAGAAGGGCAAAGGATTGCCATGACTTGGGAATGGTTCTCAGCCACTTTTCTAGAACAGTATTTCCAGAGGAAGAAAGAGAGAGCCAGACTCAAGCTTTTATATCATTAGTACAAGGCAATATGACGGTGGCAGAGTACCATAGGGAGTTCCTTCGTCTATCTGTCTACGCATTCTACATGGTGGATACTGAGCACTGGAGGGCCCGTAAGTTTGAGTGGGGCCTTCGGCCGAGCATCAAGGCTAGGGTGACAGTATTCAAGGAACCTACATTGGCAGGGGTGGTCAGCAGGGCCACTATAGTGGAACGGGAATTGAATGAGATAGTGCGGCCTGAAAACCGAGGGTAGAGTGGGCGGGGCACATTTCAACCCAACAAGAGGTTCCGCCCGAGTTTCAGCAGACCCTCACCCTCTACTGGATCTACAGGGGGCTTTCGCCCCAATCAACCCTCCCCGTCAGCATCAGTCACCTAGGTCCCACGGGGTGGGAGCACTTGCTATCAGTGTGGTCAACAGGGCCACTTCAAGAGGGAATGTCCACAGCTCAGCAGACTTTCTAACTTCAGGGGTTCTTCCCGCCCTCTAGCTAAACCAGCTCAGTCGCGAGGAGGCAGAGCATATAACCCGAAGGGGTGGGCGACAAACCCTACAGGATCGGGGCAAATCTTTGCCATAGCTCCTCCAGCAGCGGCGGATCACTCAGTGATTCAAGGTATGGCCGTAGTTGGTAGTTCCTATGCTGTGGCATTGTTTGATTCTGGAGCATCTCATTCATTTATATCTGCTGCATTCATATCTGCTACGGGCACTTTAGTACAAAAACTGTCCACATCACTTACCATTGTATCCCCCGTTGGAGACACGTCCTTGGGACTCATATGCACGGCACTGAACACTGAACTCGCTGGATTTAGATTCGAGTTCAACTATTTGGTAATCGATATGGCGGAATACGATGTTATATTTGGTATGGATTGGTTGGCTACATATCAGGCCCATATTGATTGCCATCTTCGTAGGGTGATATTTTGGTCACCCGAAGGAAAGCGGTATATATTGCCCGCTGACAGACAAGGCATTCCTAGAAGGCTGCAGGAAGAATTGAACCACCTTGTCTTGAACAACATTAGATTAGACAGAGCACCAGGGGCTGAACTTCCGGCGGTAATAGCAGATTATGCCGAGATATTCCCAACAGAGCTCCCTGGTTTACCACCCAAGAGGGAGTTAGACTTTGAGATCAAGTTGTCCAGGCATTGCTCCAGTATCATTGCCTCATTACCGGATGGCACCGGCTGAGATGACTGAGTTGAAGAAGCAGATTGATGAACTGCTCAGACTGGGTTTTATTCGGAACAGCACATCAGCATGGGGAGCCCCAGTATTATTTGTGAAAAAGAAAGATGGTACCCTGCGGATGTGTGTGGATTACAGGAAATTGAATCAATTGACTGTCAGGAACAAGTATCCCCTACCCAGGATTGATGATCTATTTGATCAACTTAGGGGTTCCTCTCACTTCTCCAAGATTGATCTGATGTCCGGATATCATCAAATCCGGGTCAGAGAGGAGGACATAGAGAATACAACCTTCAAGACACGGTATGGTCTATATGAGTATGTAGTCATGCCGTTTGGGCTTACTAATGCACCAGCTGTGTTCATGGACCTGATGAATAGGATATTCCGGCCTTACTTAGATCAGTTTTTGATCGTATTTATTGATGACATCCTGATCTATTCCAAGAGTCAGGAAGAACATGTTGAACACCTGCGGATAGTTCTGGACACCCTGAAGAGGAACCAGTTGTATGCCAAAGCCAGCAAGTGTGAGTTCTGGCTATCTAAGGTTAACTTCTTGGGACACGTTATATCAGAGGAAGGTATAGCGGTGGATCCGGCTAAGGTAGCGGTAGTGAAGGAGTGGAAAGTGCTGACAAATGTGACCGAGATCCGCAGTTTTCTGGGATTAGCCGGTTACTAGAGGAAATTCATCATGGACTTCTCCAAGATTGCAGCTCCACTTAGTCGACTCACTCAGAAAGGAGTCAAATTTGAGTGGTCGGATCTGTGTAATTGGAGATTTGAGGAGCTAAAGGAGAAGCTTACAACCACTCCTATTTTAATTTTGCCGGAAAAAGGCAGAAATTATGAGGTGTATTGTGATGCCTCAGGAGAGGGACTGGGGTGTACACTCAGTCAAGGTGATCGGGCAGTGGCGTACGGATCAAGACAGTTAAAAATTCATGAACGCCACTATCCTACACATGATTTGGAGCTAGCAGCAGTGGTTTTCGCTCTCAAAAGCTGGAGACACTATCTGTATGGTGAGAAATTTGAGGTGTTTTCTGATCACAAGAGTTTGAAATATTTGTTTGATCAGAAGGAACTCAACATGAGACAACGCCGCTGGATGGAATATCTGGCAGATTATGACTTTGCACTCCGATATCATCCCGGCAAGGCGAATAAGGTGGCGGATGTTCTCAGCCGCATGTCACATGCGACAGTAGCTAGCTTGATCAGGACGGAATGGGAGGTATTGAATACTATCAGAGAGTTCAAACTCTACCTCAATAATCATGGGACCATATATAGGGTTTAGGATTTTTTGGTTTTAGGGTTTGAAGGCTTGGGGTTTAGGGTTTACGGTTAGTGTTTAGGATTTTACGGTTTTAGGGTTTAGGGTTTAGGGTTTTAGGGTTTTAATATAATGGCCTGGAATTTGTAAATCAATATATAAGTGAATATTATTTATTTTAATGGTGGAAATTGGAAATTAAATCACCTAAGTTTGTGATCAGTTAGGGACTTAATCGTGGATAAAATATGGACAAAGGCCCAAGTATGGCCCAATGGACCATGGATTGGATTTAAAATCATTTAAATGGTCAATGATGGTCAATTGGGCCAAGGATGGTCAAATTGGGCCCAATACCCATTTGGGACCCAATGGGTCAAGATAATGTAAGCTCTAAGGTAAATGGGTAAGGGTGAATTTAATTGGGCCATGGGCCGAATGGTGATCCAATAAGAGGAATGGATTTAATTAAATTTAAATCACCTAAGTTGGTGATGAATTGACCAAGGTGACATGGCCGATTGGGACCCACCTCCACCTCACCAAGTGAGGTGGCGTGTGGACCAAGGATTAGTGGGGCTGGCCACCATGGTTGACTTGGTCAACCATGGGTGGATTTCATGGAAGAAATTTAATGGAATTAAATTAAATAGGAATTAATTAACCTAAGTAATGATCCAATTAACTAATTAATTAATCTAATCAAATGGTGGTCAAATAGTCAAAGTTGGAAGACCAAAACCACTCTAAGAAACACAAACCACTTCAAACAAAAACAAAATAAACCATGTGCTTAAGGTGGTGGTTTTATCCCAACCACCACCATTAAACACATTAACCCATGTGTGGTAGGTGGGGAACCTAATGATGAAGTTTAACAACCAAGAAATGAGATGACTTTTCATCTCATTCTCTCCATTCCATCTAACTCTTTCACTCTCTCCCTCTCTTGCCCTCTCAAAAATTGTCCCTCACACACCCAAGGAAGAGAGGAAGAAAACTAAGAAGAGAAAAATAAAACTAAGGAAGAAGGAGGAGAAAAGCTTAGAGAAGAGGAAGAAAAGCCCAAGTGTTGGCCGACCACCTCAAGACGAAAAACCTTGAGACATCTCTTTCATCTCCATCCTCCCTCTCTCTCTCAAATCTAACCCATGATGGCCGAACCCAAGCTTGGAGGTTCTTCATCTTGATCAAGCATCCTAGCCGATCAACAAAGGAGAAGAAGAAGAAAGGAGGCCAAGGAGTCCGAAGGGAGCAAAGAAAGTCGGAGCAGCCGACCGGATTGTAAGTATTTCTTAAACAAGAGGTTATATTTTTAAAGATTTAAAAAGAGATCATGAAATCCATTTTTCTTGGATTGGATGGTGGCCAAAAATATCATGGGCCTTGGATCTAAGATCCATCCAAAGATGAAGTAAGAAATGGATAAAATGGGAGAGATAAATTAAAAAAAAATGGATATTAAGGACACTATGTATTTAGATTTAATTAAGCATGGAAGTATGATTTTGAAGAATGGAAACCATGGAATATGATTAATGATTTTAAAGATGTTGAATGATTAAATGTTAGTGATTATGTAAAGGGGTTTTAAATGAGAAGATCATAGAAGGATGATTTATAATTGTTAGGATTTTTTTTTAATGATGAAATTTGTGGGAAATGTAAATAGTTTTATGGCCTCAAGAGGCATAAAGGAATAATGGACCATGAACCATGGGTTCGGCCATGGTGTATGGCCGAACCCTATGGTGATGTTTAATAATTTTAATGGGAGTGAAAAGATGGAAGATGATGGAGGAAGTTGATAGTTTTTAAATGGATTTGTAAGTATAGGATATAATGTTTTAAAGGTGTGAAATTAGGGATGAACCATGAACCTCATAGGAGGGTTTATTTTGGATCTAAATAATGTAAATAGGCCTAAGAAAATAATGGGAACTTTTGATGGACTAAGTATTTTGGAACCATGGAAAACAAATGGGGAATGTAGCTAAGTTGATGGACTCAAAATATATTTAATGTTGATAAAAAAGGAATGATTTAAATGCATAATGTAAAACCCCTCATGGAAGGGCTTATGATGGATTCAAATGTGTAACAATGGACCTAAGAAAAATGGAGAAAGAGACATCATGGGTTCGGCCATGGTGTATGGCCGAACCCATGACCCAATTGTAGATCATTTTTGGTCTAAGATTAATGTGTATGTATATGCTTAAATGAATAGAGATTAGGTTAATCAATGGCTAATTTTAATGATCATATGGCATGGTTGATGGGTCATTAACGGACCTAAGTTAGGGATCACTAAGGGGTCTAAGTTTAATGAACAATCATGGACCAAAAATGTATATGGTTAAGTGAATGTCTAACCATGGGAGAGGTAGTGGCAAAACCGTAAATAATGGCCAAAGTGAAGAACCCCATGGGAAATGATTATGGACTTAGGGGCTCTAAGTAACAACCATATGTACGATTAATGAAGCCTAGGGTGGCTGGTTTTTAAGATTCATTCAATTAAAATAATTAACAGATTAAATGGGACCCACAAACCTAGTTAGTGAGGTTCGGCCATGGTGTATGGCCGAACCCCACTAAGGCTTGGGTAATGGATTTGGACATGATTAAAACATGAACTAATTGATAATGTATAATAAGGTATCGGATATCGCAAGCGGTACGCGTATCGGTGATCGGATTATCGGACGGAAATGAAAAAGGACGCTAGTCGGTATTCGGTAGGATTCCTACCTATTTGTAAGCCGTGGATTATGTATTATATGTTGGCTTCTTTAATTTATTTTGATAATTATGTGATTGGTACTATGATGGGTTTTAAGGTTATGAATTATATGTTAATACTATGAATTCTATTTTAATGTTATGCATTATATGTTAAGGCTATGTATTATATATTAAGGTTATGAATTATATATATTACATAGCATAATGCACTTACATCTCATGCATGGCATGGGCGGGAAAATAAAGAAACCGGAGTCCATGCTCCGTCGGGGCGACCGAGAAGCAAACATGGGGATAACTCGATATGCTATAACAGGAGTCCATGCTCTGTCGGGGAGACTGAGAAGCAAACATGGGGACACCTTGACGAGGCCTTGCCGTCAAGGGGGATATGACATTGTATGATGGTATGGATGATGGGTGGGACACATGACATAGGCACCCATGGCATGGCATTCATTTTATGGGTTTTATTATATTGTTATCGGTATGCTTGTTGTCACTAATCCATGTGCTAGCCCTACTCGGAGTCCTACTGGGCGCGTTGTCTAACGCCCTACTTTTACCCTAGCTGATGACGCAGGAGACGGCGGAAACGGTGGACGCGAAGGGAGCCAAGCTTAGGAGCTTGGGAAAGCGGCTACTTAGTTTATTTAAGTTTTATTTTGGAAATGTAATTTAAGTAGCTTAGCTTGTCGGCATGTAATAATTTTAGATTTCTTGCTATGGTTTGGACTTTACCTTTGTTTGTGATAATTTGAGGTATTTAGTAATTGATGGTGTATCTTCCCTGCTATCTAAAACTAGTAGGATAGATTCTATTATAAGCCCCGCTTTAATGTTTATTTTCCGCAAGCTTACTTCTACTTGTGAACCGTTCTTCATGGACTTAGTTCCACGCACACGTAGGGTTGGCCAGTTAAGGGCCGGGCTTTAGAAGCTCGGACTTAACTCGCATCGTGACGTCTCGCGCCCTTTGTCACTTTCATTTCAAATATATATATATATATATATATATATATATATATATATATATATATATATATATACTGTGATTTTCGGTGAAAAGGGGCGGGCGTTACATTTAGGGTTTTAGGGCTTAGGGTTTAGAGTTTTCTGGTTTTAGGGTTTTAAGGCTTAGGGTTTAGGATTTTTGGATTTTAGGATTTTAGGGTTTAGAGTTTAAGCTTTAGGGTTTAGGGTTTAGTGTTTAGTGTTTTAGGGTTTAGAGTTTGAGGGCTTTTGGGTTTTAGGGTTTAGGGTTTAGGGTTTAGATTGTAGTACGGTTTTCAGTTTAGAGTTTAAGGTTTTAGGGTTTTATTGTTTTAGGTTTTAGGGTTTAGGGTTTTAGGGTTTGAAGGGTTTAGGGTTTTATGGGTGCTAGCGTTTTAGGGTTTAAAGTAGGTTTTAAGGTAGGGTTTTAGGATTTGGGATTTAGGGTTTTAAGGGTTTAGGGATTTTGAGGTTAGGGGTTTAGCGTTTATGGTTTACGGTTAGTGTTTAGGGTTTTAGGGATTTACGGTTTTAGGGTTTAGGGTTTAGTGTTTTAGGGTTTTAGGTCTTAGGGTTTAGGATTTAGTGTTTAGGGCTTTAGGGTTTCACGGTTTTAGGGTTTAGGATTTTACGATTTTAGGGTTTAGAGTTTAGGGTTTTAGGGTTTAGGGTTTTAGGGAATAGGGTTTTGGTGCTTAAGGTTTTCACGGTTTAGGGTTTTAGGGTTTTAGGGATTAGGTTTTCGGGTTTAGGATTTAGGGTTTAGGTTTTAGGGTTTAGAGTTTAGGGTTTAGGTTTTAGGGTTTAGGGTTTAGTGTTTTGGGTTCTAGGGTTTTATGGGTTTTGGGTTTAGGGTTTTAAGAATTTTGGTTTAGGGTTTAGGGTTTAGGGTTTTAGGGATTAGGATTTTTGGGTTTTGGGTTTGGGGTTTAGCGTTTTTAAGGTTTTAGGGTTTTTGGGTTTAAGGTAGGATTTTAGGATTTAGGGTTTAGGGTTTTAAGGTTTATGGGTTTTAGGGTTTAGTGTTTTAGGGTTTTAGGGATTTAGGGTTTAGGGTTTAGGTTTTACGGATAAGGGTTTAGTGTTTAGGGTTTGGGTTCTAGGGGATTAGGATTTAGGACTTAGGGCTTTGGGTTTTAGGGTTTTCGGGTTTAGGATTTAGGGTTTAGGCTTTTTTGGTATTAGGGTTTTAAGGTTTAGGGTTCAGGAATTTCTGGTTTGGAGTTCAAGGTTTAGGATTTGGGGTTTAGTGTTTAGGGATTTAGGGTTTAGGGTTTTGGTTTTTAGGGGTTTACGGTTTTAGGTGTTTAGGGTTTAGGGTTAGGGTTTAGGTTTTAGGTTTTAGGGTTTAGGTTTTATGGTTTTAGGTTTTTAGGGTTTTAGTGGTTTAGGGTTTAGGGTTTAGGGTTTAGGTTTTAGGGTTTAAGTCTTTTAGGGTTTAGAGTTTAGGGTTTAGGGTTTAGGGTTTAGGGTTTCGGGTTTGGGATTTAGTGTTTAGGGTTTTAGGGTCTTAGGGGTTTTGGGTTTAGGGTTTAGGGTTTAGGGTTTTAGGGGTTGAGGGTTATAGGGTTTAGGGTTTAGGTTTTAGGGTTTAGGGTTTTGGGTTTTGGGTTTCTGGTTTTAGAGTTTTAGGGTTTAGGGTATTAGGGGTTTAGTGTTTACGGTTTAGGGTTTAGAGTTTAGGCTTTATGGTTTTAGAGTTTAGGGTTTAGGGTTTAGAGTTTGAGGGTTTTAGGGTTTAGGGTTTAGGGTTTTGGGTTTTGGCTTTAAGGTTTTAGGGTTTTAGTGTTTTAGGTTTAGGGTTTTATAGGGTTTTAGGATTTAAGGTAGGGTTTTAGGATTTAGGGTTTTAAGGGTATAGGGATTTAGAGGTTAGGGTTTTAGGGTTTTAGGATTTAGGGTTTACGGTTAGTATTTAGGGTTAAGTGGTTTTACGGTTTTCGGGTTTAGGGTTTAGGGTTTAAGGGTTTAGGGTTTAGGGTTTAGGGTTTTTTGGTTTTAGGGTTTTCATGTTTAGGGTTTAGGATTTTCGGGTTTAGAGTTTATGGTTTAGGGTTTAGGATTTAGTGTTTAGGGTTTTAGGGTTTTAGGGGTTTAGGGTTTAGGGTTTTGGGCTTTAGGGTTTAGGCTTTAGGGGTTTAGGGTTTAGGGTATTGGGTTTAGGGTTTAGGGTTTAGGGTTTAGGTTTTAGGGTTTAGGGTTTTAGTGGTTTAGGGTTTAGGAGTTATGGTTTAGGGTTTTAGGTTTTGGGTTTTAGGGTTTTCGGGTTTTATGGTTTAGTGTTTAGGGTTTTTGGGTTTTAGGGATTAGGGTTTTGGATTGGTTTAGGGTTTAGGGTTTTAGGGTTTAAGGTTTAGGGTTTAGGGTTTAGGGTTTTGGTTTTAGGGTTAAGGGTTTCGGGTTTAGGGTTTAGGGCTTAGGGTTTATGGTTTAGGGTTTAGGATTTAGGATTTAGGGTTTTAAGGGTATAGGGATTTAGAGGTTAGGGTTTTAGGGTTTAGGGTTTTTGATTAGTGTTTAGGGTTAAGGGGTTTTACGGTTTTAGGGTTTTTGTGTTTAGGGTTTTAGGGTTTAGCGTTTTTTGGTTTTAGGGTTTTAACATGTAGGGTTTAGGATTTTCGGGTTTAGAGTTTATGGTTTAGGGTTTATGGTTTATTGTTTAGGGTTATAGGGTTTTAGGGTTTTAGGGGTTTAGGGTTTAGGGTATTGGGTTTAGGGTTTAGGGTTTAGGTTTTAGGGTTTAGGGTTTTAGGTTTTTAGGGTTTTAGTGGTTTAGGGTTTAGGAGTTATGGTTTAGGGTTTTAGGGTTTTAGGTTTTAAGTTTTAGGGTTTTGGGGTTTTATGGTTTAGTATTTAGGGTTTTTGGGTTTTAGGGATTAGGGTTTTGGATTTAGGGTTTAGGGTTTAGGGTTTTATGGGTTAAGGCTTAGGTTTAGGGTTTAGGGTTTTGGTTTTAGGGCTTAGGGTTAAGGGTTTCAGGTTTAGGGTTTAGGGTTTAGGGTTTAGGGTTTAGGTGTAACGCCCGCCCCTTTTCACTGAAAATCAGAGTCTATTTTTTTTTTTTTTTTGAAATAAAAGTGACAAAGGGCGCCGACGTCACGACGCGAGTTAAGTCCGAGCTTCTAAAACCCGGCCCTTAACTGGCCAACCCTACATGTGCGTGGAACGAAGTCCACGGAGAATGGTTCACACGTAAAAGTAAGCTTGCGGAATATTAAATTAAGTGCGGAAATATAATAGAGCCTAATCCTAACAATTTCTAGATAGCAGGGAAGATTACATCTTTCAAATTACTAAATTACTTCAAAATGATAATATCCGAAATAAAATCCAAACCATAGTAAGTAATCTAAATTATTACATTTCGACGAGTTAGCTATTCAAATTACATTTTCAAAATAAATTAAATAAACTAAGTAGTCCGTCTTCCTAAACTCCTAAGCTTGGCCTCTGTCTCGTCCTTCGTGTCCGGCATCTCCTGCGTCATCAGCTAGGGTAGAAGTAGGGCATTAGACAACGCGCCCAGTAGGACTCTGAGTAGGGCTAACACATGGATTAGTGATAACAAAGCATATAGAGAATATTACAACAAAACCATGCAGTTTGGTGCAATGTCATGCAATGGGTGTGCTATGTCATGAATCCCACCCATCAATCTCATCATCATCATACAATGTCCCTTTTTCAACCATACATAATGTCATATCCCCCTTGACGGAAAAACCTCGTCAAGATATAACCAATCACAATGTATCCCCCTTGACGGTAAGGCCTCGTCAAGGTGTCCCCATGCTTGCTTCTCGGTCGCCCGACGGAGCATGGACTTCAGTTATAGCCTATCAGGCTATCCCCATGAATGCTTCTCGGTCGCCCCAACGGATCATGTACTCCGGTTATAGCCTATCAGGCTATCCCCATGAATGCGTCTCGGTCGCCCCGACGGAGCATGGACTCCGGTTTCCTTTCATCCTTCTCACGCCATATCCTTCCCATGTCATGCATGAGATGTAGATGCCATATGCCATGTAATTTTTTTATGATAGCACAAACCATGGCATTTAAAATCCCATCAATGAAACATAAATTTGATTATAAAAAATAGATCAAGCAAAGCATTAATATATACATCATAGCCTTAAAACCTATCTTTAAACAATCATATGCTTACCGAAATAAATCAAAGGAAAACCATCACATGATACTTAATCCAAAAGCCGTCTTAAAATAATCACATGATTACCAAAAATAAATTAAAGAAAAACTATCACATAATACTTAATCCATGGCTTACAAAAAGGTTAGAATCCTACCAAATACCGACTAGCATCCCTTTTTCGTTTTCGTCCGATAATCAGGTCACCGATCGTGCCATTTTCGATGTCCGGTACCTTATTATACATTACCAAATCAGTCCATACTTTTAACCATTTAAGTCCACTAATCACACCTTAGAGGGATTCGGCCATACACCATGGCCGAACCTCACTAACAGGTTTGCGGGTCCCATTTAATCCATTAATTACCTTTAATTACATGAGTCTAGAAACTAGTCACCCTAGACTTTATTTAACCATACATAAGTTTATTACTTTAAGCCCTTAAGTCCATGATCATCTTCCATGGGTTCTTAAACTTGGCCATTATTTACGGTTTTGCCACTACTCCTCCATGGTTAGGCTCTCATGTCATTTCTCCATTCTTAGGCCCATAGTCGATCCATAATCTTGGATCCATTTATGACCCATCAACCATGACATAAAATTATTAAAAACAGCCCTTTATTTAATCTAATTCCCATCAATTAATCCATATGCATATACCTTAATCTTAGTCCATCAATTGGTTCACAAAATGGGTCCATTTATGTCTCATTAACCATGACACAACAACATTAGAATTCAGCCATTTAATTAACTTAACCTTTATTCATTCAACACATATGTAACCCCATACTTAGCCCATCAATTGATCCATAGACTTGGATCCCTTAATGACTCCTTAGCCATAACATCATAAAAAATTAGCCACTTGATTCACCCTAACCCCATTCATTACTCATGTATAATACCAAATTTAACCCATAAATTGACCCACAAATGGGTCATGGGTTTCAATAAAATTAGCCCCTTTAAATTTAACCTAAACCCCATTTTTCCTTGGGTCTTTTTCACCACATTTAGATCCATAACAAGCCCTCCCATGAGGAGGTTTACATCATGCAATTTAAATAATCAATTTTGATCATCAATTTGGTATATTTTGGTCCATCAAAACTACCAAACACATCACCCTAAGGTTCATCATTCATTGGTGACATTTAAGACCATAACAACATTAACCTTCATCCATGGATTCCCTCATTTAAAAAACCCCTTTAAAATTTACTATCATTCTTTCACTCAAAACCTTCAAAATCATTAACCCCTTCCATGGTTTTAAACCTAAAAACCCAATTTCATCACCATAGGATTTAAAAACATTCCATCCAAATTTATGAATACATTACCATAGGGTTCATCAACACCACCAACATTCCCCATTTTTTTTTTCCATTATTTTACATCCATCATCATTCCACATTCAAACCCCCTTTTAAAACTTACCAACATTTTATCATTTAAAACCCTAACATCATTAATCATTCTTTCATGATACTAACCCTAAAAACTCCATTAAAGATCCTTAATTACCTACATTTAACCATTAAAATCTTCAAACCCTAAATCATCCTCCATGACTTCCATTCTTTAAAACCCTAATTCATCACTTAATTATGTACCATGGTTCCTTCCAAAATTTCCATACATCCATTGCTTAAATAATTTAAATACATAATGTCCTTAATCCATTTGTTTTTTCTTAATCTATCTCTCCCATGTTTGTATAAAATTTTTAATACATAAAACCCTTAAAGTATCCTTTATTTTTATTTCTTTTCTTAATCCATCTCTCCCACTTTATCCATTTCTCATCTTTCCATTGGCCACCATCAAATCTAATAAGAATGGATCCCAAATCTTAAACCCTAAAAATTCAAATCTCTTGTTTAGGAATTACTTACAATCCGACGTCTCTTCCGGCTTTTCTTTCTCCTCTTGATTTCCTTAGCCTCCTTTCTCCTTCTTCTTGATCTTTGGTCGCCAAGATGCTTGATCAATGATAAAAACCTCCAAGCTTGGGTTCGGCCATCATGGGTGTGTTTGAGAGAGAGGGGAAGAATAAAGATGAAAGAGATGTCTCAAGGTTTTGTCTTGAGGTGGTCGGGCAACACTTTGGGCTTTTCTTCCTCTTCTCTAAGCTTTTCTCCTTCTTCTTCCTTAGTTTTCTTCCTCTCTTCCTTGGGTGTGTAAGGGACGATGTTGAGAGTGAAAGAGATGGAGGGAGTGAAAATGAGAATGGGATTTAAGAGATGAGATGAAACCATCTCTTTTTGGTTGTTAAGTTCTACTTTATCATTAACTCCACCCACCAACCTACACAAGATATTTTCCATGCTTTATGGTGGTGGTTGGGATAACCACCACCAAGCCCAACGTTTTTGGTGTTTTGAAATGGGTGGTTTTGGTCTTCCATTTGACCATTTGACCACCCTATTAGATAAATTAATCATTTAATTAATTAGATAATTAACTTAGGTTAATTTATTTCCACTTAACCTTATTTCATCTCTTTAAATTTCCTCCATGTATCCACCCATGGTTGACCAATTCAACCATGGTGGCCGGCTCCACCAATCCTTGGTCCACACGCCACCTCACTTGGTGAGGTGGAGGTGGGTCCCAATTGGCCATGCCACTTTGGTCAACTCATCACTAACTTAGGCGATTTAATTTAATCCATCTTCAACTACTTGGATCACCATTGGACCATGGCCCAATTAAATTTATTTTACCTATTCACCTTAGAGTTTACACCATCTTGATCCATTGGATCCCAAATGGGTATTGGGCCCAATTGACCATCATTGACCCTTTAAATGAATTTAAATCCAATCCACGGTCCATGGGCCCATACTTGGGCCTTTGTCCATATTTTGATCCATTTACCATCTATTCCCTTAAGTTTCTAATTTCCACCATTTAAAATAAATAATAACCACATATATATTGATTTACAAATTCCGGGCCATTACATTAGGATTTAGGGTTTAGGGTTTTAAGGGTATAAGGATTTAGAGGTTAGGGTTAAGGGGTTTTACGGTTTTAGGGTTTTAGGGTTTAGGGTTTTAGGGTTTAGGGTTTAGGGTTTAGGGTTTTTTTGGTTTTAGGGTTTTAACGTGTAGGGTTTAGGATTTTCGGGTTTAGAGTTTATGATTTAGGTTTTAGTGTTTAGGGTTTTAGGGGTTTAGGGTTTAGGGTTTTGGGCTTTAGGGTTTACGGTTTTAGGGGTTTAGGGTTTAGGGTATTGGGTTTAGGGTTTAGGGTTTAGGTTTTAGGGTTTAGGGTTTTAGGTTTTTAGGGTTATAGTGGTTTAGGGTTTAGGAGTTAGGGTTTAGGGTTTTAGGGTTTTAGGGTTTAGGATTAGGGTTTAGGGTTTAGGGTTTAGGGCTTAGGATTTAGTGTTTAGGGTTTTAGGGTTTTGTGGTTTTAGGGTTTAGGGTTTTATGGTTTTAGGGTTTAGAGTTTAGGGTTATATAGGGTTTTAGGGTTTAGGGTTTTAGTGGTTAAAGTTTTCACAGTTTAGGGTTTTAGGGTTTTAAGGATTACGGTTTTCTGGTTTAGGGTTTAGGGTTTAGGTATTAGGGTTTAAAGGTTTTAGGTTTTAGAGTTTAGGGTTTAGGTTTAGGGTCTTAGGGTCTTAGGGTTTCGGGTTTAGGGTTTTCGAGTTTTATTGTTTAGGGTTTCAGGTATTAGAGTTTAGGGTTCAGGTTTTACGGTCTTTGTGGTTAAGGTTTTCAGGGGTTTACAGGTTTTAGGGTTTTAGGGTTATAGGGTTTTAGTGGTTAAGGTTTTCATGGTTTAGGGTTATAGGGTTTTAGGGTTTAGGGTTTAGGGTATTTTGGTTTTAGGGTTTTGAGGCTTAGGGTTTAGGATTTTAGGTTTTAGGGTTTAGAGTTTAGTTATAGGTTTAGGGTTTAGGTTTAGTGTATAGGGTTTTAGGGATTAGAGTTCGAGGGTTTTAGGGTTTAGGGTTTAGGATTTAGGGTTTACGATTTTGGGTTTAGGGTTTAAGGTTTTAGGGTTTTAGTGTGTTAGGTTTTAGGGTTTATGGTTTAGGGTTTTTTGGGTTCTAGGGTTTTAGGATTTAAGGTAGGGTTTTAGGATTTAGAGTTTTGGGTTTTAAGGGTTTGGGGATTTAGAGGTTAGTGTTTTAGGGTTTAGGTTTTACGGTTCTTTTTTAGGGTTTTAGGATTTTACGGTTTTAGGGTTTAGGGTTTTAGGGTTTTAGGGCTTAGGGTTTTAGGGTTTAGGTGTAGGGTTTAGTGTTTAGGGTTTTAGGGTTTGACGGTTTTGGGGTTTAGGGTTTTACAGTTTTAGGGTTTAAAGTTTAGGTTTTAGTTGTTAAGATTTTCACGGTTTAGAGTTTTAGGGTTTTAGAGATTAGGGTTTTAGGGTTTAGGGTTTTAGAGATTAGGGTTTTAGGGTTTAGGGTTTGGGGTTTTTAAGGTTTTAGGGTTTTAGGGTTTAAGGTAGGATTTTAGGATATAGGGTTTAGGGTTTTAAGGTTTGTGGGTTTTAGAGTTTACGGTATTAGGGGTTTAGGGTTTAGGGTTTAGGATTTTGGTTTTAGGGTTAAGGGTTTAGGGTTTAGGGTCTAGGGTTCAGGGTTTAGGGTTTAGGGTTTAGGATTTAGGGTTTAGGGTTTTAAGGGTATAGGGATTTAGAGGTTAGGGTTTTAGGGTTTTAGGGTTTAGGGTTTTTTTGTTAGTGTTTAGGGTTAAGGGGTTTTACGGTTTTAGGGTTTTTGGGTTTAGGGTTTTAGGGTTTAGGGTTTAGGGATTAGGGTTTTTTGGTTTTAGGGTTTTAACATTTAGGGTCTAGGATTTTTGTGTTTAGAGTTTATGGTTTAGGGTTTAGGGTTTAGTGTTTAGGGTTTTAGGGTTTTAGGGGTTTAGGGTTTAGGGTTTAGCGTTTAGGGTTTAGGGTTTAGGGCTTTCGGGTTTACGGTTTTAGGGGTTTAGGGTTTAGGGTTTTGGGTTTAGGGTTTAGGGTTTAGAGTTTAGGGTTTTAGGTTTTAGGTTTTTAGGGTTTTAGTGGTTTAGGGTTTAGGAGTTACGGTTTAGGGTTTTAGGTTTTAAGTTTTAGGGTTTTGGGGTTTTATGGTTTAGTGTTTAGGGTTTTGGGGTTTTAGGGATTAGGGTTTTGGATTTAGGGTTTAGGGTTTAGGGTTTTAGGGGTTAAGGTTTAGGGTTTAGGGTTTAGGGTTTTTGTTTTAGGGTTAAGGGTTTCAAGTTTAGGGTTTAGGGTTTAGGGTTTAGGGTTTTGGTTTTAGGGTTAAGGGTTTCGGGTTTAGGGTTTTGGGGTTTAGGGTTTATGGTTTAGGATTTACGGTTTAGGGTTTTAAGGGTATAGGGATTTAGAGGTTAGGGTTTTAGGGTTTAGGGTTTTCGGTTAGTGTTTAGGGTTAAGGGGTTTTACGGTTTTAGGGTTTTTGGGTTTAGGGCTTTAGGGTTTAGGGTTTAGGGTTTTTTGGTTTTAGGGTTTTAACATGTAGGGTTTAGGATTTTCGCCTTTAGAGTTTATGGTTTAGGGTTTAGGGTTTAGTGTTTAGGGACCAGATAATTCCGTGTATGGTAGGTGGGGGACCTAATGATTGAGGGTAGAAACCAAAGATGAGATAGTTTTCATCTCATCTTCCAATCCCACTCCCATTTCACACGTTCTCCCTCCCTTGCACTTTCAAAACCGTCCCCTACATCCAACAAGAGAAAGAAAAAGAAAAACTAAGGACGAAAGGAGAAGAAGACTTAGAGAAGAGAAGTACAAGCAAAAGCCACCACCCAAGACCAAGGAGGCTAGGTGTTTTTCCCCATCCTCTCCTCTCTTCCCTCTCTCAAATCCAACCTTACCTTAGCCGAACCCAAACCTTGGAGACTCCATCTTGATCAAGCACCTTAACCCAAAGATCAAGGAGAAAAAGAGAAGAGAAGGCTAAGGAGATCAAGAGGAGAAAGAAAAGCCGGAGGAGTCGTCGGATTGTAAGTAATTCTTAAACAAGAATTCTACATTTTTTTAGGGTTAAGAAGAGAGTATGGAATCCATTTCTTGGATTTGGTGGTGGCCAAACATCATGGGCCTTGGACCTCAAATCCATCCAATGGAAGGTGATTAGATATTTTTTAAGAAGTTTAAGGGTTAAGATCATGGATGGATGAACAATGGATAAAATGGGAGAGATAAATTAAGAAAAATAAATGGATATTAAGGACACTATGTATTTAGATTTAATTAAGCATGGAGGTATGATTTTGAAGAATGGAAACCATGGAATATGATTAATGTTTTAAAGAGTTTGAATGATTAAATGTTAGTGATTTTGTAAAGGGATTTTAAATGAGAAAATCATGGAAGGATGATTTATAATTGTTAGGATTTTTTTTGTTTAATGATTAAATGTAGTAATTTTTTAAATGATGAAAATTGTGGGAAATGTAAATGGTTCTATGGCCTCAAGAGGCATAAAGGAATAATGGACCATGAACCATGGGTTTGGCCATGGAGTATGGCCGAACCCTATGGTGATGTTTAATAATTGTAATGGGTGTGAAATATGGAAATGGATGGAGAAGATGGATAGTTTTAAATGGACTTTAATAGAGTAAATAATGTTTTAAAGGGATGGAATTAATGGGGAAGCATGGACCATGGGTTCGGCCATGTTGCATGGCCGAACCCCATGGGGAAATTTGATGGTTTAAATATGTTTGAAACCATGAAAAGAATGGGAATGTAATATGATTAAAGGAGTCATTAATGGACTAAAAAATGTACCAAATAATGATCAAAGTGATGATTTAAAGGGATGATGTAAAATCCCTCATGGGAGGGTTCATTTTGGATCTAAGTAATATAAATAGGTCCAAGGAAAGATAAGGAAAAGACATCATGGGTTCGGCCATGGTGTATGGCCGAACCCATGACTCATATGAGAGCCATTTTATGGGCCAAGATTAGGGTCTATGTAGATGATTAAATGAATGGGGATTAAGTCAATTAAGTGGCTGATTTTAATAATTCTATGATATGGTTGATCGGTCACTAATGGATCTAGGTTATGAATCAATTTTGGACTTAAGTGTGCATGGATAAATGAGTAATTAGTCATGTACAGGAGTAGTGGCATAAATGGTAAATATTGGCCAAAATGAAGAACCCAATGGGGGATGATCATAGACTTAAAAACTTTAAGAATGACCATGGACTTAAGTATGTTAAAAAATGATCTTATGTGATTAAAAAAAAATGTTGATGGACTAAATGGGACCCACAAAACCTAAATAGTGACCGATTATTCATATGGACTTGGAAATGATTAATGGGCTTAGAAATGATTAAAAATATGGACTAATTTGGTAAATGTATGATAAGGTATCGGGACATCGCAAACGGTACGCGATCGGCGACCGGATTTATCAGACGGAAATGAAAAAGGACGCTAGTCGGTATTCGATAGGATTCCTACCTTTTTGTAAGCCGTGGAGTATGTGTATGTGATGGTTTCCTTGATTTATCTTGGAAATTATATGATTTATTTTAGATGAGCTTTTATACTATGGATTATATTTTAATGCTATGGATTATATATTAAGGATATGAATTATTATATTACATAGCATAATGCACATACATGCATGGCATGGGCGGGAAAATAAAGAAACCGGAGTCCATGCTCCGTCGGGGCGACCGAGAAGCAAACATGGGGATAGCCTGAGGGGCTATACCCGGAGTCCATGCTCCGTCGGGGCGACTAAGAAGCAAATATGGAGATAGTTTGATATGCTATAACCGGAGTCCATGCTCCGTCGGGGCGACAGAGAAGCAAACATGGGGACACCTTGACGAGGGGGATATGATATTGTATGATGGTATGAATGATGGGTGGGACACATGACATAGGCACCCATGGCATGTCATTCATTGTATGGGTTTTATTATATTGTTATCGGCATGCTTGTTATCACTAATCCATGTGCTAGCCCTACTCGGAGTCCTACTGGGCGCGTTGTCTAACGCCCTACTTCTACCCTAGATGATGACGCAGGAGACGGCAGAAAAGGCGGACGCGACGGGAGCCAAGCGTAGGAGCTTGGGAAAGCGGGCTACTTAATTTATTTAAATTTATTTTGGAATACGTAATTGAGTAGCTTAGCTTGTCGGACTGTAATAATGTAGATTTCTTACTATGGTTTGGTCTTTACTTTGGACATTATCATTTTGAGATATAATTATGAATTTAGGGGTATTTTAGTAATTTAAGCGCCGTACTTCCTTGCTATCTAAAACTGGTAGGATAGTCTCTATTATAATGTTCTGCATTAAGCTATATTCCGCGAGCTTACGTCTACGTGTGAACCGTTTTCGTGGACTCCGTTCCAAGCACACGTAGGGTTGGCCAATTAAGGGCCGGGCTTTAGAAGCTCGGACTTAACTCGCGTCGTGACATCCGCGCCCTTTGTCACTTTTATTTAAAAATAATAATAATAGACTCCGATTTCGCTGAAAAAGGGGCGGGCGTTACATTTAGGGTTCTAGCTTTTAAGTTTTAGGGTTTTGGGGTTTTATGGTTTAGTGTTTAGGATTTTTGGGTTTTAGGGATTAGGATTTTGGATTTAGGGTTTAGGGTTTAGGGTTTTAATGGTTAAGGTTTAGGGTTTAGGGTTTAGGGTTTTGGTTTTAGGGTTAAGGGTTTCGGGTTTAGGGTTTAGGGTTTAGGGTTTAGGATTTAGGGTTTTAAGGGTATAGGGATTTAGAGGTTAGGGTTTTAGGGTCTTAGGGTTTAGGGTTTTCAGTTAGTGTTTAGGGTTAAGGGGTTTTACGGTTTTAGGGTTTTTGGGTTTAGGGTTTTAGGGTTTAGGGTTTAGGGTTTTGTGTTTTAGGGTTTTAACGTGTAGGGATTAGGATTTTCAGGTTTAGAGTTTATGGTTTAGGGTTTAGGGTTTACGGTTTTAGGGTTTTAGGGGTTTGGGGGCTTTAGGGTTTACGGTTTTAGGGGTTTAGGGTTTACGATTTTAGGGGTTTAGGGTTTAGGTTTTAGGGTATTGGGTTTAGGGTATTGGGTTTAGGGTTTAGGGTTTAGGTTTTAGGGTTTAGAGTTTAGGTTTTTAGGGTTATAGTGGTTTAGGGTTTAGGAGTTAGGGTTTAGGGTTTTAGGGTTTTAGTGTTTTAGTGTTCTACGTTTTAAGTTTTAGGGTTTTGGGGTTTTATGGTCTAGTGTTTAGGGTTTTTGGGTTTTAGGGATTAGGGTTTTTTTATTTAGGGTTTAGGGTTTAGGGTTTTAGGGGTTAGGGTTAAGGTTTAGGGTTTAGGGTTTAAGGTTTTGGTTTTAGGGTTAAGTGTTTAGGGTTTAGGGTTTAGGGTTTAGGATTAAGGGTTTAGGGTTTAGGGTTTAGAGCTTTAAGGGTTTTGGGTTTTAGGGTTTTATGGGTTTAGGGTTTTAGGGTTTAGGGTTTTAGGGATTAGGGTTTTAGGTTTAGGGTTTGGGGTTTTTAAGCTTTTAGGGTTTAAAGGTAGGATTTTAGGATTTAGGGTTTAGGGTTTTAAGGTTTGTGGGTTTTAGAGTTTAGGGTATTAGTTGTTTAGGGTTTAGGGTTTAGGGTTTTGGTTTTAGGGTTAAGGGTTTAGGGTTTAGGGTTTACGGTTTTGGTTTTAGGGTTAAGGGTTTAGGGTTTAGGGTTTAGGGTTTAGGGTTTAGGATTTAGGGTTTAGGGTTTTAAGGGTATAGGGATTCAGAGGTTAAAGTTTTAGGGTTTTAGGGTTTTAGGGTTTTAGGTTTTAAGTTTTAGGGTTTTGGGGTTTTATGGTTTAGTATTTAGGGTTTTTGGGTTTTAGGGATTAGGGTCTTGAATTTAGGGTTTAGGGTTTAGGGTTTTAGGGGTTAAGGTTTAGGGTTAGGGTTTTGGTTTTAGGGTTAAGGGTTTCGGGTTTAGGGTTTAGGGTTTAGGGTTTAGGATTTAGAGGTTAGGGTTTTAGGGTTTAGGGTTTTTGGTTAGTGTTTAGGGTTAAGGGGTTTTACGATTTTTGGGTTTAGGATTTTAGGGTTTAGGGTTTAGGGATTTTTGGTCTTAGGGTTTAACGTGTAGGGTTTAGGATTTTCGGGTTTAGAGTTTCTGGTTAAGGGTTTAGGGTTTAGTGTTTAGGGTTTTAGGGTATTAGGGTTTAGGGGTTTAGGGTTTAGGGTTTTGGGCTTTAGGGTTTACGGTTTTAGGGGTTTAGTGTTTAGGGTTTTGGGCTTTAGGGTTTACGGTTTTAGGGGTTTAGGGTTTAGGGTATTGGGTTTAGGGTTTAGGGTTTAGGTTTTAGGGTTTAGGGTTTTAGGTTTTTAGGGTTATAGTGGTTTAGGGTTTAGGAATTAAGGTTTAGGGTTTTATGTTTTAAGTTTTAGGGTTTTGGGGTATTATGGTTTAGTGTTTAGGGTTTTTGGGTTTTATGGATTAGGGTTTTGGATTTAGGGTTTCGGGTTTATGGTTTTAGGGGTTAAGGTTTAGGGTTTAAGGTTTAGGGTTTTGGATTTAAGGTTTAGAGTTTTAAGGGTATAGGGATTTAGAGGTTAGGGTTTAGGGTTTTCGGTTAGTGTTTAGGGTTAAGGGGTTGTACGGTTTTTGGGTTTAGGGTTTTGGGGTTTAGGGTTTAGGGTTTAGGGTTTTTCGGTTTTAGCGTTTTAACATCTAGGGTTTAGGATTTTCGGGTTTAGAGTTTTTGGTTTAGGGTTTAGTGTTTAGGGTTTTAGGGTTTTAGGATTTTAGGGGTTTAGGGTTTAGGGTTTTGGGCTTTAGGATCTACGGTTTTATGGGTTTAGGGTTTAGGGTATTGGGTTTAGGGTTTAGGGGTTAGGGTTTAGGGTTTTAGTGCTTTAGGGTTTAGGGTTTTAGGGTTTTAGGTTTTAAGTTTTAGGGTTTTGGGGTTTTATGGCTTAGTGTTTAGGGTTTTTGGGTTTTAGGGATTAGGGTTTTGGATTTAGGGTTTAGGGTTTCGGGTTTAGGGTTTAGGGTTTAGTGTTTAGGATTTAGGGTTTTAAGGGTATAGGGATTTAGAGGTTAGGGTTTTAGGGTTTAGGGTTTTCGGTTAGTGTTTAGGGTTAAGGGGTTTTATGGTTTTAGGGTTTTTGGGTTTTGTGTTTTTGGGTTTAGGGTTTAGGGTTTAGGGTTTTTTGGTTTTAGGATTTTATCGTGTAGGGTTTAGGATTTTCAGGTTTAGAGTTTATGGTTTAGGGTTTAGGGTTTCGTGTTTAGGGTTTTAGGGTTTTAGGGGTTTAGGGTTTAGGTTTTTGGGCTTTAGGGTTTACGGTTTTTGGGGTTTAGGGTTTTGGGTATTGGGTTTAGGGTTTAGGGTTTAGGTTTTAGGATTTAGGGTTTTAGGTTTTTATGGTTTTTGTGGTTCAGGGTTTAGGAGTTACGGTTTAGGGTTTTAGGGTTTTGGTTTTTAAGTTTTAGGGTTTTGGGGTTTTATGGTTTAGTGTTTAGGGTTTTTTGGTTTTAGGGATTAGGGTCTTGGATTTAGGGTTTAGGGTTTAGGGTTTTAGGGGTTATGGTTTAGGGTTTAGGGTTTAGGATTTTGGTTTTAGGGTTAAGGATTTCGGGTTTAGGGTTTAGGGTTTAGGGTTTAGGTTTAGGGTTTAGGATTTAGGGTTTAGGATTTAGGGTTTAGGGTTTTAAGGGTATAGGGATTTAGAGGTTAGGGTTTAGGGCTTTCGGTTAGTGTTTAGGTTAAGGGGTTTTACGATTTTTGGGATTAGGGTTTAGGGTTTAGGGTTTTAACGTGCAGGGTTTAGGATTTTCGGTTTAGAGTTTATGGTTTAGGGTTTAGGGTTTAGGGTTTAGGGTTTAGTGTTTAGGGTTTTAGGGTTTTAGGGGTTTAGGGTTTAGGGCTTTGGGCTTTAGGGTTTACGCTTTTAGGGGTTTAGGGTTTAGGGTATTGGGTTTTGGGTTTAGGGTTTAGGTTTTAGGTTTTAGGGTTTAGGGTTTTAGGTTTTTAGGGTTTTAGTGGTTTAGGGTTTTAGGTTTTAAGTTTTAGGGTTTTGGGGTTTTAGGGATTAGGGTTTTTGGATTTAGGGTTTAGGGTTTTAGGGGTTATGGTTGAGGGTTTAGGGTTTAGGGCTTTAGGGTTTCAGGTTTTTAGGGTTTAGGGTAGTGTTTTAGGGTTTACGGTATTAGAATTTAGCGTTTAGGGTTTTAGGGTTTCGGGTTTTGGGTTTAGGGTTTTGGGGTTAGGGTTTGAGGTTTAGGATTAGGTTTGAGGTTTAGGGTTAGGATTTTTGTTTTTAGGGTATTGGGTTTAGGGTTTCGGATTTAGGTTTTACTGTTTTAGGGTTTTAATGTTTAGGGTTTTAGGGCTTTAGGCTTTTAATCTGATTAGGTTTAGGGTTTAGGGTTTAGGGTTAGGGTTTTGGGGTTGAAGGTTTAGGGTTTAGGGTTTTTTGGGCTTTAGGGTTTAAGGTAGGGTTTTAGGGTTTAAGGTTTTTTAGTTTTGGGTTTCGGGTTTAGGGCTTTCGGGTTTTGGTTTTAGGGTTTTAGGATTTTAGGGTTGTGCATTTAGGGTGTGGGGTTTTAGGGTCTTACGGTTGTACGGTTTAGGGTTTATGATTTCAGATTTAGGGTTTTAGGGTTTAGGTGTTACGGTTTAAGGTTTTAGGTTTTTAGGGTTTTAGTGGTTTAGGTTTAGGATTTAGGGTTTAGGGTTTTAGCGTGTTACGGTCTTAGGTTTAGGGTTTAGGGTCTTAGGGTCTTAGACTTTAGGGTTTAGGGGTTTCGGGTTTTAGGGTTTAGGGTTTCAGGCTTTAGGGTTTAGGGGTTTCGGGTTTTAGGGTTTAGGGTTTCAGGTATTAGGGTTTAGGGTTTAGGGTTTTAGTTGTTAAAGTTTTCAGGGTTTACGGTTTTAGGGTTGTAGGTATTAGGGTTTTGAGGTTTAGGGTTTAGGATTTAGGGTTTAGGGTTTTAGGATCTTACGATTGTACGGTTTAGGCTTTAAGATTTAGGTTTTAGGGTTTAAGGTTTTTGTTCTTAGGGTTTTAGTGGTTTAGGGTTTAGGGTTTTAGGGTATGACGGTTTTAGGGTTGAGGGTTTTGGGTTTTAGGGTATGACGGTTTTAGGGTTGAGGGTTTTGGGTTTTAGGGTCTTAGGATTTAGGGTTTTCGGATTTTAGAGTTTAGGGTTTTAGGTATTAGGATTTAGGGTTTAGGGTTTATGGTTTTAGTGGTTAACGTTTTTAGGTTTTAGGGTTTAGGGTTTTAAGGATTTGGGTTTAGGGTTTAGGGTTTAGGTTTATGGTTTAAGGGTTTAGAGTTTAGGGTTTAGGGTTTAGGGAATAGGGTTTAGGGTTTTATGCTTAGGATTTTCGGGTTTCAGGGGTTTTGGGTTTTGGGTTTAGGGTATAGGGTTTTAGGGTTTTAGGGGTTGAGGGTTTTGGGGTTTAGAGTTTTAGGGTTTAGGGTTTAGGGTTTAGGGCTTAGGGTTTCGGGTTTTAGAGTTTTAGGGTTTACGGTTTTAGGGGTTTAGTGTTTAGGGTTTAGAGTTTAGGGCTTAGGGTTTTAGGGTTTAGGGTTTAGGGTTTAGGGTTTAGGGTTTAGGGTTTAGGGTTTAGGGTTTTTAGGGTTTTAGGGTTTTTAGGGTTTTAGGGTTTTAGGGTTTTAGGGTTTAGGGTTTAGGGTTTAGGGTTTAGGGTTTAGGGTTTTTAGGGTTTTAGGGTTTTAGGGTTTAGGGTTTAGGGTTTAGGGTTTAGGTTTAGGGTTAGGGTTTAGGGTTTAGGGTTTAGGGTTTAGGGTTTAGGGTTTTAGGGTTTTTAGCGTTTTAGGGTTTTAGGGTTTTAGGGTTTAGGGTTTAGGGTTTAGGGTTTAGGGTTTAGGGTTTAGGGTTTAGGGTTTTGGATTTAGGGTTTAGGGTTTTAGGGGTTAAGGTTTAGGGTTTAAGGTTTAGGGTTTTGGTTTTAGGGTTAAGGGTTTCAGGTTTAGGGTTTAGGGTTTAGGATTTAAGGTTTAGGGTTTTAAGGGTATAGGGATTTAGAGGTTAGGGTTTTAGGGTTTTAGGGTTTAGGGTTTTCGGTTAGTGTTTAGGGTTAAGGGGTTTTACGGTTTTAGGGTTTAGGGTTTAGGGTTTTTCGGTTTTAGCGTTTTAACATGTAGGGTTTAGGATTTTCGGGTTTAGAGTTTTTGGTTTAGGGTTTAGGGTTTAGTGTTTAGGGTTTTAGGGTTTTAGGGGTTTAGGGTTTAGGGTTTTGGGCTTTAGGGTTTACGGTTTTAGGGGTTTAGGGCTTAGGGTTTAGGGTTTAGGGTTTAGGGTTTGGGTTTTAGGATTTAGAGTTTTAGGTTTTTAGGGTTTTAGTGGTTTAGGGTTTAGGAGTTACGGTTTAGGGTTTTAGGGTTTTAGGTTTTAAGTTTTAGGTTTTCGGGTTTTATGGTTTAGTGTTTCGGGTTTTTGGGTTTTAGGGATTAGGGTTTTGGATTTAGGGTTTAGGGTTAAGGGTATTAGGGGTTAAGGTTTAGGGCTTAGGGTTTAGGGTTTTGGTTCTAGGGTTAAGGGTTTCGGGTTTAGGTTTTAGGGTTTAGGGTTTAGGATTTAGGGTTTTAAGGGTATAGGGATTTAGAGGTTAGGGTTTTAGGGTTTAGGATTTTCGGTTAGTGTTTAGGGTTAAGGGGTTTTACGGTTTTAGGGTGTTTGGGTTTAGGGTTTAGGGTTTAGGGATTTTTGGTTTTAGGGTTTTAACGTGTAGGGTTTAGGATTTTCGGGTTTAGAGTTTATGGTTAAGGGTTTAGGGTTTAGTGTTTAGGGTTTTAGGGTTTTAGGTTTTTAGGGGTTTAGGGTTTAGGGTTTTGGGCTTTAGGGTTTACGGTTTTAGGGGTTTAGGGTTTAGGGTTTTGGGCTTTGGGGTTTATGGTTTTAGGGGTTTTAGGGTTTAGGGTTTTAGGTTTTTGGGGTTATAGTGGTTTAGGGTTTCGGAGTTAGGGTTTAGGGTTTTAGGGTTTTAGGGTTTTAGGTTTTAAGTTTTAGGGTTTTGGGTTTTTATGGTTTAGTGTTTAGGGATTTTGGGTTTTAGGGATTAGGGTTTGTGGATTTATGGTTTAGGGTTTAGGGTTTTAGGGGGTAAGGTTTAGGGTTTAGGGTTTTGGTTTTAGGGTTTAGGGTTTAGGGTTTAGGGTTTAGGGTTTTAAGGGTTTTGGGTTTTAGGGTTTTACGGGTTTAGGGTTTTAGGGATTAGGGTTTTTGGTTTAGGGTTTGGGGTTTTTAAGCCTTTAGGGTTTTAGGGTTTAAGGTAGGATTTTAGGATTTTAGGGTTTAGGGTTTTAGAATTTAGGGTTTAGGGTTTTAGGGTTTTAGGGATTAGGGTTTAGGGTTTAGGGTTTAGGGTTTTATGGGTTTTGGGTTTTAGGGTTTTACGGGTTTAGGGTTTTAGGGATTAGGGTTTTAGGTTTAGGGTTTGGGGTTTTTAAGCCTTTAGGGTTTTAGGGTTTAAGGTAGGATTTTAGGATTTTAGGGTTTAGGGTTTTAGGGTTTTAGGGATTAGGGTTTAGGGTTTAGAGTTTACGGATTAGGGTTTAGGGTTAGGGTTTGAGGTTTAGGGTTTCGGTTTTAGGGTTTAGGGTTTTGGGTTTTTTGGTTTTTGGGTGTTATGGTTTGGGGTTTAGGATTTTCGGGTTTAGAGTTTGAGGTTTAGGGTTTAAGGGTTTAGGTTTTTGGGTTTAGGGTTTTAGGGGTTAGGGTTTTAGGGTTTTAGGGGTTGAGGGTTTTAGGGTTTAGGGTTTTAGGGTTTTAGGGGTTGAGGGTTTTAGGGTTTAGGGTTTTAGGGTTTAGGGTATAGGTTTTAGGGTTTAGGGTTTAGGGTTTTAGAGTTTTAGGGATTAGGGTTTTAGCGTTTTAGGGGTTTAGTGCTTAGTGTTTAGGGTTTAGGGTTTAAAGTTTAGGGTTTAGGGCTTAGGGTTTAGGGATTTAGGGTTTTAGGGTTTAGGGTTTTAAATTTAGGGTTTATGGTTTTAGGGTTTTAGGAATTAGGGTTTAGGGTTTAGGGTTTACGGATTAGGGTTTAGGGTTTAGGGTTAGGGTTTTAGGTTTTCGATTAATATTTTAGAATTTAGGGTTTAGGGTTTAGAGTTTGAGGTTTTTGGGTTTTGGGTTTAGGGTTTTAGGGTTAAGGTTTTAGGGTTTAGGGTTTTAGGTTTTTTGGGTTAAGCATTTAGGGTTTAGGATTTAGGGTCTTACGGTTGTACAGTTTAGTGTTTAGGGTTTAAGGTTTAACGTTTTAGGGTTTTGGTTTTAGGGTTTAAGGTTTTAGGTTTTTAGGGTTTTAGTGGTTTAGGGTTTAGGATTTAGGGTTTTGGGTTTTTGGGTTTAGGGTATAGGGTTTTAGGGTATGACGGTTTTAGGGTTGAGGGCTTTGGGTTTTAGGGTCTTAGGGTTTAGGGTTTAGCCTTTTCGGGTTTTAGAGTTTAGGGTTTTAGGATTTAGGGTTTAGGGTTTAGGGTTTAGGGTTTTAGTGGTTAAGGTTTTCAGGGTTTAGGGTTTTAAGGATAAGGGTTTTAGGGTTTTGGGTTTAGGGTTTAGGTTTTGGTTTTAGGGTTTAAGGGTCTTAGGGTTTAGAGTTTAGGGTTTAGGTTTTAGGGTTTAAAGGTTTAGAGTATAGGGTTTTGGGTTTAGGGATTAAGTTTTAGGGTTTAGTGTTTAGGGTTTTAGGGTTTTAGGGGTTGAGAGTTTAGGGTTTAGAGTTTTAGGGTTTAGGGTTTGCCGTTTAGGGTTTAGGGTTTAGGGTTTTTGGTTTTAGGGTTTAAGTGTTTTAGGCGATTATTCTTTAAGATTTAGGGCTTTCTGTTTTAGGGTTTTAGGGTTTAGGGTTTTTTGGTTTTTGGGTGTTATGGTTTGGGGTTTAGGATTTTTGGGTTCAGAGTTTAAGGTTTAGGGTTTAAGTTTTAGTGTTTTGGGTTTTAGGGTTTTAGGGGTTTAGAGTTTAGGGTTTAGGGTTTTAAGGGTTTATGATTTTAGGGGTTTAGGGTTTAGGATATAGGGTTTATGGTTTAGGGTTTAGGTTTTTGGGTTTAGGAGTTTAGGTTTTTAGGGTTTTAGTGGTTTTTGGTCTAGGATTAAGGGTTTAGGGTTTTAGGGTTTAAGGTTTTAGCGGTTTAGGGTTTAGGGTATAGGGTTTATGGTTTAGGGTTTAGGCTTTTTGGATTTAGGGTTTTAGATTTTTAGGGTTTTAGTGGTTTTGGGTTTAGGATTAAGGGTTTAGGGTTTTAGGGTTTTAGGATTTAAGGTTTAGGGTTTTAGGGTTTTAGGGTTTTAACGTTTAGAGTTCAGGGTTTTCGTGTTTAGAGTTTATGGTTGAGGGTTTAGGGTTTATTGTTTAGGGTTTTAGGGTTTTAGGGGTTTATGGTTTAGGGTTTTGGGCTTTAGGGTTTACGGTTTTAGGGGGTTTAGGGTTTAGCTTTTAGGGTTTACGGTTTTAGGTTTTTAGGGTTATAGTGGTTTAGGGTTTAGGAGTTAGGGTTTAGGGTTTTAGGGTTTTAGGGTTTTAGGTTTTAAGTTTTAGGGTTTTGGGTTTTATAGTTTAGTGTTTAGGGCTTTTGGGATTAGGGTTTTTGTATTTAGGGTTTAGGGTTTAGGGTTTTACGGGTTAAGGTTTAGGGTTTAGGATTTAGGGTTTTAGGGTTTTAGGGTTTAGGGTTTAGGGATTCGGGTTTTTGAATTTTGGGTTTGGGGTTTTAGGGGTTAAGGTTTTAGGGTTTTAGGGTTTAGGGATTAGGGTTTTTTGGTTTTAGGGTTTTAACGTTTAGGGTTTAGGGTTTAGTGTTTAGGGTTTTAGGATTTTAGGGGTTGAGTGTTTAGGGTTTAGGGTTTTAGGGTTTTAAGGGTTAAGGTTTTAGGCTTTTAGGGTTTAGGGATTAGGGTTTTAACGTTTAAGGTTTAGGATTTTCGTGTTTAGAGTTTATGGTTAGGGTTTAGGGTTTTGGGCTTTAGGGTTTACGCTTTTAGGGGTTTAGGGTTTAGGGTTTACTTTTTTAGGGTTATAGTGGTTTAGGGTTTAGGAGTTAGGGTTTAGGGTTTTAGGGTTTTAGGTTTTAGGTTTTAAGTTTTAGGGTTTTGGGGTTTTGTGGTTTAGTGTTTAGGGTTTTTGGGCTTTAGGGATTAGGGTTTTTGTATTTAGGGTTTAGGGTTTAGGGTTTTAGGGGTTAAGGTTTAGGGTTTAGGATTTAGGGTTTTAGGGTTTTAGGGTTTTAGGTTTAGGGTTTTAGGGTTTTATGGTTTGGAGATTCGAGTTTTTGAATTTAGGGTTTAGGGTTTAGGGTTTAGGGTTTTAGGGGTTAAGGTTTAGGGTTTAGGGTTTTAGAGTTTTAGGGTTTTAGGGTTTTAGGGTTTTAGGGATTAGGGTTTACGGTTTAGGGTTTACGGTTTAGGGTTTAGGGTTTAAGGTTTAAGGGTTAGGGTTAGGTTTGGGGTTTAGGTTTTAGGGTTAGGATTTTAGTTTTGAGGGTATTGGGTTTAGGGTTTAGGGTCTAGGTTTTACGGTTTTAGGGTTTTAAGGTCTAGGGTTTTAGGGATTTAGGGTTTTAGGGTTTAGGGTTTAGGGTTTAGGGTTTAGATTTTAGGGTTTAGGGTTTTAGGGTTTCGGGGTTTAAGGTTTAGGGCTTAGGGTATTTTGGGTTTTAGGCTTTAAGGTAGGGTTTTAGGATTTTAGGGTTTTAGGGTTTAGGGTTTTAGAATTTAGGGTTTAGGGTTTTAGGGTTTTAGGGATTAGGGTTTAGGGTTTACGTATTAGGGTTTAGGGTTTAGGGATAGGGTTTGAGGTTTTCAGTTAATATTTTAAAATTTAGTGTTTAGGGTTTAGAGTTTGAGGTTTTTGGGTTTTAGGGTTTTTGAGATTTGGGTTTAGGGTTTTGGCGTTAAGGTTTCAAGGTTTAGGGTTTTAGGTTTTTTGGTTTAGCATTTAGGGTTTAGGGTTTTAGGGTCTTACGGTTGTACAGTTTAGTCTTTAGGGTTTAAGGTTTAACGTCTTAGGGTTTAAGGTTTTAGGTTTTTAGGGTTTTAGTGGTTTAGGGTTTAGCATTTAGGGTTTTGGGTTTTAGGGTTTAGGGCATAGGGTTTTAGGGTATGACGGTTTTAGGGTCGAGGGCTTTGGGTTTTAGGGTCTTAGGGTTTAGGGTTTAGCGTTTTCGGGTTTTAGAATTTACGGTTTTAGGATTTAGGGTTTAGGGTTTAGGGTTTAGGGTTTTAGTGGTTAAGGTTTTCAGGGTTTAGGGTTTTAGGGTTTTAAGGATAAGTGTTTTAGGGTTTACGGTTTTGGGATTTAGGGTTTAGGTTTCGGCTTTAGGGTTTAAGGGTGTTAGCGTTTAGAGTTTAGGGTTTAGGTTTTAGGGTTTAGGGTTTTCACGGTTTAGTGTTTTAGTGTTTTAGGGTTTAGGGTTTTGGGTTTAGGGTTTAGGTTTAGGTTTTAGGGTTTAAGGGTTTAGAGTATAGGGTTTTGGGTTTAGGGTTTAGTGTTTAGAATTTTAGGATTTCAGGGGTTCTGGGTTTAGGGTTTAGTGTTTAGGGTTTTAGGGTTTTAGTGGTTGAGGGTTTTAGGGTTTAGCGTTTTAGTGTTTAGGGTTTAGAGTTTAGGGTTTAGAGTTTAGGGTTTAGGGTTTAGGGTTTTAGGGTTTAAGTGTTTTAGGCAATTAGGCTTTAGGATTTAGGGCTTTCGGTTTTAAGGTTTAGGGTTTAGGGTTTAGGGTTTTTTGGTTTTGGGGTTTTTGGGTTTTATAGTTTAGGGTTTAGGATTTTCTGGTTTAGAGTTTAAGGTTTTGGGTTTAGGGTTTAGTGTTTTGGGTTTTAGGGTTTCAGAGGTTGAGGGTTTAGGAAATAGGGTTTTAGGGGTTTAGGGTTTATGGTATAGGGTTTAGGGTTTAGGTTTTTGGGTTTAGGGGTTTAGGTTTTCATGGTTTTAGTGGTTTTGGGTTTAGTATTAAGGGTTTAGGGTTTTAGGGTTTTAGCGTTTTAGGGTTTAAGGTTTTAGAGGTTTAGGGTTTAGGGTATAGGATTTATGGTTTAGGGTTTTAGATTTTTAGTGGTTTTGGGTTTAGGATTAAGGGTTTAGGATTTTAGGGTTTTAGGGTTTAAGGTTTAGGGTTTTATGGTTTAGGGATTAGGGTTTTTGTATTTAGGGATTAGGGTTTAGGGTTTTAGGGGTTAGGATTTAGGGTTTAGGATTTAGGGTTTTAGGGTTTTAGGTTTAGGGTTTTAGGGTTTGGGGATTATGGTTTTTGAATTTAGGGTTTAGGGTTTAGGGTTTTAATGTTTTAGGGTTTTAGGGATTAGGGTTTAGGGTTTACGGTTTAGGGTTTAGGGTTTAGGGCTTAGGGGTTAGGGTTAGGGTCTGGGGTTTAGGTTTTAGTGTTAGGATTTTAGTTTTTAGGGTATTGGGTTTAGGGTTTAGGGTTTAGGTTTTACGGTTTTAGGGTTTTAAGGTCTAGTGTTTTAGGGATTTAGGCTTTTAGGGTTTAGGGTTTAGGGTTTAGATTTTAGGGTTTAGGGTTTTAGGGTTTTGGGGTTTAAGGTTTAGGGTTTAGGATATTTTGGGTTTTATGGTTTTAGGCTTTAAGGTAGGGTTTTAGGATTTTAGGGTTTTAGGGTTTAGGGTTTAGGGTTTAGATTTTAGGGTTTATGGTTTTGGGTTTTGGGTTTAATGTTTTAGGGTTTTAGTGTTTTAGGTTTTAGGGTTTATGGTTTAGGGTTTTATGAGTGCTAGGGATTTAGGGTTTAAGGTAGGGTTTTAGGATTTAGGGTTTAGGGTTTTAAGGGTTTAGGGGTTTAGAGGTTAGGGTTTTAGTGTTTTAGAGTTTAGGGTTAGTGTTGAGGGTTTTAGGGTTTTACAGTTTTACGGTTTTAGGTGTTAGGGTTTAGGGTTTTAGAGTTTTACGATTTTAGGGTTTAGGGTTTTACGGTTTTATAGTTTAGGGTTTAGGGTTTTAGGGTTTTAGGGTTTTAGGATTTAAGGTGTAAAACCCGCCCCTTTTGACCGAAATCAGAGTCTACTTTTTTTTTTTTTGAAAATAACAAGTGACAAAGGGCGCGGACGTCATGACGCGAGTTAAGTCCGAGCTTCTGAAGCCCGGTCCTTAATTGGCCAACCCTACGTGTCCATGGAACGAAGTCCACTGAGAATGGTTCACACGTAGAAGTAAGCTCGAGGAATATTAAATTAAATGCAGAATGATAATAGAGGCTAACTTACAAATTTTAGATAGCAGGGAAGAAACATTCATTTAATTACCAAAATATCTCAAAATCATAATGTGTAAACTAACATCCAAAACATAGCATGTAATCTATAATATTACATTCCGACAAGCTAAGCTACTCAAATACATTTCCAAAATAAAGTTAAATAAACTAAGTAGCTCGCTTCCCCAAGCTCCTAAGCTTGGCTCCCGTCGCGCCCTTCCGCTGCGCCATCTCCTGCGTCATCAGCTAGGGTAGAAGTAGGGCGTTAGACACACACCCAGTAGGACTCCGAGTAGGGATAACACATGGATTAGTGATAACAAGCATATAGATAGTAATAAAACGAAAACCATAAAATGAATGCAATGCCATGGGTGTCTCATGTCATGTGTCCCACCCATCAACCATATACCATCATGATGTCATATCCCCATTGACGGCAAGGCCTCGTCAAGGTATCCCCATGTTTGCTTCTCGGTCGCCCCGACGGAGCATGGACTCCGGTTATAGCATATCAAACTATCCCCATGTCTGTTTCTCGGTCGCTTCGATGGAGCATGGACTCCGGTTATATCTCAACATATCAAAATATCCCCATGTCTGCTTTTCGGTCGCCCCGACGGAGCATGGACTCCGGTTATAGCATATAAAGCTATCCCCATGTCTGCTTCTCGGTCGCCCCGAAGGAGCATGGACTCCGATTTCATTATTTTCCCGCCCATGCCATGCATGAGACTTAATATAGAATTCATAACTTAACATATAATTCATAGCCTTGCATTATGTCATATAATTTACATAAATCATAATCTTACAAACCCATCATAAAACAAACCATATAATTTCCAAAATAAATTAAAGAAACCATCTCATAATCCATGGCTTACAAAAAGGTAGGAATCCTACCGAATACCGACTAGCGTCCCTTTTTCGTTTTCGTCCGATAATCCTGTCGCCGATCGCGCACCGTTTGCGATGTCCGGTACCTTATTATACATTACCAAATCAGTCCATATTTTTAACCATTTAAGTCCATTAATCACACCTTAGCGGGGTTCGGCCATACACCATGGCCGAACCTCACTAACAGGTTTGCGGGTCCCATTTAATCCATTAATTACCTTTAATTACATGAGTCTAAAAACTAGCCACCCTAGGCTTTATTTAACCATACATAAGTTTATTACTTTAAGCCCTTAAGCCCATGATCATCTTCCATGGGTTCTTAAACTTGGCCATTATTTACGGTTTTGCCACTACTCCTCCATGGTTAGGCTCTCATGTCATTTCTCCATTCTTAGGTCCATAGTTGATCCATAATCTTGGATCCATTTATGACCCATCAACCATGACATAAAATTATTAAAAACAACCCTTTATTTAATCTAATTCCCATCAATTAATCCATATGCATATACCTTAATCTTAGTCCATCAATTGGTTCACAAAATGGGTCCATTTATGTGTCATTAACCATGACACAACAACATTAGAATTCAGCCATTTAATTAACCTAATCTCCATTCATTTAAACATACATAACACCAAATTTAATCCATAAATGGGTCATGGGTTCGGCCATACACCATGGCCGAACCCATGATGTTTCTTTCCCCATTTTTTTTTTTAGGGTCTACATACATCACTTAGTTCCATCACAAGTCTCTCCATTGAGAGAATCTAAACCATACATTCAATTCATCATTCCTTAATCATATTTAAGTCCATTAACTTAGCCACATTCCCATTACAACTATCAACATTAGGTTCACTTTGGTTCATGAACACCACCAACATTCCCCATTTATTTTTCCATTATTTTACACCCAATAAATCCACCATTTCATCACCATAGGGTTCACTTTCATCCACCATTTTTTGAGGCCATTGAAATCACCAATATTTCCCATGATTTTTCCTCATTTAAATCCCTTTAAAAATCTCTACATTCATTCATTTAAAACCCTAAAATCATTAACCACCCTCCATGTATTCCATTATTTAAAACCCTAAAAATCATACCTCACTTACCATGGCTTCCATTTTAAAACCCTTTAAAATTATCCACATTTAATCATTTAAAAAGTTAAAACCCTAAATCATTCTCCATGCTTAATTAACACCTAATGTCCTTTATACCTCCATTCATTTTTCTTAACCCAAATTTACCCATTCGGGTTTTGTCCATTTTTCATCCTTCCATTGGATGGATTTGAAATCCAATGCCCATGATAATTTGGCCATTATTTAAATCCAAGAAATGGATCCATTTATAAACCTTAAAAACCTAACCTCTTGTTTTAGAAAATACTTACAATCCGACGACTCCTCCGACGTTTCCTTCTCCTCTCGGATCCCTTGGCCTTCTCTTCTCTTCTTCTCCTTGATTGGTCGGCTAAGATGTACTTGACCCAATGAAAAACCCCAAAACTTGGGTCGGCTAAGATAGGGTTAGATTTGAGAGAGGGAAGGGAGGAGAAGATGGGGGTAACTAACCCAAGGTCTTGATCTTGGAGTGATGGGCCCAAGCTTGTACTTCTCCTCTCTTTTCTTCTCTTCTTCTATTCCTTTCTTAATTTTCTTCTTCTCTTCTCCTTGGATGTAGGGGACTGCTATGAGAGAGTGAAAGATGGGGATAGTGAAATGAAAGTGGGAGAGATCAAGAGAGTAAGATAAAGATGGGATGAGATGAAAATATCTCATTTGGTGGCTTAAAATACACTCCACCCTTTAATTCCCACCAACCAAGCATGAGCTTTAATGGTGGTGGTTGGGATAACACCCCCACTAAAGCCAACGTTTTTGGCTTCTTAAAATGGAAATGGTTTGGTCTTCCACCCTTTTGACCATTTGACCCTCATTTGTTTAGTTTAATTAATTAATTAATTAGATCATTAGGTTAATTAATTTCCATTTAACTTAATTCCATTTGCTTAGACTCCTTCATGCATCCACCCATAGTTGACCAATTCAACCATGGTGGCTGGCCCCACCAATCCTTGGTCCACACGCCACCTCATTTGATGAGGTGGAGGTGGGTCCCAATCGGCCACATCACTTTGGTCTAATCCAAATTAACTTAGGTGATTTAAACCCATTCAATTCATTCCCACTTATTGGATCACCATTGGGCCCATGGCCCAATTACATTTTCCTCTTACCCATTTACCTTAGAGCTCACACCATCTTGATCCATTGGGTCCCAAGTAGGTATTGGGCCCAATTTGACCATCCTTGGCCCAATTGACCATTTAAATAAATTAAATCCAATCCATGGTTCATTAGGACATACTTGGGCCTTTGTCCAAATTTTGGTCCATTTACTATTTATTCCATTAAATTTCCCAATTTCCATCATTAAAATTGTAATGCCCGCCCCTTTTCACCGAAATCAGAGTCTATTTTTTTTTTCCCAAAAAATGACAAAGGACGCGGACGTCACGACGCGAGTTAAGTCCGAGCTTTTAAAGCAAAGCCCTTAACTGGCCAACCCTACGTGTGCGTGGAGCGAAGTCCACAGAGAATGGTTCACACGTAGAAGTAAGCTCGAGGAATATTAGACTGAGTGTGGAAATTATAATAAAGACTATCCTATCAATTTTAGATAGTAGGGAAGAGAACATTCATTTAACTACCAAAATATCTCAACATCTCAATGTCCAAAATAAAAACCAAAATATAGCAAGTAATCTATATATTACATTTCCGACAAGCTAGGCTACTCAAATACATTTCCAAAACAAATTTAAATAAATTAAGTAGCCGCTTTTCCAAGTTCCTAAGCTTGGTTCCCGTCTCGTCCTTCGTTTCCGCCATCTCCTGTGTCATCAGCTAGGGTAGAAGTAGGGCGTTAGACAACGCGCACAGTAGGACTCCGAGTAGGGCTAACAAATGGATTAGTGATAACAAAACATATGAATAGTAATACAGTGAAAACCATAAAATGAATGCAATGCCATGGGTGTCTTATGTAATATATCCCACCCATTATCCATACCATCATGCTGCCATACCTCCCTTGACTGAAAAACCTCGTCAAGATATAAACATTCACTAATCATCTCCCTTGACGGCAAAACCTCGTCAAGATATAATAATAATAATGAAATATCCCCCTTAATGGAAAAACCATCATCAAGAATATCCCCCTTGAAGGCAAAACCTCGTCAAGGTATAATGTTAATAATGAAATATCCCCCTTGACGGAAAAACCATCATCAAGGTATAATAATTACCAATATCCCCCTTGATGGTAAAGCCTCATCAAGGTATAATAACAAATATGCAAATAACCCCATGCTTGTTTATCGGTCGCCCCGACGAAGCATGGACTCCGGTTTCATTTCATCATTCCCATGCCATATCCCCCCCCATGTCATGCATGAGATATAAAGGCCATATGCCATGTAATGAATATGATAGTGCAAACCATGGCATTTAAAATCCCATCAATAAAACTTATAACTTGATTATCAAAAGTAGATCAAGCAAAGCATCAATAAACACATCATAGCTGTAAAACCCATTTTAAACCAATCATATTCTCACCAAATTAATTCAAGTAAAAGCCCATACATATCACATAATCCATGGCTTACAAAAAAGTTAGAATCCTAACGAATACCGACTAGCGTCCTTTTTCGTTTCCGTCCGACAATCCGGTCACCGATACGCGCACCACTTGCGATGTCCGGTACCTTATTATACATTATCAATTAGTCCATGTTTTTAACCATTATTAAGTCCATTAATCATACCTTAGTGGGGTTCGGCCATACACCATGGCCGAACCTCACTATGTAGTTTTGTGGGTCCCGTTTAATCCATTAAATATTTTAATCACATGAGTTTAAAAACCAGCCACCCTAGGCTTTATTAGTCATACATAAGGTTATTACTTAGATCCCCTAGGTCCACGATCATCTCCCATGGGTTTCTTCATTTTTGCCAATATTTACGGTTTTGCCACTACCCTTTTTCCATGACTAATCACTCATTTATCCATGTACATTATGGTCTATAATTGATCCATACCTTAGACCCATTAATGACCAATAACTTAGGTCCGTCAATGACCCCTCAACCTTGTCATAAGATCATTAAAATCAACCATTTTATTAACTTAATCTTTATTCATTCAAACACATACATAACCCCACACTTAGCCCATCAATTTGGTTCATAAAATGGGTCATGGAATCATTAAAATTAGCCCCTATATTAACCTAATTCCCATTAATTTAAACACACATATAAGTCCAACTTAACCCATCAAATGGCTTGCAAAATGGGTCATGGGTTCGGCCATACACCATGGTCGAACCCATGATGTCTTTTCTCCATTTTTCCTTGGATCCATTACAACATTTTGGATCCACTAATAGTCCTTTCTTGAAGGTTCACACCATGCATTTAAATCACCAATCTTTGATCCTCAACTTGGTATATTTTGGTCCATCGAAACTACCAACACATCACCCTAGGGTTCATCATTCATTGGTGATATTTAAGACCATAACAACATTAACGTTCATCCATGGATTCCCTCATTTAAAAACCCCTTTAAAATATACTATCATTCTTTCACTCAAAACCTTCAAAATCATTAACCCCTTCCATGGTTTTAAACCTAAAAACCCCATTTCATCACCATAGGGTTCGGCCATGGTGGTTCATGATCCATTCCCATCTACCATTCTTGAGGTCATTAACATCATTCATATCTCCCATGCATTTCCTCATTTAAAATCACTACATTTAATCATCTAAACCCTAAAAATCATGATCATTCCTTCCATGATTTTCTCCACTAAGCTCCCTTTATAATTTACAAACGTTTGACCCTTTTTAAACCTCCAAATTATTAATGCATTACTCCATCTCTTCCATCCTTCTAAACCCATCTAAAATCACCGTTACCTCTCCATAGGATTTAAAAACATTCCATCCATAAAATTATGAATACATTACCATAGGTTTCATCAACACCACCAACATTCCCCATTTATTTTTTTCCATTATTTTACATCCATCATCATTCCACGTTCAAACCCCTTTTTAAAATTTACCAACATTTAATCATTTAAAACCCTAACATCATTAATCATTCTTTCATGATACTAACCCTAAAAACTCCATTAAAGATCCTTAATTACCTACATTTAACCATTAAAATCTTAAAACCCTAAATCATCCTCTATGACTTCCATTCTTACAAACCCTAATAATTAAATCAATCACCTACCATGGGGTTCGGCCATAATACATGGCCGAACCCTATGGTCCATTAATCCCTTCAAAATCCACACATATCTATGCTTAATTAACTTAATTACATACTATCCTTAATCCATTTTTTCTTAACCCTAATTTACCCATTAGGGTTTTGTCCACTTTCCATCCTTCCATTGGATGGATTTGAGATCCAAGGCCTATAATAACTTGGCCACCATCAAATACAAGAAGAATGAACCCCAATTCTTAAACCCTAAAAAAATCCAAATCTTTTGTTTAAAAAAAATACTTACAATCCGTCGTCTTCTCCGACTTTCTTCGCTCCTGTCGGACTCCTTGGCCTCCTTTCTTCTTCTTCTCCTTTGTTGATCCGTTACGAGGCTTGATCAAGATGAAAAACCTCCAAGCTTAGGTTCGGCCATCATGGTGTGTTTGAGAGAGGGAGAGGAGGAGAGGATGGGAAAACTAACCCAAGGTCTTGGTTTTTGCACTTTTCATCTCTTTCTTCTCTTCTTCTCTTCCTTTCTTAATTTCCTTCTTCTCTTCTCCTTCTTCTCTTTTTATTTTTTCCTTAGAGTGGAACGCCATGAGAGAGTGAAAGAGAGAAAGAGAAGGAAATGGGAGAGAATGAAAAGAAAACCCATCTTATCCCATGGTTTTCTTAAGCTACACTTCACCATAAATTTCCCACCAACCACCAAAGATATTTTCCATGCTTTATGATCCAACCACCATTATCCAACGTTTTTTGATGCCTTAGGATAAGATAGCTTTTGGTTTTCCACCTTTTGACCATTTGACCCTCATTTGAATAATTTAATCATTTAATTAATTAGATAATTACCTTAGGTTAATTAATTTCCACTTAACCTAATTCCATTTCCACCCATGGATCAAGTCAACCATGCTGGCCGGCCCCACCAATCCTTGGTCCACATGCCACCTCACTTGGTGAGGTGGAGGTGGGTCCCACTCGGCCATGTCACCTTGGCCAATTCATCACTAACTTAGGTGATTTAATTTAATTAAATCCATTCCAACTAATTGGATCACCATTGGGTCCATGGCCTAATTACATTCACCTCCTACCCATTTACCTTAGAGCTTACATCATCTTGATCCATTGGGTCCTAAATGGGTATTAGGCCCAATTGACCATCATTGACCCTTTAAATGAATTTAAATCCAATCCATAGTCCATTGGGCCATACTTGGGCCTTCGTCCATATTTCGATCCATTCACCATTTATTCCATCAAATTTCCAATTTCCACCATTAAAACAAATAATAACCACATATATATTGATTTACAAATTCCGGGCCATTACATTAATCATTATTGACCAATTAAATGAATTTCATCCAACCCATGGTTCATTGGACCATACTTGGGCCTTTGCCCAAATTTTGATTCACTTAACATTTATTCCATTTAAAATTCTCAATTTCCATCATTAAAATAAATAATAACCACAGATATATTGATTAACAAATTCCGGGTCATTACAATACAATCCTCTTTCGAAATTTTCGTCCCAAAAATTCGAGCGAAGTAAAGGTTCAAAACATCTCATACAAAGAGCTCCGGATGAGCGGCTCTCATCTCTGACTCAAGTTCCCAAGTGGTTTCTTTATTGCCATGTCATTCCCATACCACCTTGACGAACTGAATGGCACGGTTCCGCAACACCCTTTGTTCGCTCCCGATCACCCTGACCGGTTTCTCCACATACGTCACATCGCTTTGTACATCGATGTCTTGTACGTTCAATATATGTGAAGGATCAGGGTTATATTTCCTTAACATGGACACATGGAATACATCATGCAAAGCGGATAACTGTAGAGGAAGCACCAACTGATAAGCTACTTCCCCCACCCTCTTCAGGATTGGGAATGGCCCCACAAATCTAGGTGACAGCTTCCCCTTCTTTCCGAATCTCATGTGTCCCTTCTGTGGTGAGACTTTCAAAAACACCAAGTCTCCGACCTCAAACTCGAGGAACCTTCTCATCTTGTCGGCGTAACTCTTCTGACGGCTCTGTGCAGTGAGTAGATGTTGCCGTATCAATTTGATCTGCGCGTAGTAGTCTCTGCAACCAACTCCAGTCCAATTAGCGCAGGCTCACCGGCCTCTGTCCAACACACTGGCGATCTACACCAGGGCAAATGATCCTCCCATCCACCCTTGAAGTCCAGCATACATGCTCTTAGGCACATCCGTCCTGCCCCGGAATACGAGACCCTGCCCCGGTCGTAATTCCTATTTCGGTACTACATCGCCTGTAGATATCTTAGTCCATATCTCCTCCATTTCTGGGTCTATTCGCTGTTCCCGTTCAATCGTGTCAAGTACCTCTTAATTACATCAACATCACTCATATCGACCTATGAGTTTCATTCTTGTAGAATTTACTCTGTCTCATGTTACCTCTTTTTCTTATGAGCCCATTTGCGATCTTACCGGGAAGTACATCCTACCTTGCTATGTTTGTTAATTCCAACTTAGATTGATTGTTCTTCCCTTGCTATCATTCCTGTTCGTCAAATGTTGTTCTCAGATTGAACACTTCAGTTTGAGTCAATCGAAGTAAATTAATCCGGCCCCTGTGCAGCGAACTCCGAAGAGTCGGTCAGTTGGGATTCTTAGCTGTCAGTGAGACATGCAACCGTCTTAACCTTACTTCGAGAGATTCATTCTTCCGATTTCGCTCTGATACCAACTGTAACGCCCGCCCCTTTTCACCGAAAATCAGAGTCTATTTTTTTTTTTTTAAATGAAGAGTGATAAAGGGTGCGGGACGTCACGACGCGAGTTAAGTTCGAGCTCCTAAAGCCCGACCCTTAACTGGCCAACCCTACGTGCGCATGGAACGAAGTCCACGAGAACGGTTCACACGTAGACGTAAGCGCGCTGAATATAACTTAATGCGGACATATTATAATAGAGACTATCCTACCAGTTTTAGATAGCAAGGAAGTACGGCGCTTAAATTACTAAAATACCCTTAAATTCATAATTATATCTCAAAATGATAATGTCCAAAATAAAATCCAAAACATAGCAAGTAATCTAAGTTATTACATTCCGACGAGCTAAGTTACTCAAAATTACATTTCGACAATAAAACTTAAATAAACTAAACAACTCGCTTCCCCAAGCTCCTAAGCTGGCTCTCGTCTCGTCCTTCATTCCGCCGTCTCCTGCGTCATCAGCTTGGGTAGAAGTAGGGCATTAGACAACGCGCCCAGTAGGACTCCGAGTAGGGCTAACACATGGATTAGTGATAACAAAACATATAGGGAATAATACAATAAAAACCATCAAATGAATGCCATGCCATGGGTGTATTATGTTTTGAGTCCCACCCATCATTCATTACCATTATGCTGCCATATCCCCCTTGGCGGAAAAACCTCGTCAAGATGTAAACAATCACAAATCATCCCCCTTGACGGCAGAACTTCGTCAAGGTGTAAACAATCACAAATCATCCCCCTTGACGGCAAAGCCTCTTCAAGGTGTCCCCATGCTTGCTTCTTGGTCGCCCCGACGGAGCATGGACTCCGGTTATATCTCGTAATATCCCTCTTGATGGATGAAACACTTCAAGATATTCCCATGCTTGCTTCTCGGTCGCCCCGACGGAGCATGGACTCCAGTTTCATTTCATCCTTCCCATACCATATCCCTCCCATGTCATGCATGAGATGTAGATGCCATATACCCTGTAATATATATGATAGCACAAACCATGGCATTTAAAGTCCCATCAATTAAATATATAATTTGATTATCAACAAATAGATCAAGCAAAGCATCAATATACACATCATAGCCTTAAAATCCATATTAAAACAATTATATGCTTACCAAAATAAATCAAGGAAAAACCCATACATAACACATAATCCATGGCTTACAAGAAGGTAGGAATCCTACCGAATACTTACTAGCATCCTTTTCCGTTTTCGTCCGATAATTCGGTCACCGATACGCGCACCTCTTGCGACGTCCTATACCTTATTACATATGAATAATCAGCCCATATTTTAAATCATATCCATGTCCCTAACATATGTCTTAGTAGGGTTCAGCCATACACCATGGCCGAACCCTACTAATTAGGTTTGTGGGTCCCATTTAATCTATCAAATATTTTAATCACATGAGTCTCAAAACCAGACACCCTAGGCTTCATTTAACCATACATAAGGTCATTACTTAGAGCCCCTAAGTCCATGATCATTTTCCATGGGATTCTTGAATTTGGCCATTAAATACGGTTTTGCCACTACCCCCCATGTCGTGGTCCGCACTTTAAATCTGGCCATTACTCCCATTTCAAGGCCTATCATCACTCGTTCATAATCTACACTACACATTGGGAGAATGCAATTGTATTATAAATACAAGATTTTCATACAACATATTAGTCTTTGCAAGCTAGACCCTTCACACCCCCTCCTCATAGTGTCGTCATCTCACGAGTTTCATGTGGCAAGTTAACCCATGCATTCCGGTCTCCTTCAAGTACATTGTTTATCTAACATCTCTCAAATGGGCACTTTGTTCATATGAGAACCTCTTATACCCCCTCACAAAGCATTTACATCACACCCATTATATGTCATAACACAAATCTCTTCACTTGGGTCATGACAAATTGTCAAGCCATGAGTCATCACCAATATAAAAGCCATTTCTAAAAGCCATTGTACCATCCCCTAAGTATACCCATATATCACATTATCAAACACACTCCCCACCCTTTTTATTCACATTTATCTCACTCATAAACATATGCAACATATAACCCACATCAAACGTTCATGCATCTTATCATCATTTGACGCATGTAGTTCATCATTGTACATTTTTACATACTCTTTCCTCACTTAATTAGTATGATCATAACTATTAGTCTTTCCTCATTTCACCAACTCATACACTCAACAATAAGAATCCAATACATGTATATTCACATGCACTCACAATACAAGTATGCTTGTGCAATTTAATATCACATAATATCATCAATAATAACAAAATCCCGTTCAACTTAATTTAAGCATACTCAAGTGCAAGGTTCCCTCATTTAAACACCCCTTTTTAAAAATCACTAATATTCATTCATTTAAAACCTTTTTTAAATCATTAACCACTTACCATAGCCTCCATTCTCTAAATCCATTAAAATTCTAACACCATCACCATAGGGTTCAAAAAACCATTCCATCCCTAAAATCTCTCCATGGTTTTATTATTATTAATATTTTTTTTAAAACATTATTTCCCACACTTAAAAATCCATTTTAAACTATCACCATTCTAAACCATTTTTCCCTATTTTTACACCCTTCAAATTTGTTGCTCAGAAATTGACCCAGGAGGGGGGGGGGGTGAATTGGGTCAATGCAAACTTTTTGGGTTTTCTTTAATTTCACAATTTAAGAAAAATAAGATGCAAACAAGAGTAAATAAATGCCAAAATATAAAAGAGGAGATGAGAAGAGATGGAGAGATTGAACCCGAGATTTTTACGAGGTTCGGCGTTCTTGCCTACGTCCTCGCCTCAAGTACACCACTTGAGGATTGAATGCACTAAACTTCTCCTTCAAGGGTGGAGAAGAAATCCATTACAATGCTTGAAGGTGAAGATACCCTTCTCCTTCACAAGGGTTATACCAACCCTTCTCAAACTTTATCTTTCAAGAAAATGTAGAAGATTACAATGTAAGCTTAAGAGTAACTCTCAAATGTTTACAAATCTAGTTTTCTAAGAGTTGCTCAAAGAGTTGAACTGAAATGGCTCAAGGTAAGATTGCAAGAGATGGGTTTTGAGCTAGAGTATGCTTGAGATTTGATTTCAATTGATTCCTCTTAATTTCAAGTGATTCAATAACCCATTTACTCATGGAAGCTTCGTTTTATAATTTTGTCATATTTAGAACCGTTGCCAAGCATTAAATGAAGCAAGGGGCCGTTGGAGAGAGCATTTAATGTTCAAAAAATATTACCGTTTCGCGATTCAGTCGACTGAAGTGAGTATTCAGTCGACTGAAACTGCCCCGAAATACAAACAGTTTATCTGTGAATGATTCAGTCGGCTGAATCTGAGAATTCAGTCGACTGAAATTTGCAAGTCATGAAAATTCTATTTTCAGTCGGCTGAAACATAATTTCAGTCGACTGAAATTTCTGCTTATGAACATCTAGCATTTTAGTCGGCTAAAACTTCATTTCAGTCGACTGAAAATACTCCCCAGTGAAAGTACAGTATTTCAGTCGGCTGAAAGCTTGATTCAGTCGACTGAATTCTCGTCTCCCCATAATCCATTGATTCAGTCGACTGAAATGACCTTAAAGATGTTTTGTGTAGTTTTGGCTTCATTTTGGTCATTTCAAACACATAGGTCTTGGGGACTTAAGCATAAGATAAAGCTTGGTTTTCCTATGGTCCATTAGAGGGTGACTTGAGCCATGGTGTTCAACAATTGAGTAACTTTACATTTTGTTCTTAACACTCATAACCAAAAACTAAGGACACAAGTTTGATCTTCAATCTTCAATCTTCAGTACTTGTATCATTTGCCATTTGAACTTCAAAGATTGATAAGTCATCTGATCTCTTGCATTGATCTTCAATGATCTTGCCCTTCTTTCTTCTTTGTAAATGTGATACCTGTCTCATTGAGTAACATCATTTGAAATATTAAATATCACACTTTAATGGTTTGTGGTCATCAAAATACCCATATATCCTTGGGTTGAAACCTTGGGGTTAACAAAATTTACAACCACATAACCCTAAAAACTCCATTAAAGATCCTTAATTACCTACATTTAACCATTAAAATCTTAAAACCCTAAATCATCCTCCATGGCTTCCATTATTTATAAACCCTAATAAATCACTTAAACACCTACCATGGGGTTTTGACCTTAAAAACCCCATTCCAATTTACTTAATTACTCACCATGATTCCTTCCAAAAATTCCATACATCCATTGCTTAAATAATTTAATTACATAATGTCCTTAATCCATTTATTTTTCTTAACCCTAATTTACCCATTAGGGTTTTGTCCATTTTTTTCATCCTTCCATGGGATGGATTTGAGATCCAAGGCCCATAATGTTTTGCCCATTATTTAAATCCAAGAAATGGACCCATTTATAAACCTTAAAAACCTAACGTCTTGTTTTAGAAAATACTTACAATCTGACGGCTCCTCCGACCTTTCCTTCTCCTCTCGGATTCCTTGGCCTTATCTTCTCTTGTTCTCCTTGATTGGTCGGCTAAGATGTGCTTGACCCAATGAAAAACCCCAATACTTGGGTCAGCTAAGATAGGGTTAGATTTACGAGAGGGAAGGGAGGAGAAGATGGGGATATCTAACCCAAGGTCTTGATCTTGGAGTGATGGGCCCAAGCTTGCACTTCTCCTCTCTTTTCTTCTCTTCTTCTCTTCCTTTCTTAATTTTTTTCTTCTTTTCTCCTTGGATGTAGGGGACGGCAATGAGAGTGCAAGAGAGGGAGAGAGTGAAAGAGTTGATGGAAAAAGATGGAGAAAATAAGATAAAGTTTATCTCATTTGGGGAGTGACCTACACTCCACCCTTTAATTCCCCCACCAACCCACATAAGATTTTTATCATGCTTTATGGTGGTGGTTGGGATAACCACCACTAGCCAACGTTTTTTCTTGGGTCCTTGAAATGAGATGGTTTTGGTCTCCCCTCTTTGACCACCTTTTTTATTAGCTTAATTAATTAATTGGATCATTAGGTTAAGCTAATTAATTCCCACTTTATCTCCTTTAATCTCCTTGACTCTTCTCCATTACTCCACCCATGGTTTGACCAATTCAACCATGGTGGCCGGCCCCACCAATCCTTGGTCCACACGCACCTCACTTGGTGAGGTGGAGGTGGGTCCCAATCGGCCACATCATCTTGGTCTAATTAGAATAAGCTTAGGTGATTTTCACATCAACTAATCCAATCCATTCACTCTTATTGGATCATCATTGGGCCCATGGCCCAATTAAAATTTACTTTTTATTTACCTTAGAGCTTACATTATCTTAACCCATTGGGTCCCAAATGGATATTGGGCCCAATTTGACCATCCTTGGCCCAATTGACCATCATTGACCCTTTAAATGAATTTAAATCCAATCCATGGTCCATTGGGCCATACTTGGGCCTTTGTCCATATTTTGATCCATTCACTATTTATTCCATCAAATTTCCAATTTCTCCCATTAAAATAAATAATAACCACATATTTATTGATTTAAAAATTTCGGGCCATTACAGATCTGCTGCTAGTTGATGGTCTTAAACACAATCTATTAAGTATATCTCAAATATGTGAGAAAGACCATTATGTTACCTTCTGTAAGAATGATTGTCAAATCTATAACAGTGAAGGTGAAGCTGTCCTTAAAGGGTTGAAAACTTCTGATCACTGTCATGCTCTTGAAAACTGTCCAACTCCTAGCAAAAATCATTGTACTTGTCTAAACTTAATGAAGCTGAATTATGGCATAAGAGACTAGGACACGTAAATTTCAAAGATCTATCAAAATTGAGTGAACACATCAAAGGACTGCCCAAGATAAGTAGATCAGCTCAAGCATTTTGTGGTGAGTGTCAAAAGGGTAAACAAGTGAGAGCTCCTACATATGGATTTAGTTGGACCAACCCAGAATAGGAGTATAGAGGAAAGGTGTATTTCATGGTTATTGTTGATGACTACACTGGATACACACGGGTATGTTATCTTAGAGAAAAATCCGATGCATATCATGAATTTAAAATTATTACAAAACGCATTGTGATTGAAAAACAAATACCCATAAATAGAATTAGAAGTGATCATGGGAATGAATTTGAAAATCACCTTTTTAAAAAATATTGTGAAAAACATGGTATACATCATGAGTTTTCTGCTCCTAAGACACCCCAACAAAATGGGATGGCCGAAAGGAAAAATCGGGTTCTCCAAGATATGGCCACGGTTATGCTAGAAAACAAGAAGTTACCAAAAAATTTGTAGGCCGAGGCTGTAAATGCTGCATGTTATATAATAAATAGAGTTTATCTAAGAGCTTGCCTAGATAAAACAACATTTGACCGGTATGAAGCCAAATTGTAAGTATCTCAAGGTTTTCGGTAGTAAATGCCATATTCTTAAAGATCGTGAAAGCTTGGGAAAATTCGATTCGAAAAGTGATGAAGGAATTTTTCTAGGATACTCTAACACCAGCCGAGCCTATAGAGTTAAAAATCTTAGAACCGGTGCAATAATGGAATCCATTAATGTAGCCATTGATGACCACTCTTCTTTTGTACATGAATCCATAGATGCGGCGAATCAATCTTCAAATTAAATTGACAATCCTCCTTCGTCGTCTTCGACCCATTGAACTTAAATCAAATAAAAAACATCCTATGTCAAACATCATTGGGGATCCCATGACAGGAGTAAAAACTAGGAAGCAACTAGAAAACATATCTAGTTGTTTTGGCTTCACCTTACAATCAGAACCCAAGAATATTGATGAAGCATTGTTAGATGAAGATTGGATAAATGTTATGCAAGAAGAGCTGATTCAATTTATAAGAAATGACGTATGGGATTTAGTACCAAGACCGAAAAATACAAATGTAATAGGTACCAAGTGGATCTACAAAAATAAAATGGATGAAAATGGGACAATCGTTCGGAATAAAGCCTGTCTTGTTGCTCCTTGTATACACAAATTGAGGGAATAAATTTTGATGAGATTTTTGCTCCTATAGCACGTCTTGAGTCTATACGTATTTTATTGTTCATTGCATATTATTTGAAATTTAAACTTTTTCAAATGGATGTCAAGTGCAGTTTTTAATGGTTTATTAAATGCAGAAGTCTATGTAGAGCAGCCTAAAGGGTTTATGGATCCAAAACACTCTAATCATGTCTACAAATTAAAGAAGGCATTGTATAGCCTTAAACAAGCTCCTCGGGCTTGGTATGAAAGACTTACACAATTTCTATTGGATAATGATTTTCAAAGGGGAATGTTGACAAAACACTGTTTGTTAGAAAATCAAATGAAGCTATACTGATAGCTCAAATATATGTGGATGATATTGTGTTTGGATCCACTGATGAACAAGCTGCTATTAGTTTCTCTAATCTTATGAAATCTGAATTTGAAATGAGCATGGTTGGGGAGCTAAATTATTTTCTTGGTTTACAAATTAAACAACTTAATGATGGGTTCTTTATTTCACAATCCAAGTATGCTAAAGATCTTGTTAAAAGGTTTGGAGTTAAAGGCAGTAATCAATCAAACGCTCCAATGAGTACTACTACTTTTAAACTATCAAAAGATGAAAATGGGAAAGATGTTGATCCTGTCATGTACAGGAGCATGATAAGTAGTCTCCTGTATTTGATTGCGAGTAGACCCGATATTTCTTTTAGTGTGGGTGCATGTGCACGGTTCCAAGCTAATCCTAAAGAATCCCACGTAAAAGCAGTAAAACGTATCATAAAGTATGTATCGGGAACATGTTTATATGGAATTTGGTACCCATTTGATACATTATTTCATATTGCGGGGTACACTGATGCGGACTGGGCAGGAAATTTAGTGATAGAAAAGTCTACAAGTGGGGGTTGTTTTTACATTGGAAACTGTATGATTGCTTGGCATAGTCGAAAACAATCTTCAGTATCCCTTTCGACTGCAGAGGCTGAATACATAGCCGCAGCAAGTTGCTGCACTCAACTTGTCTGGATGAGACAAATGCTCGTCGATTATGGCATGACAGAGGAACAATGACTCCACTGTAATAATACAAGTGCCATAAATATTTCTAAGAATCCTGTCCATCACTCTCGAACCAAACATATAGACATTAGACATCATTTCATTCGAGAGTTAGTTGAAGAGAAAACCATCGAGTTTGAATATATTTCCACTGATAATCAATTGGCTGATATAATGACAAAACCACTTGACTCAATTCGTTTTCTTAGTCTGAGAAAATCAATTGGGTTGTGTACTGTATCCTAAATATTTTTGATACTATTGATCAGTCAGTGGAGATAATAATTCTAAATTAAAAAATTAAAAAATTAAAAAAAAAGGGGTTTAGCTCCTTGTTTTCGGTTAGGTACTTCACTATCAAAATCACCGTCAGCGAGCTCTCGCCCCATCCCTCGAGCCCTCACGGTCGAGTTCAACTCCTTATTTTCGGTTCGCTAGTTCTATCAAAATCACCATCAGCGAGCCCTCGAGCCCTCGTGGTCGAGCTCTATTCTACATGTTCGGTTTGGCTTAACATCACCATCAGCGAGGCCTCGGTGATTTCACTCAAGCCCTCGCCATCGCGTTCCTTGTGGTCCCCCCTTTTTAAAATTCACCAAAGTCATTTTCGGAAGATCCGTTAGATGACAGTTAGGGCTCCCACAGTCGGCACCGTGTGACAGAAAAGGGGATTTTTGGGGTTTTTCACTTCCGGTCATCGTCTTCTCTCTCGGTGTCTTGATCTTTTTAATTTTTCAGTTTCAGGTACTCTTGCTTCTCTGATTTTACCCTATCTGGTCTATTTCTTGTTTCGATTTTGTCGATTAAGATGCCTAGGAAATCAGGGGCCGTCAAAAGACATCATACCCAAAGATCTTTGAAGAGTAATGACGCCTCATCATTTGCCCCAACCCAGTCTCCTCCTCCACCGCCTAGATAAAAGATGGTCAGGGCGTATAAAAACCCTAATCGGGTCATTCCATCTGCTTCTGTGACGGTTTCTTCTTCCAACAAAGAACCAGAGGCCGTTCCTCAGGAAACCCCTGTCCCCGCTCTTTCACCCTCTTCTCGTCCCTCTCCCAGTTCATCCAAACGATCTCACTCATCTGAGATCCATCTTGAAGGGGCTGATGCCTCCTCACCCCCTTCTGATCCTCCCCGTGCTTGGTTTTTTCGATCTGTTCTGAAGGAACACTCTTTCAAAAATTTCAATGTCGAGCGTACATGTTACCTTCCGGACCTTGAAAAATACGGTACCTTTAAAATACTTCAGAAAGTTGGTTGGGAAAACATTTTAACTTGGGGCGACAATGCCTACCCCTCTATGGTCAAGGGCATGTATTCTTCTATCCATAAATCCATCGATGGTCCCTCTCATTCCTTCATAGTAAAATTCTCTAATCGCGAAAAAATTTCTGTGAGACCTGAGCTGATTTCTCAGCTCATGAACATCCCTTTGTTTAAAGGTGGGGACATCTTTGCAGCCCGACATGAGGTAGCCCCAGAAGACTCCCACAAGATCATTCGCAAACTCTGTGGTGGTGATGTAGACAGAGAAGGAAAACTCAAAATCCATTCGTCTTCTCTCCTTCCCAAGTACAAGATCCTTCATCTGATCTTTACTTTCAATGTCAATCCCCATCTGATGAAAAAGTCCCAGCTAAGTGACTACATGGTCAATGTCTTGTATGATGTGGCTATGGGGAGAAAAATCTGTCCTCCTTCCCTATTTTGTGAACATGTTAAACATTTCTGGAAGTCTTGTGGCCAAAGTGTTGTACCCTTGTCCTATCTCCTTACACGCCGTGGTACTCATTTCGGGATGGTGCCTTATCCTGGAGAAGTTCCTCTCAATGTACGACCCCTGACAAAGACAGGAATTGAGAGAAGTATCGGCTAATTTCACCCATCATCTGGAGGTTCACCCGCTTCCGCTCCCTCTACTGATCGCCGGAGTCGCAAGGGTGCTACCAGTCCTTCTCATTCCATTGATCGCAAGTATTTTGATGAGCGATTCGCCGAGTTGGAAAAGCGTCAAGAATCATTTCTTTCTGATCTGAGCAAACGTCAAGATTGCCTCCTGTATCAACATCAGGAGCTCTCCGTCTATGTCAGAACATCCATCCGATGCATCTTCCACACTCTCCAGCAGATTTCAGATTCATACCACCAACATGATGCAGAATTTCCTCCCACGTCTCCTCATGATTGAAGCCGTTATTATGGAACTCTGTATATTTTGTTTATGTTCACACTACTTTTGGTTCTGTAATATTTAAACTTGCTCTTACTATGTAGTTTATGCTTGACTACTCTGCATTATAGTTCCTCCTATACTGTCTATTATGTTCATGTCAGATTTACTGTGCTAAATATTTGCATATCTTTTGTTTTTGTTTGACTTACCTTCGTCAATTTTCTTAACAAAAAGGGGGAGTAAAATAATGTGCTAATGTTGAGGGGGAGCATACAAGTCCCACCAGTATCTATTTTTTCTGTATGCAGGAAAATGATTGTGTCTTTGTAGGCACAAGTTAAGGGGGAGATATTTGTGATATTAGAGGATTTAGTATCATTGTAATTTTATTTGTTAAGGAGTGGTCTTGTGTGCATATGTAATTTTGGGAAATTGGTGTAATGGGTAGATCTTAGGTTTTTGTCACGAAATTGACAAAGGGGGAGATTGTAAGTGCCCCGGTTCGTCCGAGTCACCCTTATTGTCAATTACGTGACTCAGTTGGACTTGCCTTGGATGTATGAGAAGATCTACTATGAAGTTGAAGAGTCTACACCGAATACGGTATTGGCACACAGGTAAGTGAACCGTAGGAGACCTTAGGCTAAGTAAAAAACCTTAGAAGTCAATTGGTTATAAACTGGAAAATAAGATAATAAGTGACTTTCAGCCTCGAGGCCTCATGCAGTCTTCCAAGGCCTCACAGCCAGTTGTGCTGAGTTGAGCTGAGTTGTCTTTTGCACAACTGTAATCCAGCTGACTCTGTGTCTTGATTGATTCAATCTCCTACAAATTTAGGAAGCTAAAATCTGTGTCCTTTTGAGTGGAAGTTAATTATGGTAAAGGAATATATCCACATGATGAGATGCTGCCACCTCACACAATTTGAATTTAATACCGTTGGGGAGCTGGCCATGTATGACAAGAACGGAAAGGCTCCTCTATGAGTTGTAAATCATTTACAATCTTCCCATCTAATCCTTGATTGATGGCTGAGATATATCTACTGCAAATCATACACGGTGGCATATGAGGTGGCTGAATCTTACTAGTTTAATAGACAGATTAAGTTATACACTATGTGTTGTCTTTACAGATTTACCGCCACGAGGCCTCATTGGAAGCCTAGAGGCCTCGTAGGCGTGACTTACTGCAATACTGCAAACAGTCATATAAATAAACTGTAAACTGTATGTAAGAGGCACCGAACACACAGAGAAAAACAGAAAAAATATTACAGTGTGTCAGATCATTCAGCTTTCCCTCTTTACACCTTTTTCATCATCTTCTTTAGTGAGTGTTTGGGTAATCAATACCCCAATCCTGATGAAGAGTAAGGTGTTCATATAGGACTATAAAACCAGTCATACCCAAGTCCTACTGCTGTGCCGATGAATATTTTGATGATGCTGATTTGATGGAAAGGAGCACACAGATTCAGTAAAGAAGAAAGAGCTTAAACGAAAACGGTTAAGGCCCAAGGCAAGTATTTCTTCTTCATTTTATTTTAAACATTGTAAAGTGGACAAGAACAGTGTGTTCGAACCACTCTAAAAAATAGGTGTAGAGGATTAGACCGATTGGGTTGAACCTCTATAAAAAACTAGGTTGTACTATTTTGGGTGTGAGACCCTTACATAGTATATTTGGGACGACCCTACAGTTGGGAAGTCTGACAGTGGATGTAAGTTTGTTGAAAGCGAACCACTATAAAATATCTGTGTTTATATGTGATTGAATGCATGTATTGAATACTTGTTCACATATCACACACATAGATTGATCGGTCAGTTTTATGAACAGCAGTTAATTTGAAAGGTGAATATAACTCATTGAATATTTTATTTACTTAAAGTATAAATCAGTTGAGAAAATTTTAAAAGGGAATTAAAATTGAAAACCGACCTATTCACCCCCTCTAGGTCGTGCATTACTCTAGTAACGGAATTTCAATTGGTACCAGAGGTCGCTTACTCTGAGTTGAACTTAATCGTTCTAGTTGATCTTTTACTAGAATCATGCACAAAGGTGATAGTCACCCTGTTTCTAAACCTCCATATTTTGATGGTTCCAAATATGCCTATTGGAAGGTAAAAATGAAAAGCTTTTTTATATCACTAGATGGAGTTGTTTGGGAATCAATAGTAAGAGGTTGGGAACCACCGATTGAGGAAATCACAGAAAAACCTAATAGAGATGAAACTGGAAAATCTGTACAACAAGTTATTGGTACCAAACTTAAAGACTATTTCACTTGGACAGACATGGAGAAAATGTTATACATAGCAAATGGAAAGGCGTTAAACGCCACTAACTGTGTTGTCCCACATGATGAGTTCAAACGTATAATGACTTGTTTAACAACTAAAGATGCTTGGGACATCTTAGAAAGAACACATGAGGGTACCTCTGTTGTTAAGAGGTCTAAACTCCAAATTCTCCAATCTAAATTTAATAACATACGAATGGTTGAAAGTGAGTTGTTTATGGAATTTTACTATAAGCTAAGTGATATAGTAAATTCTATGTGAGCCTTAGGAGAAATAATTCCTGAATCTAAAGTATGTACCAAGGTACTTAGAAATCTGCCCAAAAGATTTAAACCTAAGGTAGCGGCTATTGAAGAGTATAGAGATGTTTCATTCATGAAAATTGATGACCTAGTATGATCTCTTCAAACATATTGTAATGCCTGCCCCTTTTCACTGTAAAATCAGAGTACATTTTTTTTTAATTAAAAGTGACAAAGGGCGCAGACATCACGACGCGAGTTAAGTTCCGAGCTTCTAAAGCCCGGCCCTTAACTGGCTAACCCTACTCGTGCGTGGAACATAAGTCCACGAGTACGGTTCACGCGTAGCAAGTAAGCTCACGGAACATAAAAATAAATGGGGATGATCATAGAACTATCCTACCAATTTTCAAATAGCAGGGAAGAAACATCCGTATAATTACTAAAATGCCATTAAACTGTATTGTCCAAAAATAAAATCTAAACATAGCAACCCATCTAAGTTATTACATTCCGACAAGCTAGTTTACTCAATTTACATTTCCAAAATGAAATAATTCAACTTAAACAAAATAACTAATCCGCCTTCCCAAGCCCCTAAGCTTGGCTTCCGTCTCGCCCTTCCGGTCCGCCATCTCCTGCATCGTCAGTTAGGGTAGAAGTAGGGCGTTAGAACAACGCGCCCAGTAGGACTCCCGAGTAGAGCTAGCACATAGATTAGTAATAACAGCATACTGATAATAACCCAATGAAAATTGATAAACCACATATAGTGAAAATATAAGATGTATGCCATGCCCTGGGTGTCTATGTTATGAATCCCACCTCATTCCTGCCATATACTGTCATATCCCCCTTGACGGAAAAACCTCGTCAAGATATGTCCAACCGCAAAATATCCCCGTTAACGACAAAGCCTCGTCAAGGTGTCCCCATGCCTGTTCTCGGTCGCCCCGACGGAGCATGGACTCCGGTTATCAAAATATCCCCATGCCTGTTTTTCGGTCGCCCCGACAGAGCATGGACTCCGGTTTGTTTATTTTTTTCCGCCCATGCCATGCATGAGATGTAATGCATTATGCTATGTAATATTTATAACTTATAACCTTAAGATATCATACATAGCCTTAATTTATAATGCATAACCTTAATCATAGTTCATAGCCATTAATTAAAATCCATCTTAATTATCCATAATTGTAAAAACCCATCATAAGATAAATACTAGAATCAATAAAATATGACAAGAATACCATAACACATCCATGGCTTACAAATAGGTAGGAATCCTACCGAACACCGACTCGGGTCTTTATTTCTTTTTCGTCCGACAATCCGGCTACCGACTCGCGTACCGCTCGCGCTATCCGGTACCTTATTAAATTACCAAATCAATCCAAGTTTTAATCATTTCCAAGCCCGTAAATCATAACTTAGTGGGTTTCTTCATTTTAGCCCATATTTACCATTTTTGCCACTACCCTTCATATAAACAATTTTTCATTAATTCACGCCTACTTAAGCCCAAAATTTAATCCACAACTTAGGTCCTTTATTGATTCACTAACCATGACCCAACATGAAATAAAATCAGCCATCTAATTTAATAAAATTTTCCATCATCTAAACACAAATATGGACCCAACCTTAGCTCATACAATGACCTACAAAATGGGTCATGGGTTCGGCCACATACCCTGGCCGAACCCATGATGTCTTGTTCCCCATTTTTTTTTCTTGGGTCCATTGTTACATTTTAGATCCACCAATAATCCCTCCTTGAGGGGTTTACATCATGCAACTAAACCATATTCTTAGCCACATTTGGATCATTACTTTTGTTCATTTGAAACCCAAAATTCATCAACACATTATCCTTTAAACCCCATTTAATCATCATTTCATCACCATAGGGTTCGGCCATATACCATGGCCGAACCCATGGTTCATGATTCATCATTCATTGCTCCATAATACCTATATTCACCCAAAATATTAAATCCACCCATCTTCCATTTTCCATGGCTTTTTAGACCCTAAAACCCTAGCTAATTTCACACATAACAACCTAGGGTTCGGCCATGCACCATGGCCGAACCCATGGTTCACAATTCCTTCTCTTTTATGCCTTCTTAATGCCATAAAATCCCATTGCATTTTTCATCATAAAACCATTTTAATACTCATCCCCACTCATTCATTTACAACCCAAAAATCCATTAGCCACCTTCATTATCTTCATTCATTAACCCTAACCATTTTACATCAAATGCCTAATCACCCACCATGGGGTTCGGCCATACTATATGGCCGAACCCTATGGCCCATGATTCTTATTTCCAAGTACCCAATTCCATGTTCAATTTAATCAATCACACAATGCACACAATATATTTCTCCAATTTCTTACCCTAACCCTAATTCACCCATTTAGGGTTTTCTCCATCTTCCACCCTTCCATTTAATGCATCTAAATTCCATAGTATAAAATCACCTATCCACCATTTATTTCACAAAATAAATTCCATTTCTTAAACCTTAAAATTCAAAATTCTTTATTTAAGAAATACTCACTCCGACGTCTCCTCCGATTTCCGCCGCTCCCGTCGGTCTCCTTAGCCTCCTCTCTCCTTCCTCTTGATCTTTGATAGGTCAAGATCTTTGATCAAGGGTGGCAACTCCCAACCCTAGAATCGGCCATGTTAGGTTTGAATTGAGAGAGGAAAAGAGGAAAGATGATGAGAGGAAGATGATAACCCTTTACCTTAGAGTGATTTCTCCCAAAATTCCACTTCTTTCTTCTCTCCTTCTCTTCTCTTTTCCTTAACTCTCTTTTTCTCCTTCACTTGGATGTAGGGGACGACCATGGGAGAGTGAAAATGGAGAGAGTGAATGAAAAAGAGAATGGGAAAAGACATCAAGGCTTATCCCCATTTTTTTTACTTTACATTAACTACCTTCACCAACCTTAAGATATTTTTGAGATATTTAAGTTGTTTTATGGCTTATAACTCCACTCCTCTAAGTCCCAACGTGTTTAACATTTTGAGGTGGGGTAGCTTGGTCTCCATTTGACCAATCTAACTCCATTTAGCCACCAACTTATTAATTTAAGTATTTAATTAATTTGGTAATTAATCTTAGGTTACTTCATTTTTTATTTAACCTAATTCCCATTATTCCACCCATGGTTGACCAAGTCAACCATGGTGGCCGGCCCACCAATCATTGGCCCACACGCCACCTCACTTGATGAGGTGGAGGTGGGTCCCACTTGGCCACACCACCATTGTTTAATTCCAAATTACTTAGGGTGATTAAATTTCATTAAGCCCACTCTAAATGGATCACCATTGGGCCCATGGCCCAATTACATTTCCATCTAGCCCATTTACCTTAGAGCATAACCATCTTGACCCATTGGGTCCCAAATGGATATTTGACCCCATTTGACCATTCTTGACCCATTTAAATAAATTTAAATCCAAACCATAGTCTATTGGGCCACACTTGGGCCTTCATCCAATTTTGGCCCATTTACCATTTATTCCACCAATTTCCAATTTTCATCATTAAAATAAATAATATTCACATATTTATTGATTTAAAATTTCGGGCCATTACACATATGAACTTCATTTTGAAGATGAAATACCTAAAAAGAAGTCTGTTGGCTTAAAGTCATCATCAAACATTGAGAAACTTAAAGAGGAAAAATCTGAATCTGACAGTGAAGATGATGTTGCCTTGTTAGCTAAAAAATTCTTAAGAAACTTTAATAAAAGGAACAAGTTTAAAAACTTTAAAAGAAGTGAGCCAAGGGATAAAAATACCAACAAATTCAATACAATAAAAGACACCAACAGATTTAATACATTAAAGGAAAAAGGAAGAGACAAAGGCAAAGGAAAAAAATGCTATAATTGTGGAGGTCAAAGACATTTTGCTGTTGAATGTCCTTCAAAAAGAAATAAGAAAGCCTTAACAAGAACTTATGAAAATACCTCTGAATCGGAAAGTGATTCTGATGAATCCACTCAAGATAAATCTGAAGATCTAAAAGGGTTCATAGCTTTTATAGCAACTATTGGAAGTGACTAAGAAAGTGAGTCACAAAATGATGAAGATGATGATCTTCAAGAGGCCTATGACTCCCTTTTTCTGGTCATAGGGTTTAGGATTTTAGGGTTTTAGGTGTTTAGGGTTTAGAGTTTAGGGTTTAGGGTTTTAGGGTTTAGGGTTTAGGGTATTTTGGGTTTAGGGTTTAGGGTTTAGGGTATTTTGGGTTTAGGGTTTAGGGTTTAGGATTTAGGGTTTATGGGTTTAGGGTTTAGAGTTTAGGGTTTTAGGGATTTAGGGTTTTAGGGTTTACGGTTTTAGAATTTAGGTTTAGAGTTTTAGGGTTTTAGGGTTTTAGGGATTAGGGGTTAGGGTTTAGGTTTTACGGTTTAGGGTTAGGGTTAGGGTTTATGGTTAGGATTTAAGTGTTTAGGGTTTAGGGTTAAGAGTATGAGGGTTTTAGGATTTTACGGTTTTAGGGTTTAGGGTTTAGGGATAAGATTTTAGGGTTTAGGGTTTAAGGTTTTAGGGTTTTAGTGTTTTAGGGTTTAGGGTTTATGGTTTAGGGTTTTATGGGTTCTAGGGATTTAGGCTTTAAGGTAGGGTTTTAGGATTTAGGGTTTAGGGTTTTAAGGGTTTAGGGATTTAGAGGTTAGGGTTTTAGGGTTTTAGGGTTTAGGGTTTAGGGTTAGTGTTTAGATTTTTAGGGTTTTACGATTTTAGGTGTTAGTGTTTAGGGTTTTAGGGTTTAGGGTTTAGGATTTAGGGTTTAGGGTTTTACAATTTTAGGGTTTAGGGTTTTACGGTTTTAGGGTTTAGGGTTTGGTGTTTTAGAGTTTTCGGGTTTAGGGTTTTAGGGTTTAGGGTTTTAATGGTTAAGGTTTTCACGGTTTAGGGTTTAAGGGTTTTAGGGATTAGTGTTTTTGGGTTTAGGGTTTAGGGTTTAGGTTTTAGTTTTAGGGTTTGGAGTTTAGGGTTTAGGGTTTAGCGTTTAGTGTTTAGGGTTTTAGGGTTTTAAGGGTTTTGGGTATAGGGTTTAGGTTTTATGGTTTTACCGGTTTTGGGTTTTGGGTTTTAGGGTTTTACGGGTTTAGGGTTTTAGGGTTTAGGGTTTAGGGTTTTGAAGGTTTTAGGGTTTAAGGGTTTAAGGTTGGATTTTAGGATTTAGGTTTTAGGGTTTTAAGGTTTATGGGTTTTAAGGTTTAGGATTTTAGGGTTTTAGGGGTTTAGGGTTTAGGTTAAGTTTTAGGGTTAAGGGTTTAGGGTTTAGGGGTTTAGGGTTTTAGGGTTTAAGCGTTTTAGGGATTAACATTTAGGATTTGGTGCTTTGGGGTTTAGGGTTTAAGGTAAGGTTTTAGGGTTTAGGGTTTTAGGGGTTATGGTTTTCAGGGTTTAGGGTTTTAGGGTTTTGGGTTTTAGGGTTTAGGGTTTTGGGTTTGGGTTTTAGGGTTTAGGTTTTAGGGTTTAGGGTTTTAGGTTTTTTGGGTTTAGCATTTAGGTTTAGGGTTTTAGGGTTTAAGGTTTGGGTTTTTTGGGTTTTAGGATTTAAGGTAAGGTTTTGGGGTTTAGGATTTTATGGGTTAAGGTTTTCAGGGTTTAGGGGTTTTAGGGTTTTGGGTTTTAGGATTTAGGGTTTTGGGTTTATTGTTTTAGGGTTTAGGTTTTAGGGTTTAGGTTTTAGGGTTTAGGGTTTAGGGTTTTAGGTTTTTTGGGTTTAGCACTTAAGGTTTAGGGTTTTAGGGTCTTACGGTTGTACGGTTTAGGGTTTAGGGTTTAAGGTTTGACGTTTTAGGGTTTAGGTTTTAGGGTTTAAGGTTTTAGGTTTTTAGGGTTTTAGTGGTTTAGTGTTTAGGATTTAGGATTTTGGGTTTTAGGGTTTAGGGTTTAGGTTTTAGGGTTTTAGGGTATAGGGTTTAGGGTTTAGGTTTTCAGGGTTTAGGGCTTTAGGGTTTTAGGGATTAGGGTTTTAGGGTTTAGGTTGGAGGGTTTAGGGTTGAGGGGTTTCGGGGTTTAGAGTTTAGGGTTTAGGGTTTAGGGTTTTGGGTTTTAGGGGTTTTGGGTTTAGGGTTTAGGGTTTAGGGATTTTGGGGTTTAGGGTACTAGGGGTTGAGGGTTTTAGGGTTTAGGGTTTAGGGGTTTAGGGTTTGGGGTTTAGGGTTTTAAAGTTTTAGGGTTTAGGATTTTAGAGGTTTAGTGTTTAGGGTTTAGGGTTTAGGGCTTAGAGTTTAGGCTTTAGGGTTTTAGGGTTTAGGGTTTTAGGGTTTAGGGTTTTAGATTTTAGGTTTAGGGTTTTAGGGATTAGGTTTAGGGTTTTTATGGTTTTAGGGTTTTAAGGTTTAAGGTAGGATTTTAGGATTTAGGCTTTAGGGTTTAAGGTTTATGGGTTTTAGGGTTTAGGGTTTTAGGGTAGAAGCGTTTTAGGGGATTAGGCTTTAGGATTTAGGGCTTTCGTTTTTCGGGTTTTAGGGTTTTAAGGTTTTGGTTTTAGGATTTTCAGGTTTAGAGTTTAAGGTTTAGGGTTTTGGGTTTTGTGTTTTGGGTTTTAGGGTTTTAGGGGTTTAGGGTTTAGGGTTTTAGGGGTTTACGATTTTAGGGGTTTAGGGTTTAGGGTATTGGGTTTATGGTTTAGCGTTTAGGTTTTTGGATTTAGGGTTTTAGGTTTTTAGGGTTTTACTGGTTTTGGGTTTTGGATTTAGGGTTTAAGGTTTTAGGGTTTTAGAATTTTAGGGTTTAAGGTTTGGGGTTTTAGGGTTTTGTTGTTTAGGGATTAGGGTTTTTGGATTTAGGGTTTAGGGTTTAGGCTTTTAGGGGTTAAGATTTAGGGTTTAGGATTTAGGCTTTTAGGGTTTCAGGGTTTTTTGGGTTTAGGGAAGTGTTTTAGGTTCGACAGTTTTAGAATTTAGGTTTACGATTTTAGGGATTAGGGTCTAATTTTACGGTTTAGGGTTTAGGGTTTAGGGGTTAGGGTTTGGGTTTAGGGTTTAGGTTTTACGGTTAGGATTTTAGTTTTTAGGGTATTGGGTTTAAGTTTTAGGGTTTTAAGATTTAGGGTGGCTTTAGGCTTTTAGGCTTTTAGGGTTTAGATTTTAGGATTTAGGGTTTAGATTTTTGAGTTTAGGGTTTTAGGGTTTTGGGGTTTAAGGTTTAGGGTTTAGGGTTTTTTGGGTGTTAGGGTCTTAGGGTTTATGGTAGGGTATTAGGGTTTAGGGTTTTAGGGTTAAGGTTTTCTGGGTTTAGGGTTTTAGGGCTTTGGGTCTTAGGGTTTAGGGTTTTTGGATTAGGGTTTAGGTTTTAGGGTTTAGGGTTTTAGGCTTTTAGGGTTTAGCATTTAAGGTCTTACGGTTGTACGGTTTAGGGTTTATGGTTTAAGGTTTCGGGTTTTAAGGTTTAGGTTTTAAGGTTTAAGGTTTTAGGGTTTATTACGGTTTAGTGTTTAGGATTTAGGATTTTCGATTTTAGGGTCTAAGGTTTAGGTTTTAGGGTATAGGGTTTAGGGTTTAGGGTTTAGGCTTTCAGGGTGTTGGGCTTTAGGGTTTTAGGGTTTAGGTTGTAGGGTTTAGGGTTTAGATTTTAGGGTTGAAGGGTTTTAGGGTTTAGAATTTAGGGTATAGGGTTTAGGGTTTAGGGTTTTGGGTTTTAGGGGATTTGGGTTTAGGGTTTTAGGGGTTTTGGGTTTTGGGTTTAGGGTTTAGGGTTTAGGGTTTAGGGATTTTGGGGTTTAGGGTACTAGGGGTTGAGGGTTTTAGGGTTTAGGGTTTAGGGTTTAGGGTTTAGGGTTTTAGAATTTTAGGGTTTAGGATTTTAGAGGTTTAGCGTTTAGGGTTTAGGGTTTAGGGTTTTGAGTTTTGGTTTTAGGGTTTTAGGGTTTAGGGTTTTAGAATTTAGGTTTAGGGTTTTAGGGATTAGGGTTTTAGGGTTTGGGGTTTAGGGTTTTTAAGGTTTTGGGTTTTTAGGGTTTAAGATAGGATTTTACGATTTAGGGTTTAGGGTTTAAGGTTTAGGGGTTTTAGGGTTTTAGGGTATAAGTGTTTTAGGGGATTAGGCTTTAGGATTTAGGGCTTTCGGTTTTAGGCTTTTTGGGTTTTGAGGTTTAGGGCTTAGGATTTTCATGTTCAGAGTTTAAGGTTTAGGGTTTAGGGTTTACTGTTTGAGTTTTAGGGCTTTAGGGGTTTAGGGTTTAGGGTTTTAGGTGTTTACGATTTTAGGGGTTTAGGATTTAGGGTATAGGGTTTATGGTTTAGGATTTATGTTTTTGGGTTTAGGGTTTTAGGTTTTTAGGGTTTTAGTGGTTTTGGGTTTAGGATTTAGGGTTTAGGGTTTTAGGGTTTTAGGATTTTAGGTTAGGGTTTTATGGTTTAGGGATTAGGGTTTTTCGATTTAGCGTTTAGGGTTTAGGGTTTTAGGGTTAAGGTTTAGGGTTTAGGATTTAGGTTTTTGGGTTTCAGGGTTTTTGGGTTTAGGATTTAGGCTTTTAGGGTTTAGGGTTTTTGGGTTTAGGGAGTGTTTTAGGTTGAAGGTTTTAGAATTTTGGTTTAGGGTTTCAGGGATTAGGGTTTAGTTTTGCGGTTAGGGCTTAGGGTTTAGGTTTAGGGTTAGGGTTAGGGTTTAGCATTAGGTTTAGGGTTAGGATTTTAGTTTTTAGGTTATGGGTTTAGGGTTTAGGATTTAGGTTTTAAGATTTAGGGTTTTAGGGCTTTAGACTTTTAGGCTTTTAGGGTTTTAGGGTTTTAGGGTTTAGGGTTTAGATTTTAGGGTTTAGGGTTTAGATTTTAAGGTTAAGGTATTTGGGTTTTGGGGTTTAAGGTTTAGGGTTTGGGGTTTTAGGGTTTTAGGGTTTTAAGGTTTATGGTAGGGCTTAGGGTTTTGGGTTTTAGGGTTAAGGTTTCTGGGTTTGGGTTTTAGGTTTTAGGGCTTTGGGTTTTTGGGTTTAGGTTTTGGGATTAGGGTTTTAGGGTTTAGGGTTTTAGGCTTTTAGGGTTTAGCATTTAGGGTCTTATGGTTGTACGGTTTAGGGTTTATGGTTTAGGTTTCAGGTTTTAGGGTTTAGGTTTATGGTTTTAGGGTTTTAGGGTTTATTAGGGTTTAGGGTTTAGGGTTTTAGGGTTAGGGTTTGGGTTTAGGTTAGGTTTTAGTTTTCAGGGTTTAGGGTTTAGGCTTTACAGTTTACGGTTTTAAGGTTTTGGGTTTTAGGGCTTTAGGGTTTTAGGGTTTTAGGGTTTAGGGTTGTAGGTAATAGATTTTAGGGTTTTGAGGTGTAAGGTTTAGGGTTAGGGCTTTTTGGGTTTTAGGGTTTTAGGGTTTAAGGTAGGGTTTAGGGTTTAAGGTTTTTGGGTTAAGGTTTTAGGGTTTAGGGTTTTACGGTCTTAGGGATTTGGGTTTTATGTTTAGGGTTTTGGGTTTAGGTTTTAGGGCTTAGGTTTTAGGTTTTTAGGGTTTAGCATTTAGGGTTTGGTTGTACGGTTTAGGGTTTTCGTTTAAGGTTTCGGGTTTTAGGGTTTAAGGTTTTAGGGTTTTTGGTTTAGGTTTAGGATTTAGGGTTTAGGTGTTAATGTATTATGGTTTAGGGTTTAGGGTTTGGTGTTTTAGGATTTAGAGTCTAGGGTTTAGAGTTTTTGAGTTTTAGGGTTTAGGGTTTAGGGTTTTAGGATTAGGGTTTAGGGTTTTAGGTTTAGGTTTAAGGGTTTAGGGTTTTGGGTTTAGGGTTCAGGGTATAGGGTTTTAGGGTTTAGGGTTTTAGGGGTTTAGGGGTTGAGGGTTTTAGGGTTTAGGGTTTAGGGTTTGGGTTTAGAGTTTTGGGGATTAGGGTTTTAAGGGTTTAGGGTTTAGGGTTTAGGGTTTAGGGTTTTAGGGTTGAGGTTTTAGGGTTTAGGGTTTTAGGTTTTAGGGTTTAGGGTTTAGGGTTTCGGGTTTTAGAGTTTTAGGGATGAGAGTTTTAGGGTTTTAGTGTGTAGGGTTTAGGGTTTAGAGTTTAGGACTTAGGGTTTAAGGGTTTTAGGGTTTTAGGGTTTAGAGTTTAGGGTTTAGGGTTTAAGGTTTAGGGTTTAGAGTTTTAGGGCTTAAGGTTTTAGGGGTTTAGGGTTTAGGCTTTTATGACTTTAGGGGTTTAGGGTTTATGGTTTAGTGTTTAGGGTTTAGGGTTTAAGGTTTTTGGGTTTAGGGTTTTGGGTTTAGGGTTTTGGGTTTAGGGTTTTAGGGGTTTAAAGGTTTTGGGTTTAAGGTTTAGAATTTAGGGTTTATAGGTTTTAGGGTTTTAGAATTTAGGGTTGAGGGTTGTAGAATTTAGGGTTTAGGGTTTTAGGGATTTAGGGATTAGGGTTTAGGGTTTAGGGTTTACGGTTTAGGGTTTAGGGGAAGGGCTTGGGGTTTACTGTTAAGAGTTTAGTGTTTAGGGTTTTGGGTTTAGAGTTTGGGGGTTTTAGGGTTGTAGGGTTTAGGGTTTAGGGTTTAAGGTTTAGATTTTAGGGTTTAGGTTTTGGGTTTTGGGTTTAGGGTTTAAGGTTTTAGGGTTTTAGGTCTTAGGGTTTATGGTTTAGGGTTTTATGGGTTCAAGGATTTTAGGGTTTAAGGTAGGGTTTTAGGATTAAAGGTTTAGGGTTTAAAGTGTTTAGGGATTTGTTTTAGCATTTAGGGTTTTGGGTTTTAAAGGTCAGGGTTTTAAGGTTTTAGGGTTTTAGGATTTCAGGGTTTCAGATTTAGGGTTTTAGGGTTTAGGGTTTAGGTATTTGGGTTTAGAGTTTTAGTTAAGGGTTTAGGGTTTTAGCATTTTAGGGTTAGGGTTTAGGGTTTAGGGTTTTAGGGTTTTAGGGTTTTAGGGTTTTAGGGTTTAGGGTTTAAGGTTTTAGGGATTTAGGGTTTTAGGATTTGGGGTTTAGGTTTTAGGGTTTTAGGGTTTGGGTTGTAGGGGTTTAGGATTTAGGGTTTTTGGTTTTAGGTTTAGGGTTTAGGGTTTAGGTTTAGGGTACGGTTTTAGGGTTCTAGGGGTTTAGGGTTTAAGGATTTAGGGTTTAGGGTTTAGGCTTTTATGGTTTTAGGGTTTAGGGTTTATGGTTTAGTTTAGGGTTTAGGGTTTAGGTTTTTGGGTTTAGGGTTTGGGTTTAGGTTTTAGGGTTTTAGGTTTAGGGTTTAGGGTTTTAGGGTTTTAGGGGTTTTAGGTATAGGGTTTAGAATTTAGGGTTTATAGGTTTTAGGGTTTTAGAATTTAGGGTTAGGGTTGTAGAATTTAGGGTTTAGGGTTTTAGGGATTTAGGGATTAGGGTTTAGGGTTTAGGGTTTACGGTTTAGGGTTTAGGGAAGGGCTTGGGGTTTACTCTTAAGAGTTTAGTGTTCAGGGTTTTGGGTTTAGAGTTTGGGGGTTTTAGGGTTTTAGGGTTTAGGGTTTAGGGTTTAAGGTTTAGATTTTAGGGTTTAGGGTTTTGGATTTTGGGTTTAGGGTTTAAGGTTTTAGGGTTTTAGTTTTAGGTTTTAGGGTTTAGGTTTAGGGTTTATGGGTTCAAGGTTTTAGGGTTTAAGGTAGGGTTTTAGGATTAAAGGTTTAGGGTTTAAAGTGTTTAGGGATTTGTTTTAGGATTTAGGTTTGGGTTTTAAAGGTCAAGGTTTTAGGGTTTTAGGGTTTTAGGGTTTCAGAATTTAGGGTTTTAGGGTTTAGGGTTTAGGTATTTGGGTTTAGAGTTTTAGGGTTTTAGGGTTTAGGGTTTTAGCGTTTTAGGGTTAGGGTTTAGGGTTTAGGATTTTAGGGTTTTAGGGGTTTAGGGTTTAAGGTTTTAGGGATTTAGGGTTTTATGGTTTGAGGTTTAGGCTTTTAGGGTTTTAGGGTTTAGGGTTTTAGGGGTTTAGGGTTTTAGGGTTTAGGGTTTAGGGTTTAGGGTTGATGGTTTTAGAGTTTAGGGTTTAGGGTTTAGGTTTTAAGGTTTTTGGGGTCTAAGGGTTTAGGGTTTAGGGTTTAGGGGTTTAAGGGTTTAGGGTTTAGGGTTTACAGTTTAAGGTTTATAGGTTTTAGGGTTTAAGGGTTTTAGGGATTAGGGTTTTAGGGTTTAGGGTTTAGGGTTTAGGGTTGTAGAATTTAGGTTTTAGGGTTGTAGAATTTAGGGTTTCGGGTTTTAGGGTTTTAGGGATTAGGGTTTAGGATTTTGGGTTTACGGTTTAGGGTTTGGGGAAGGGTTTGGGGTTTATGTTAAGAGTTTAGTGTTCAGGGTTTTGGGTTTAGAGTTTGGGGGTTTTAAGGTTTTAGGGTTTAGGGTTTAGGGTTTAAGGTTTTAGGGCTTAGGTTTTAGGTTTTTAGGGTTTAGCATTTAGGGTCTTGCGGTTGTACGGTTTAGGGTTTATCGTTTAAGGTTTCGGGTTTTAGGGTTTAGGTTTTAGGGTTTATTGGTTTAGTTTAGGATTTAGGGTTTAGGGTGTTAATGTATTATGGTTTTAGGGTTTAGGGTTTGGTGTTTTAGGATTTAGAGTTAGGGTTTAGTTTTTGAGTTTTAGGGTTTAGGGTTTAGGGTTTTAGGGATTAGGGTTTAGGGTTTTAGGTTTAGGTTTAAGGTTTAGGGTTTTGGGTTTAGGGTTCAGGGTATAGGGTTTTAGGGGTTTAGGGTTTTAGGGGTTTAGGGGTTGAGGGTTTTAGGGTTTAGGGTTTAGGGTTTCGGGTTTTAGAGTTTTGGGGATTAGGGTTTTAAGGGTTTAGGGTTTAGGGTTTAGGGTTTAGGATTTTAGGGGTTGAGGTTTTAGGGTTTAGGGTTTTAGGTTTTAGGGTTTAGGGTTTAGGGTTTCGGGTTTTAGAGTTTTAGGGATGAGAGTTTTAGGGTTTTAGTGTTTAGGGTTTAGGGTTTAGAGTTTAGGACTTAGGGTTTAAGGGTTTTAGGGTTTTAGGGTTTAGAGTTTAGGGTTTAGAGTTTAAGGTTTAGGGTTTAGAGTTTTAGGGCTTAAGGTTTTAGGGGTTTAGGGTTTAAGCTTTTATGACTTTAGGGGTTTAGGGTTTATGGTTTAGTGTTTAGGGTTTAGGGTTTTAGGTTTTTGGGTTTAGGGTTTTGGGTTTAGGGTTTAGGGTTTTGGGTTTAGGGTTTTAGGGGTTTAAAGGTTTTGGGTTTAAGGTTTAGAATTTAGGGTTTATAGGTTTTAGGGTTTAGTTTAGGGTTGAGGGTTGTAGAATTTAGGGTTTAGGGTTTTAGGGATTTAGGGATTTTAGGGTTTAGGGTTTACGGTTTAGGGTTTAGGGGAAGGGCTTGGGGTTTACTGTTAAGAGTTTAGTGTTTAGGGTTTTGGGTTTAGAGTTTGGGGGTTTTAGGGTTGTAGGGTTTAGGGTTTAGGGTTTAAGGTTTAGATTTTAGGGTTTAAGGTTTTGGGTTTTGGGCTTAGGGTTTAAGGTTTTAGGGTTTTAGTGTTTTAGGTCTTAGGGTTTATGGTTTAGGGTTTTATGGGTTCAAGGATTTTAGGGTTTAAGGTAGGGTTTTAGGATTAAAGGTTTAGGGTTTAAAGTGTTTAGGGATTTGTTTTAGCATTTAGGGTTTTGGGTTTTAAAGGTCAGGGTTTTAAGGTTTTAGGGTTTTAGGATTTCAGGGTTTCAGAATTTAGGGTTTTAGGGTTTAGGGTTTAGGTATTTGGGTTTAGAGTTTTAGTTTAGGGTTTAGGGTTTTAGCATTTTAGGGTTAGGGTTTAGGGTTTAGGGTTTTAGGGTTTTAGGGTTTTAGGGTTTTAGGGGTTTAGGGTTTAAGGTTTTAGGGATTTAGGGTTTTAGGATTTGGGGTTTAGGCTTTTAGGGTTTTAGGGTTTGGGGTTGTAGGGGTTTAGGATTAGGGTTTAGGGTTTAGGGTTTAGGGCTTAGGGTTTAGGGTTTAGGGTTTAGGGTTTAGGGTTTTATGGGTTCAAGGATTTTAGGGTTTAAGGTAGGGTTTTAGGATTAAAGGTTTAGGGTTTAAAGTGTTTAGGGATTTGTTTTAGCATTTAGGGTTTTGGGTTTTAAAGGTCAGGGTTTTAAGGTTTTAGGGTTTTAGGATTTCAGGGTTTCAGAATTTAGGGTTTTAGGGTTTAGGGTTTAGGTATTTGGGTTTAGAGTTTTAGTTTAGGGTTTAGGGTTTTAGCATTTTAGGGTTAGGGTTTAGGGTTTAGGGTTTTAGGGTTTTAGGGTTTTAGGGTTTTAGGGGTTTAGGGTTTAAGGTTTTAGGGATTTAGGGTTTTAGGATTTGGGGTTTAGGCTTTTAGGGTTTTAGGGTTTGGGGTTGTAGGGGTTTAGGATTTAAGGGTTTTTGGGTTTAGAGTTTAGGGTTTAGGGTTTATGGTTTAGTGTTTTGGGTTTTAGGGTTCTAGGGGTTTAGGGTTTAAGGATTTAGGCGTTTAGGGTTTAGGCTTTTATGGTTTTAGGGGTTTAGGGTTTATGGTTTAGTGTTTAGGGTTTAGGGTTTAAGGTTTTTGGGTTTAGGGTTTTGGGTTTAGGTTTTAGGGTTTTGGGTTTAGGGTGTTAGGGTTTTAGGGGTTTTAGGGTTTAGGGTTTAGAATTTAGGGTTTATAGGTTTTAGGGTTTTAGAATTTAGGGTTGAGGGTTGTAGAATTTAGGGTTTAGGGTTTTAGGGTTTTAGGGATTAGGGTTTAGGGTTTAGGGTTTACGATTTAGGGTTTAGGGGAAGGGTTTGGGGTTTACTCTTAAGAGTTTAGTGTTCAGGGTTTTGGGTTTAGAGTTTGGGGGTTTTAGGGTTTTAGGGTTTAGGGTTTAGGGTTTTGGATTTTGGGTTTAGGGTTTAAGGTTTTAGGGTTTTAGTGTTTTAGGTTTTAGGGTTTATGGTTTAGGGTTTTATGGGTTCAAAGGTTTTAGGGTTTAAGGTAGGGTTTTAGGATTAAAGGTTTAGGGTTTAAAGTGTTTAGGGATTTGTTTTAGGATTTAGGTTTGGGTTTTAAAGGTCAAGGTTTTAGGGTTTTAGGGTTTCAGAATTTAGGGTTTTAGGGTTTAGGGTTTAGGTATTTGGGTTTAGAGTTTTAGGGTTTTAGCGTTTTAGGGTTAGGGTTTAGGATTTAGGGTTTTAGGGTTTTAGGGGTTTAGGGTTTAAGGTTTTAGGCATTTAGGGTTTTATGGTTTGAGGTTTAGGCTTTTAGGGTTTTAGGGTTTAGGGTTTTAGGGGTTTAGGGTTTTAGGGTTTAGGGTTTAGGGTTTAGGGTTGATGGTTTTAGAGTTTAGGGTTTAGGGTTTAGGTTTTAGGGTTTTTGGGGTCTAGGGTTTAGGGTTTAGGTTTAGGGTTTAGGGTTTAGGGTTTAGGGTATAGGGTTTACAGTTTAGGGTTTATGGTTTTAGGGTTTAAGGGTTTAGGGTTTTAGGGTTTTAGGGATTAGGGTTTTAGGGTTTAGGGTTTAGGTTTAGGGTTTAGAATTTAGGGTTTTAGGGTTGTAGAATTTAGGGTTAGGGTTTTAGGGTTTTAGGGATTAGGGTTTAGGATTTTGGGTTTACGGTTTAGGGTTTGGGGAAGGGTTTGGGGTTTACTGTTAAGAGTTTAGTGTTCGGGGTTTTGGGTTTAGAGTTTGGGGGTTTTAAGGTTTTAGGGTTTAGGGTTTAGGGTTTAGGGTTTAAGGTTTAGATTTTAGGGTTTAGTGTTTTGGGTTTTGGGTTTAGGGTTTAAGGTTTTAGGGTTTTAGTGTTTTAGGTTTTAGGGTTTATGGTTTAGGGTTTTATGGGTTCAAGGGTTTTAGGGTTTAAGGTAGGGTTTTAGGATTAAAGGTTTAGGGTTTAAAGTGTTTAGGGATTTGTTTTAGGATTTAGGTTTTGGGTTTTAAAGGTCAAGGTTTTAGGGTTTTAGGGTTTTAGGGTTTAAGGGTTTCAGAATTTAGGGTTTTAGGGTTTAGGGTTTAGGTATTTGGGTTTAGAGTTTTAGGGTTTTAGGGTTTAGGGTTTTAGCGTTTTAGGGTTAGGGTTTAGGGTTTAGGATTTTAGGGTTTTAGGGGTTTAGGGTTTAAGGTTTTAGGGATTTAGGGTTTTATGGTTTGAGGTTTAGGCTTTTAGGCTTTTAGGATTTAGGGTTTTAGGGGTTTAGGGTTTTAGGGTTTAGGGTTTAGGGTTTAGGGTTGATGGTTTTAGAGTTTAGGGTTTAGGGTTTTCGGTTTTAGGTTTTTGGGGTTAGGGTTTAGGGTTTACGGTTTAGGGGTTTAAGGGTTTAGGGTTTAGGGTTTACAGTTTAAGGTTTATAGGTTTTAGGGTTTAAGGGTTTTAGGGATTAGGGTTTTAGGGTTTAGGGTTTAGGGTTTAGGGTTTAGGGTTGTAGAATTTAGGTTTTAGGGTTGTAGAATTTAGGGTTTCGGGTTTTAGGGTTTTAGGGATTAGGGTTTAGGATTTTGGGTTTACGGTTTAGGGTTTGGGGGAAGGGTTTGGGGTTTACTGTTAAGAGTTTAGTGTTCAGGGTTTTGGGTTTAGAGTTTGGGGGTTTTAAGGTTTTAGGGTTTAGGGTTTAGGGTTTAAGGTTTAGATTTTAGGGTTTAGTGTTTTGGGTTTTGGGTTTAGGGTTTAAGGTTTTAGGGTTTTAGTGTTTTAGGTTTTAGGGTTTATGGTTTAGGGTTTTATGGGTTCAAGGGTTTTAGGGTTTAAGGTAGGGTTTTAGGATTAAAGGTTTAGGGTTTAAAGTGTTTAGGGATTTGTTTTAGGATTTAGGTTTTGGGTTTTAAAGGTCAAGGTTTTAGGGTTTTAGGGTTTTAGGGTTTAAGGGTTTCAGGGTTTAGGGTTTTAGGGTTTAGGTATTTAGGGTTTTAGGGTTTAGGGTTTTAGGGTTTTAGGGTTTAGGGTTTAGGTATTTGGGTTTAGAGTTTTAGGGTTTTAGGTTTTAGGGTTTTAGCGTTTTAGGGTTAGGGTTTAGGGTTTAGGTTTTTAGGGTTTTAGGGGTTTAGGGTTTAAGGTTTTAGGGATTTATTGTTTTATGGTTTGAGGTTTAGGCTTTTAGGGTTTTAGGGTTTAGGGTTTTAGGGGTTTAGGGTTTTAGGGTTTAGGGTTTAGGGTTTATGGTTGATGGTTTTAGAGTTTAGGGTTTAGGGTTTAGGTTTTAGGGTTTTTGGGGTCTAAGGGTTTAGGGTTTAGGGTTTAGGGTTTAGGGTTTTAGGGGTTTAAGGGTTTAGGGTTTAGGGTTTAGAGTTTAGGGTTTATAGGTTTTAGGGTTTAAGGGTTTTAGGCTTTAGAGTTTAGGGTTAGGGTTTAAGGTTTTAGGGTTTTGAGTTTAGGGTTTAGAGTTTAAGGTTTTAGGGTTTTTGTGGTTTAAGGGTTTAGAGCTTGGGTTTAGAGTTTAGGGTTTACAGGTTTTAGCGTTTAAGGGTTTTAGGGTTTTAGGGTTTAAGGTAGGGTTTTAGGGTTTAGAGTTTTTGGGTTAAGTTTTTATAGGTTTAGGGTTTTACGGTTTTAGGGCTTTGGGTTTTAGGTTTTAGGGTTTTGAGTTTACGGTTTTAGGGCTTAGGGTTTTAGGTTTTTAGGGTTTAGCATTTAGGGTCTTACGGTTGTACGGTTTAGGGTTTATCGTTTAAGGTTCGGATTTTAGGGTTTAGGTTTTAGGGTTTAAGGTTTTAGGGTTTTATTGTTTTAGTGTTTAGGATTTAGGGTTTAGGGTGTTAATGTATTATGGTTTTAGGGTTTAGGGTTTCGTGTTTTAGGATCTTAGAGTCTAGGGTTTAGAGTTTTGGGGTTTTGGGGTTTAGGGTTTTAGGGATTAGGGTTTAGGGTTTTAGTTGTTAAAGTTTTCAGGGTTTATGGTTATAGGGTTTTAGGCAATAGGGTTTTAGGGTTTAGGGTTTAGGGTTTAAGGGTTTAGTGTCTCAGGGGTTTTGGGTTTAGGGTTTAGGGTTTTAGGGGTTTAGGGTTTTAGGGTTTTAGGGGTTGGGGGTGTAATAGCCCGAAATTTTAAATCAATATATATTTGGCATTTATTGATTTTAATTTGAATTTTGACATGATAGAATACCAAATGGATCAAAGGTTGGGATAAGGGTCCAAGAATGGCCCAATTGGGCCATGGATTGGATGAAATCCATTTAATGGGTCAATGAGGACTAAGTGGGTCAACGATGGTTAAAGTGGGCCCGATAGCCATGTGGGGTCCAATGGATCAAAAATCGGTTCCAACCCTAAGGTTAGTGGGTAAAGAGGGAATCTAATTGGGCCATGGGCCCAATGATTACCCAATAGACCATGAATTAGAATTAATTCATTTAATTGGTCAATGGTAAATAATTGGGTCAACTAGCCATATGGGACCCAATGGAC